>VWZP01004818.1:284142-339897 GCA_013396995.1 Dicaeum eximium | reverse complement strand
GGGCGCTGCATGTGCGGCGAGAGCCGCCTTCCTCCCCCTCGCTCCCTGCCTGCCTCCCCTCCTTCCCCGCCAGCCCAGCCCAGCCCAGCCCTGCCCAGCCCTGCCCGGCCCGGCCCAGCCTCTGCTGGAGAGACTGAGAATGCAGCGCCGGCTCCGCGCCCCGGACCGGCCCCGGGGCCTCCCCCAGGGACCCGCCCTGGGGATCCCGCCCGGCCCCGGGACGGCGGCCCCGCATCCCCGCGGGCTGGCGCGGCTCCCGGTGGGGCGGCGAGGCTCTGCCCGCAGCTCGGGACCGCTCCCCACCCCGCGGTGCCCCCGCCCCGGGCGCCCGCATCGTCTCCCCCGCCCCAGTGCCTTGCCGGCCGCCCGGGGGCGGGAGCAGGGCGCGGACAGGGCAGGGGCAGACCTGGGCACCGCTAGGTCAGGGCCAGCCCTGCTGTGCCCGGTGCTGAGCACTAATTCAGTGCGTGGAGCACAGGACTGAACCGGGGTGCCAGGGCATCAGACAGGTCAGGGACAGAGACCACAGCCTATGCTTCGCTGCTTTGAATGGTGCCAGACATTGATGGCCCTGTGGCATCGTGGCAGGAGCTCTGTCAGGGGCTCTGGGCATCTCTGGGGCTGAGGCTGGGGCTGTCCAACCCCCTCCTGCCGTGCACCAGGGTGGCCATGGCTGTTGGCATCCTCTGCACCCACCTCAGCTCTTTGGTGCCTTCTCCAGGGTCTTGCTTGCAGCATGGTGGGCACTGTCCTGGCCCAGCAGCATCTTGAGGGTGCAGGGGCAGAAGTGGCAGCAGAGTTTGTTGCCTGCAGTAGAGTCACACACCAGCAGCAGGATGCTGGGTGTACAGACCACTCTGGGCACGATCAGGACCAGTGGAAGATGGAAGCAGGGAAGAAGCTCAAGGCTGGTGAGACTGCAATACTGTATTTGGGGACAGATAAATCTGCCCTTGCAAGTCAGGTTTTAGTCACAGCTCAGGCAAACAGACTCCAGTGGGACATTTTCCAGTCTCCACTGCCCAGAGACTCACATCTTACCTGGAGAAAATGCTCTCCTGTGTCCACAGCATTCTCTGTTATTTGGCCTTGGAGTTTGGCCCTGAAAGGAGCACAAGAGAACAGCAGAGGAGGGAATGCTATGATGCTCCATTTGTACAGCACCTTTTGTACAAGGCAAACAAATCCTTTGCTTGGCCAATTTGGTTAAGGAACAGTAGTAACCCAGTAGCAGGTTATCCACAAACTACCTGGATCTGGTGCTTCCTGTTTAGGCAGGCGCCCTGAAGGTGAGGGAGAGGTGGGTGGAAAGCAAAAGAGAGGCTTATAACCACAGCATGGATCCAGGAGTGTCTCTTCCTTTCCAGGACCAGAAGATGAGCAGGACACAGATCCAGCAGCAGGCTCTGGCACCTTTATTTCCCACCTTTGCACTTGCTGGCACAACGCTTCCCACCATCCTACTGCTGCATGACTCCCATCCTCAAAGGCCAAGGGGGCTCTGAAGACATCCCAGGAAATGCTCCATATCAGCCCCTTCAGACACAGAAGCATCTAGAAATGTTCTCAATCACAGTGTGAGACTGAGAGACCTGCCAGCTGCAAGCACTGCTGCCAAAGTAGATTCCACTTGAGCCTGATGCTCTTGTAGGGAAAGGAGCAAAGCCTGAAGCACAGCTGCTCCACTGCTAACACAATCTGCAAACAGACACCATGTGCTGAGTGCCAATCTAGCCCTGGGACAGCTGCAAGGCTCTTGTGCCAGCTATGACACTGGCACTGGGACACCCAGATCCTTTCCCTGGCACAGCCAAGGGGTCACCGCGCACAGTGCAGGTGGAGCTGAGCCCACCTGGCTGGAAGCATCCAATAAGCTGGTGTGATACTGGGAGGAGATGGTCCCAGCACTTGTCATAGTCATGGTGCCCTTTTCCAGCCTGGTTTTGCCAAGACCCCCTTGTTCTGAAGACACAGAAGATTTGTTTTTCCTACCATTGCCCCCTCCCCTGGGGCACAGCAGCTCCATGCCTGATCTAGTTGAAGAAGTCCCTGCTTCTCACACATGGGTTGGACTAGATGACCTTTAAAGGTCCCTTCCAGCCCAAACCATTCCATGACTCCATGACTCCATGATTCCAAGCCCTCTTGCTGCTGCCATGCAGGTGATGATAAGGCCAGGCAGCCTGTCCCACCCAGCTCCCAGAGGGGCCCTGGAGAACACCATGACAAGGCACTTTGTGACAGTCCTTCCATGACCCCCGAAATCAGTGGTGCTTCAGGCTGTGCCCAGGTCACATGGCCAGGAGCCAGGGTGGGAAGGAATGATGGAGGATGCAAACTAAGGACCACCCGTGACATGATGACCCCTGTGGCTCCCCATGAACGCTGAATGCAGCCTCCACAGCTGTGTCTCAGCCCCTCTGAGAAGCTGGCACATCACTTCCATGTCATGTCTTGTATTTGCAGTGACAGAAGGACAGACAGGCTATCCTTTGACTTTGCTGCCATCCCCTTTATCTCCATGAGAATTTCATCCTCATCTGGCTTCTCTTTTCCTCTTATTCTTATCACTGCTTTACCCCAGTGTTTAAATAGCTCTTTTGTATTTTTTAGCTCTCCTCTACCTGCAGCACTGTTCCCTTACTCTGTTATACTCTCCCCATCTCATTGAGCTCCAGGCCCCTTGCTTTGTTCTCTCCCTATCTCTCCTTTTCTTTCTGCTGGTGCCTTGTTCCTTTTCTTGTTGTGATTTGTCTTCTCTGCTCTGTCCCTTTCACTCATCTATTCTCCTTATCTCTTTTTGCTTCTTCCTCTTCCTTTTCCCAGTCTTTGCACTTCCCCCCTTCCTCTCTGTGCCTTTGTCTGTAAGGAGTTGAAAGTTAAAAGCTTTCCCAACTTGATCCTGAGCAGCTTTCCCTGGTGCTTTCATCTCCACAACACATTTGTAAAACTGCTCAGACTGAAGAGCCATGACATGAACAACTGAAGAAATATCAGAAAGAAACAGGACTCCCAACATGGAATGGAAATCTTCCTTTAAAAAAAAAAACCTCTCTGTTTCACTAGCACTGAGATTTTTCTCTCCACAGCTCCTTAAAACACAACATAAAACCCATTTAACACACTATAAAACCCATTTACCAAGATTTCATTTTCCTGGCCTCATCCTCCTTCCTGGAGACTTCAGTTCTGTAGGGGGTAGACACAGGGGTGCCTCAGAGCTCCCCATCATCTGCCAAAAAGTAGCTGTGACCAGCCTGCTCTCCCTTCCCCATCTCTAACAGGTCCTGGCAGGTGTGTCAGTGCTGTATCACAAACTGTATCCAGAGGGAAGTGCTGGTCACACCAGGAAAGGTGCTCTGGCTCTTGTCCAACCTCTTCCTTCATGCAAAGAAGGCAGAGACCTGGCAAACTCTCCCAGCTGATGTGTCACCAGCTCCTCTCAGCTGCCACAAGGAGTTCTTTCTTAGCTCCTTCTTGTGTTCTGTGCAAGGTCCAATATTGCTTGTTTTGGGTATAGCAGCTGCAGACCACTTCAGGGAAATTCAAGGGAATTGATGCTTTCAAGACACTTTTTTTTTTTTTTTTCCTTTGTGCTTCTGTGCAGCCTGTGCTATGCAGAGCCCATGTGTGAGCACAGGAGTGTGGTAAATTTTATTTGTGACCAGTGCAAGGAAACTCCAGAGTTACCAGCAGAGATCTGTGCTGTGTCACATGGAGCAAGCCCAAGTGCTGTCTGCTTACTTGGAAATTTGTTGCTGAGAAGCCCATGAATCTTGGCTATTCTCACAACTCTATGAGAGATTAATCTTGCTAAATCCTCCTACTCCTTCCCTATTGGAGAAACAGATTCAGCACAGGACAAGCTTTGTGACTCACCTCTCTGTTGGCAGAGCCATCTCCCATTAATCTAACTCCCTGTCTAATGTCCACATTTGGCAGGCAGGCAATCCATCTCCAGTCCAGCTCTGTCCAGGATCCAGCTCCCCGTCAGTCAGAGCTTTCCTAGCACTGGGTGCCCTGCAGGGCTTCTCCCTGGCAGGACAAGGGCAGCCTGCAGCCCACAGCAGGGGACAGAATCCGGGAGGGATGTGCACTTGTTAGGCAAAGCGATCCCTGGCTGCAGCGGCAGAGCTGTGTTCATCCCCTGACCACACCCCACCTCCGCTCAGCAGAGCAACAGAGATTCACACAGCTCAGATCCAACAGCCTCACTCTTCCTGGGGGCAGGATGCAGTTTGCTGCCCCCCAAAATTCACCCTGAAAGGAGCTGAACGCTGGGTGTCAAAGTGGCAGAGAGGGCTTTGCTCAGCGAGCTGCAGCTCAGGATGCCATGAAGATGCATGGGAACAAGTCCCCCTGACACACTCCCTGCAAAGGTCCCTGGGAGGCCACATTTGCTCCCATTGTGCTTTTCAGCCACCTCTTGGCAGCTGCTTGTCCTTGTCTCACACTGCCTGTCTGGAGGGCTGCAGTGTGGGATGCCCTGTTACATGCCCAGGTTGCCTCCTGCCTTTACCTGGATGCTGCTCTGGTTTGGGATGGTTTAGGATGGACCCCACAGGCTTTCTTCATAGCCCATGGCTGTGGGAGAAGTTCTGCATCCCTTAAAAGGTCCAGCACCATGATTCCTGCTGGAGACAGGGGCATGAGCTGAAGGCAGCAGTCCCGTGGTCACACAAGTCCTGCAGAACTGGGGACACTCTGTAACACAACACAGAGCGTGTCCACGTGAAGATGGAGGTAACAAAACAGGGTTGGGAGGGACACAGACCCAGCACTGCCCTGTTTGCTGGGCACACCTGAGCCAAACGCCCCAAACACTTGCCCAGAGCCATTTGTCACATGCCACCCTACTTACTCAGTCAGCCAAATGACCCTGCCTTGCTGCGGTTCTTCCGTGCTGCCGTGGGTTTTTTCTGGGAATTCCCACTGCCCCACAGATTCAGGCATTGCCTGTCACCACAGCCTGGCAGCTCCCCCCATCTTTATTCTCTCCGAGTACTGTGTCATTTGCAGACTCCACGGTGTCAGCCTTGTGATTAGATTCCAATGCCTTTATGAATAATTTGTTGCGCAATTATAAAGCAAATATTTAATTGAACTTCATGTAAAATTGCTTCTGCCTCTGAGCACTGAACCCCAGTTTTGGGAGAGGGTGGTGCATGACGCCACCGGGCTCTGGGTGCCCTGTGACGAGGCAAGCAGAAAAGTGCCAGACCCCCCCCCAGCAGCCCGTGCCTGCTTGCACCCAGCTGGCCCTGCTGCCTCAGCTGAGCCTGTGAGGGGACCACGAGGGGACAGCTGCACACTGGCCCCAGAGGCTGCTGCAGATGCACCAGCTGCAGGACTGCAGAGAGCCTCCCTTCCCTCGGGAGCGTGTCCTCGGGCACAGGCAGGAGATCTCCCTCAGCTGAGCAGCAGAATGAGCCAGCTGTGTGACATTCCCACAGTGTGACCACTGCAGTGCTGGGACAGCCCGGCGTGAAGGATGTCACTGGGAAAAATGTCTTGTGACAAAGGGATGGCAGTCAGGTTTCAGCACAAAGATAAGGACAGATGCAAAGAGCCTGGATTTTCTTCTCTCCAGTCCTTTCTCTTCCAGGAGAAGACTGGAGTATGCAGGTGGGAACCTGCACTTCAGCTGACTCTTCAAGGGAGGGTATTCCTCATTGGCCATGTCTCAACAGCATGGGGCACCAGTCTGAATTGATGACAGGAGCTTTGAACCAGGGTGCCCATCCCAGGAGCAGCTCCTCAGCACGTGCCAGGACCCGTGGTCTGTGCAGGAGCTCTCAGTACCAGACCTCACCCCCAGGCTCAGCTGGAAGTGGCTGAACAGGAAGGGTCTGGACACACCTCAGATTGGCCATGGCATCGCCTCTGCACAGGAAAACATCTATATCAGCAAAACCAACAGAACTGGACGAAATCCTAATTTACCATGGTCTGCAAAAGAGGCTGAAGTGCCTATTTCCAGTGAGGCGAATTTGAAATTGAAAGAGGAAAACGAGTGCATTGAAGAGATCAGAAGCTCCTTTCCAAGCGTGTATCTGGTGCAGGTAATTGCTAACTGACCTGGAGGGGCTCTTGAAATCGACCTAATGCAGCAGATTCTGCTGCTCACAGTGGCTCCAGGGCTGGGGACAGCATGTGCTGGCACTGTCCCTGCCATGCGCTGGCACAGGGGGACAGGCTGGGCAGTGGGGGGCTGCAGCATGGGAAAGGGAAGGCCTAAGGCTCCCCCAAGCAAGCCTGGCCTGAGCATGTTGTCTTAAAAGGATCTGTGCCTGGAAAGCTGTTTGTTTCTCTGGGTTCTTGTGTTGGGTGCTGAATGAGGCTCCTTGACTCCAGTATCAGAAGGCTTATCTGATTTATTAGAATGACTCCATTATTCAGAAGGTTTTAGGGCTAAGGTGCCCACGTTCAGAGTTACATGTTTCCTCCACCATGTTCAGAGCAAGACTCCCCACTGCTTACAAAGTCAGGGAGATTACAACCTCTACATTGGCTAGAAAAGAGAAAACTACATCTCCTGTATCAGGAGACAGGCAAAGGAATGCATCTGTTGTCCTTGAATCCACACACATGCACAGGTTTGTTTTTACAGAAATCTGCAGAGAAGTCAGCTTTCCCATGGAAAGAAAAATGTCCAGCAAGTTTCCATATAAGAAACTTATAAAATGGCTGTGACAAAAGCATGTCCAGCTGGAAGGGCCTGGTCAGCTGCTGGAAGCTGGAGGCTTGTCCTTGCTCAGGGCAGGCCTGTGTGCAGGGATGGGGGACCCAAGGCTTGGAACCAGCCTGGAGCAGCTGTGCTGGCACACTGGGACAGCAGGGATGGATGGGGAGTCTGCTCAGAACTTGACAGCTCAGGCACTGGGTCTGGACCAGGTGGGAGCTGGGTCCCTGGGAGGGGGCAGAATGCAACGTGTCCTGCTGCCACGGGTGTGTGGCTGTGGCTCCTCCGCACAAACCACGGTAAAAAATGTCAGTCCTCTGTGGGAGCCTGGGGTTATTCCCTTCCTCAGCAGCACTCTCTTGCCTCTCATCTCAGCTTGGGCAGCCCTTTTACTCAGCTCTTGCCTTTAGAGCTGCAGATGAAGCAGCACAGCTTACCCTTTGGCTCGCAGCCACACGTCCCCTGCTGACAGCACACCCCAGGACCAGGCCCATTAGCTTTTGCCCCTGGCAGCTTCCCTTGCTTCCCAGCCCTTGTTCCTTTTCACTCACAGGCGTTAAAGGGTCCTTTCAAGATACACCTTTCTGCTTCCTCTGCAATCCAGACATTTCTTTAATAAATCACATCTGTACTGGCTCTGTGATGTCTATTTGGCTTTGAGCTGTCATCTCCAGTGCTTGTTGTGCCCAGCGTGAAATGCTGCCACTCTGCCTATAAAAATTGGTGGCTGGGGCAGTTATTTGTAGCAGTCATTCAACATTTGCTTTACCGGTCCAGGCCCAGACAGAAGAAAGCCCAATGACGAGTACTTGGCTCTGCTAATTGGCAGGCAGATTAATTGCCCTTGCTGTGGGATGTGTTCACAAAGTGCCCTCCCTTCAGTGGCCCAAGGACTTATTCCAAGTTGTTTGCTCCCAAGAGTTACATCTACGTGCACAGCTCAGCACCCAGGCATTGCAAGAGAGTGGATAACTGAAGCTATGCCCTGGATATGCAATATAAAAAAGACAGGGCAAAGAAAATGAGGAAAGGCAGAGGTTGGGGCCACCAAGTCTGGGTGAAAGTCACAGTCTGGCTGCAAAAAGCAGTGGTGAGGCTGTAAGCTGGAAAACAATTGTTTATTTCTGTTCCTAGGATGGTTTCTGGACTCACGTCCCAGGAAGGAAGAGCAATGTGAGCACTGCTGGAGTACACCAGTGCTGAGTCCAGCACTGTGAAGGATTTGCAGTCTGGGCTGGGCAGACCACCACAACGTGGCTGGGGAGGGTTAGCAAAGCCCTCCTGTACCCCAGGGTGTTGGTTCAGTGCCTAAGTCTAGGAGGGGCAGCATCACCCCAGCTCTGCTTATCTTTCATCATGCCCTGCTCCCTCTGACCCAAATCCTGCTCAGCCACCACCACTGTTAAATTACCTGGCAATATGTGTGCACATGCAGTCAGTTCCCTGGCTTCCTTCACCCCGTGGCAGTCCCACTGCACTGAATTTAAAGTTACACTTTCCTTGTGCCATTTATTGTCCTGCTGTTGTGACTAGCAGGCTTCTGTGTGTAGATGACAGGGCTCTACAGCTTTTTCAAAGTGCAACTGGAGGAACTTGAGCCTGCCAAAGACATGTTGTAAGTGCATCATGTGGGGCTCCCATGCTCACTCAATTACCAGGATCTAAAGAATGATCCTAACTTTCTAAAAAGATAAGTATTTCCAAACTGTGTGCTTGTGTCTTCCCTACTACATCTCAAATGGTCCAGTATAGATATTTTTAGAACAGATTCAGAGTCCATCATGTTCCTTGAGCACATAACTGAGTAGTCACCTGTTTACCTGTTGTATGCCTGCCTTTCCTTTTTCCAGGCATACCACCCTACTAAGCCACCTTGGAATTGTCATTTTCCTGAAGTGAGCTGTGGCACACTCATGGAATGGCATCTCTCAGCTCTTTTCACCACTTCAGAGTGGCTAGAGATGCTCCTACTGGCCCAAAATCCTCCAGAGCCGTGGCTATGGCTGCAGCTTTTATGAATACACATTCTGAATCACATTTTCGCAGGCTTTTACAAGGGTATGGCTTAGGGCCACGTTTGTTGTAACTCTGAGTTTTCTGGGAAATACTCCTGCTTTCTGTAGCTGCTGCATACCCATTGCCAGCGATGATTTCTCCTCTGCAGTGGGTGTTCCTCGGGGTGGGCAGAGAAGCCTTCTTGCTCAGCAGACTTGTTCTGTTGCAGCTTCTGGCTCTTGTACATATGCTGGTCTTTCCTGGTGTGCTATTGCCATATGCAGAATTTCACAGATTAGTCTGTGTTCACAACTCTCACAGATCCTCAGCTCCAAGGTTTTACTGCAGGTCTTTAATTCTGTCATATATTGATCGACTGTTGCTGCTTGCTTGAAAAGGATTGGAAATGTTAAAATGATTCATTGTTTTGTGGGATACACAGTTGCATTTTGTTATGTTTCTCTTACACGTTCCTTTCCTCCTCCCACCAGCAGCACAGAGACCAGGGCTTTCACGTTAGTGCTTCTTTCATCTGCACTAATTGCTAAGTGGATCTCAAACTGCCTGACAGTTTCCGTTCTCTACTGCATCCCAGCAGGGAAGGATTTAATGCTGGACCCTGTGATACGCTTGTTAGTTCTTCCAAGAGCTCCTGGAAACCACTAAAGTTCATATTTAAATTTTGTCAGAGCCACCTTGCAGAGAGAAGTGTATGTATGAGGAAAGATTGCCTTCATTGGGGCTGAACCAGCACTGATAAAGGTGACTTAGCTCTGAAGAGTGAATCGCAGGGAGTTAAAAATAATTTCCTGGAGTATCTTCCTGTGGCCCCAGTTCTGAGTATTAGCAACGAGCTTGGCATTCTGAAAGCCCAGCCCAGAGCCCATCAGTGGCAGCAGAGCCCCTGGGTGTGGGAGGGAATCCCTGCCCCAGACCCTGTCGGTGTAGCAGAGGTGTGAGCTGTGCCCAGCACAGCCGAGGCAGCCAGTCCCTCCTTCCTCCAGCTGCACCTGGGGACAACGGGCTGGTGACCCTCGGCAGCCAGCCCAGCAGCCAGCCCAGAAACCAGCCCAGAAACCAGCCCAGAAACCAGCCCAGCAGCCAGCCCAGCAGCCAGCCCAGAAACCAGCCCAGAAACCAGCCCAGCAGCCAGCCCAGCAGCCAGCTCTGCAGCAGAGCACGACTGCCCCTCGCCCTCCTGTCTGTGCTGCAGGGCTGCCAGGACACACCCTGGGGTGGCAGTGTCCCCTCCTGGCACCGGGCTGGCCACAGGCAGGGAAGGGAGGTCAGTCCCTGGCACACACGCTGATCCTTGTGCTGGAGCTCCTCGTGGCAGAGCAGAAGCCTGGAAGGGCAGCTGGGTGAAAATGGGCCCTTTGCTCCTGTGGAACCCTGGGATCCCTCAGCTCCAGGCTGCCAGGATCTGCATGGCCATGCCCAAGCAGGGCCATGCCATGTGCAGAATATGGCTCCTTAGGGAACCCTTGGAATTGCCTTTGGAGAAACAGCAGCACCGTGGCTCTGGGGCAGGGATGAGGAGCAGGCTACACTTGCCATTTCCTTTTCTTAAACTTCAAATGTGCCATCAGACGTAAATTATTCACTTGTAATCCCTGGAGCTGGCAGCAGCTCAGAGAGGATCCAGCTCAGGTGATAAGGAGGAAAGAAAAAAGAGGAACCCATTAAATTTAAAAACCTCTGAGCGTCACAAAATGTAAAAATATATTCAGGACAGCAGCCAGGCCAGGATAGGGAAGCTGAGGGTCTGACACTCAGCTCTCTGAGTAGTGGGGTGCCATGAAAGACAGGGCTTGGTGGTTCTAAGTGCTCAACTCTGTTATCTCTTCTAACTTCCCATGATGCTTTCTCCTGTGTCACTGGTGAAGATGGAAGGAGAAAAGAGCAGGAAACACATCCAGAGCCCTGCTAGAGTGTCCAGCCCAGACTGAGAGCAGAGTCCTGCTCTCCAAGGATGCATTTAGGGGATGCCCTCTCCCTCTCCACAGCCAGATCCCTTGGTCAGCCTCCCGAGAGAAGGTGTTGAGGATCCCCAAAGTCAAGGTGAGGGAGCAGCTGTGTCACAGCGTCAGCAACACTCAGCAGCACTGTCCCCAGGGACGTGACCAAGATGCCCAGAGCTGCCTTGGCTCCTGCAGCATACTTGGAAAGCTTGTTTACTTGGTCCTGATGCAGTTACCATGTTAACTGAAAACAGAGAGCAGCCCCTGGCAAGGCATGGGCTGCAGAGAGCTGGAATGAAAAGCATTTAAAATGTTTCGCTTCACCAGCCTGGCTGCCCCTTGCCCACCAGCTTTGGTCTGCTCCTGCAGCAAGCGCTCCATCACCTCCGAAACAAACTGCATCCATCAGGGAGAAACACTCCCATCTCAGGCCTGGAAACGTGTCCTGGCACAGCTCCCCAGGAGCCAGCACCCCTCCCCATCTTCCAGGGACTGAGCAAGCTGCAGGCACTCGAGGGATTGCTGCTTTCCTGCCGTGCACGGCTGCAGCCCAGCTCAGCCTCCCCAGCACAGCCCCACACCTCTGCAAGAGGGGCTGACATCAGGGTGGTGGACACCCACTTAGCTCAGCCCTTCCCAGAAATTAGGGGGAGAGCTTTGGGAGACACAGGGGAGATGACAATGTCCTGGCTCAGCCCCGGTGGCTCTGCAGACGCGGAGCTTGACAACACCAAAGGGGAGCTGCCATTCTGAGCTCCATCCAGGCTGGTGGGCAGCTCTCCCTTCACCTCCATGTGCTGCCATGGCACATTGCAAATGGCTGTGGGGAGGACAAAGAGCACCAGTGCTGACACAGACCACGTCTGGCAGGAGATCCCTGGCCCTGGCAGACCTCAGCAGGGCTGGGGGGAGGACTCAGGACTGGCCCTCACAGCAGTTGAGAGAATTGGTGGTTTTAGAGTTTCAAGGATCTTGTGCATCCTCTTGTCACTGCACACAGCTCTCCATCCTCTATGCTCTGGACTCAGACCAGGACTCAGATCCAGACCCAGACTGAGCTTTGTGTCTCCATCCTTTTGCAACACAGCTCAAGCTGCCTGAGCCGACTCAAATCTCAGGACTCCCTGTCAGCTCCACCTGCGTAACTGAGGTGAGAAAAGGGGCTGCAGGTGCTGCAGGGGCTGCACCAGCCTGGAGTGGAGGAGGCAGCCTGAGACCCTGCAGGCTGATCAGCTGCACCTCCTGCCTTGGCTGCACCTCCCGTGGTGGTGAGGGCTGCTGGCACCTGCAGGGAGCGTGGATCACTCCTCAGAAGAGCAGCCAGATGGGAAAGGTCTGTGTGAGTCTGATAACAGCTCCTGCTTGGCTCCTCTCCCTGGCAGGCCTGCACGGGGCACACAAGTGCCTGTGTCTGGCACTCCAGGAAACAGGGGGAACACGTGCCCAAGGCAGGCTGGCATCTCTGCCCTTAAGAGCCCCCAACACATTGCTCCTGCTGGAAGATCCCCAGGGAGTGCAGAGGGAATGCTCTCCCCCACGGTAAAGGGTAGGTGGGAAGTGCAGCCCCTCAGTGTGCTCAGACACTCGGCAGATGCTGAGCCAGGCTCCTCATGCCTGTGGCACACACAGAGCAAGTGCTGGGGCTCAGAGTGCAAGGCCAGCACCTCTTCCCTAGCAGGGCTCAAGGAGTTCATCCCTGTCCCAAGACTCACTGAAGGACATGGTGTTGTGGCTCTGGGCAGGACCCAGGGCAGGACAGGAGCTCAAGGCCAGGCAGCTGCTTTCTTGCACGTGGATGGTGGCAAAGAAGCTGTGGGTGTGAGGGGTAAAGCCAGGCGACAGAAAAGAACAAGGCGGTGCGTGTGGCAGGAGTGCTGAAATCCACTATTAAACTACACTCTAAACTTATTTTTAAAATTCTCTTTCCTCTGCAGATGGTGCAAACAAAGTGCCAAGTAATCTGCCCCCACTTTTCTGCACGGCAAGCAAGAAGACATCGCTGTACCAAAGCAGGTGGAAGTGGGCATCTTCAGGCATCAGCCCCAAGTCATTCACCCTCCACCAAAGGCATCTCAGCAAGCCAAGCAGCCCTACCCTGCTTCACCTGTGGAAAGAACACAACACCAGAGCAAGGCCAGGGTGCTGAGCAGGCTGGGGAAAAGTAGGCAAGGATGGGGGGTGTTTTCTGTGTGTGGAAGGGAGAGGAAGGCTTGGGAAAAGTCTCCAGATTCCCTGGGACCATGGAAAGCACTGGCAGCAGGACAAACAGCAGGGTCACTTCTAATTCAGCAAAAGTTCATGTATGCTTCTGCATCACAGCTTGCTGCATCAGTGCTGGGAATTCTTGGAATTTAGGTGGAGAATAGATGTGATGTCAAAGATAAAACCTGGGCATTTCAACCCATTTTCACACTCAGGGCCTGTGAGATGGGCTTGACTTGTTAGGTAGGTGAAGAGATCACAATGATGGTACCAGGAGAGGAGGCAGAAATCAAGGCACAGAGTGATGTCTGTGATCAGTCACATGACAATCAAAACAGCAAATAAAGCCCAACACCCAGCACTTGGCTTTTGCTCCTGCAAATCTCTCTGCACCCTTGTTATCAGCAAATCCAGAATCAGCCTCCATCCCCTGCACGCAGGGAAGGAGGTGACAGGGATCAGCAAGGCATTGTGAAATTGGTTCTATTTTTACATGAACAGAAGGAACAAGGAGCTGCCCATCACCTGACAGCAGGACTGGCACTGCCTGAGCCAGCAGTGCCCAAACCTTGGTTTATCCTGTCCGTGACTGCAGAGGCAGCCTGGGCCTTTGCTTGGGCATCCTGGCACTTGAGGGCTGTGAATGTCCCAGGGACACTCTGGAACCACTGGTTCCTGCTGGAGCTTCCCCACCTCTTCCTGGCTTTTCCAGGATTTCTGAGCAGTGAGGCTGCAGCTCCTGGTCTGACTCCACAGCCATGGCTGTGCTCAGCTCTGCAGCACCGTGGAGGGCAGGAACAGCAGTCCCCTTCCCCGAGGATGGGTGCAGGGGTCACTTCTGCACCAGCCAGAGATGTTCCTGCCCAGGGCTGGTGCCTCGGTGCTGCAGCAGCCCCGTGCTGACATCCAGACCCCAGCAGAGCTGGGAAGAGCAGCTCCCCACAGACACTGCACCCCACGGGCCCCACTCCTCCCTGGTTCTTTGTGGCCCGGGGTTGCACAGACCCCAGCACCCCTCCCCACCCTGGTGGCTGTCAGGAACAAAGCTCTCTCCCGAGCGGGCCGGGCTGCCTCGCCTACGACTAAATATTCAGAGGCACTGTGCACTGGCCCTTTGATCAGCAATTTATCTCTCCATGCCACAAGTTTCCTGGAGCCTGGCGTTTCCGCCCCGTGCTCAGCCTGGGTCCCAGGAGCCTCAGAGACAGGTGTGAGGAATTAGCTACAGGGACTAATGCTCTGACAGGAACCAGCACCAAAAGCAGGGGACAGAGTGTAATGTTTATTACATTTGAAGCAAAGCAAACGTGTGGCCTACTTATGTATCTAGAAAGAATTAATTGGGGAGCTCCACAAAGCAGCAGATTATAAATTAGAATAATTTTCACCAACTTCAGCCCATTCATCTTGTTTCACAGCAGGGCTGTCGGCTCAGCCTGACGCGGCCGGGTGCAGCCCCAGGCCCAGCTGCTGTCTGCTGGCACAGGAGGGCTGTCAGCAGCCAGCCCATGGGCACAGCCTGCCAAAACCCATGGGAAGCATGTGGGCTTGAGCCAAGGCACACACCTTTAATGGAATAAGCTCAGAGCCTTAAGAACAGCTCCAGAGGTGCTGAGTGCCACCAGCTGCCACCTGCAGGGGTATCCAGAGTGCTCTGCTCCAGGGACTGGCCCAGGGACAGCAGAGGTGCTGGGCACCCACCTTGTGCTGCTCCACCCCCTTCCCTTGCTGGCAGCCTGCAGGGAGGTGAGGGCTGTGCACACCTTACACGCCCCATCCTGGTTAGAGTTCCAGGGCAGGAATCAGGCTTTCCTGATGGGACATGATGGGCAATGTCAGGCCAAGGTCAGGTGGAGAACCCTCTGCACAGCTTAGAGGTCACTCCCAGGGACATCACCCACGACGTGCAGGTGGCTACCTGGGCTGCTGGGAATGCAATGCTCTGCATGCCCAAGGCACTGGGGGCCTTGGACTGACACCTTGAGGAGGGGTAACAACCCCTTTGCAGCCAGATTCTGGGGCAAGGAGCAGCAGGAATCACAAACTGGAGAAGCAGCTCATGCCTGAGGTGCTCCAGCCCCCCAAAAACCAGGCCCCAGGGAGGACTCCAAGGGCTACATCAAGAAATGACCCTGAGGTGTTTCAGGGATTCTGTTCTGGAGAAAAAAATCCCCCAGAGCAGTGACTGTATCCCAGATGGTGAAATCTCACTGGCACCTCTGAAAGCAGTGGATGAGAATAACACAGATTTAGCCTCTACTTACAGATCCCAAGGGGACAGCATGCAAAATGCCATATGGATGCTGGGATCATTTTCATCCAAAAGGTCACCTGCTGCCTTGCTGGATGAAGTGTTAAAAGAGCTGGTGGAGATGGCTGGGCAATGCCTGTAAAGGATCCATCCCTGAAGATGCAGTTCAGGTCAGACCATGCCACCATGATCTCAACTCTTCAGCCCCTCACAGGGATCAGGGTGGACAGAACCAGAGGTGGGATCAGAGCCTCAGCACCCACCTGTGCAAATGAGAGCACTCCCAGGACAGTGTCTGCAGGGCTCCAAGGCACAGACAGTCAAGATGGTTTCCACAGGGATGAGCAAAATCTGTCCCAAGGGTTCTCCTAGCCTGTGTTGTATCTCCAGAGTGGCCAGGAACAGCTGTCTTGAGCACACTGGTGTGATGCTCTTCCTAACACTCTTCCAAACTCCAACAAATTTCAATTCAAAGAGACATGTGCCAATTTGTACTTGGTCTTTTTGACAAAACTATCCAGAAGCAGGAGAGAGCATGCTGCCAAGGGCTTCAGAGAGGTATGTAACAGTCTTGTCTCAGCTGACAGGACTTGAAAAGCTTCATCCCATGGCAGGGACTCTCATCAATCTGGTTTTAGCAGCTGAAACAACCTGCAATAGGAGCTGTCGGGCTCAGCAAGCCCACCAGAGTCCACCCTGGCAAGGGTGAGTGATCAGGATGGGCAGAGCCCTGCAGGCACCCCAGCCCAGAGGCTGCATGATCCCCACACCAGGTCCCATCCAGCTGCTTGTCCCTCCTGGCTCTGGCCGTGTGGGGAAGCCCGGGGCTTCCAGACAGGTGCCAGGTGAGGTGCACCTGCCCCAGCCAGGTCTCACTCCAGAGCAGCTCCAACCCCTTCCCCACTGCTCTGTTTCAGCTGCAACCCTCACTCCACACCCGGCCAGCTGATAATTTGTGTTAGTTTGTTCAAATGTCATTATTAATTAGTATAGAAACACTATTAGCAATGTTAATGTATTCCAAACAGTTCTGTGCACTGGCACCGTGTGGAAGCAGAACTGGGGCACAGACCAAGGCAGCAAAGCCAGGCCTGGGCATGGGCTGGGCTGAGCTGAGCAGTGAACCAGCATTGTCCCTCCCTCAGCACTGCTCTCCCTCGTATGGCAGTCAGGAAAAGTTGGACTGAGACAGATTTGTGTTTGTGTGTGTTTGGGAATCATGACCACAGAAATGACCCAGCATGGGAATTTTAGGATTGAGAGAAAGGAGCTAGGCAGGGACATGGGGGTAGCAACAAAACCAAATGTAAAGTGGATGAATTATTTACTGCAATAAACAATTGTGAAGTCACTTACTCTGGCTGTATGCATCCTAAATGGGGGCTGCAGGGTTTCTCACATCTCCCTAGTGTGCTGAGTGATTTTTTTGCAATTGGATGCATGAGGCTGGGGTAATCTTATAAGAGACTCCAGAAGATCAGTTTAGTATTGATCATGTGCTGAATTTAAAGGCTTTCCACATCCATCTGCTGCTGTTCCTCAGGTGACAGCCAAGCAAAGATCTGGGTGCTCACTGGGCTCCTGCACCCCAGAGCAGCCTTATCTGGCTGCAGCCTGTGGCTGGGCAGCAGCAGGTGAGGCCAGGGCACCCCACCAGAGCTCCCTTCAGGAGCCAGCAGAGTCACAGAGCTGCTCCCATCATTCAGGAACCAGCAGAGTCACAGAGCTGCTCCCATCATTCAGGAACCAGCAGAGTCACAGAGCTGCTCTCATCATTCAGGAACCAGCAGAGTCACAGAGCTGCTCCCATCATTCAGGAACCAGCAGAGTCACAGAGCTGCTCCCATCATTCAGGAGCCAGCAGAGTCACAGAGCTGCTCCCATTGCTCAGGAGCCAGCAGAGTCACAGAGCTGCTCCCATCATTCAGGAGCCAGCAGAGCCACAGAGCTGCTCTCACCCAGCCTTTGATGAAGGCCCAGAGGATCACTCTGCTGGTCAGCAGGGCCAGCTGGCCGTGGGCTGCAGGGGATCACAGCTCAGGCCCAAAGGGCCCCCTCACAGGGTGACTGTGGCAGCAAGAGCTTGGAAGAACATCAATCCTGGGGAGACAGGGTGACAAGAACAGGCAGAGCACAGGGAGGAGCACACATGGAGCAGGACCTCTGCCCCTGTCTCCTGGTGCCTGCCTTGGACTCTGCAGGTTTACCAGGCACATGACTACAAAGGGTGAGCCCAGACTCCAGAGACAATGGCCTGGCAGCAGGACACGTGCTGTGGCATGCCCAAAAATGTGACAGGAGGAAGGAATTCGGGCATTATAGGACTCTTGGATATATTGCATCATGACGAGGTTTTAGTTTTTCTTTTACTAATATGCATATAGCAACTTGTAATGGAGCCATGAAAGATGTGAGCCATGTTTTCCAAATTACAACCTGCTCCATAAAGCTAAAATATAAAGTGGGTTTGCTTTTTTTTGCAAAACAACAAGAGTTAAATATATGAGAAATCTACAGATTTACTGAAATAGGAGATGTGCAGGGTAGGAAAACAATGACACCCCCAGGTCCATATTTACTTAACAAAGAGCCTGTATTCAAATAACTCTCACTGGCATACTCACAGAGGTGGGGTGGCTGAAAGTAAGGATACAACATAAAGAAGCCCTCTTTATCAGCAGAGGGAGCACACCAGGTACTTCTTCAAAATTCCCAGGCAAAAATGAAAGTCCAAAAATCCATTTTGCAAAGCTGTCAGCTGTGGTGAAGTGGGGCTGAGCTGTTGTCACCTATGGGCAGCTCTGCAAAGTGCTGAGAGGCAACACTCCCAACACAGGGCAGGGCCCAGACAGGACCTCAGTGCACTGTACCTGGTAGGGGCTCAGATGCAGATCTTAATTCCAGACATTGATAAGGCATCCAGCTCCTCTGCTGCTGTTGTTGTTGCTGCTGTTGCTTTGTTTTCAATAGCTGCAGTTAAACATTTAACCTTTACATTGATGGAATGACCCAAACATGTTTTTCCAGGCTGGTCAGCAGCAAGGCTGCCTCACAGTGAGCAGAGGGATGCCTTTTCCTTTCAGCCTGGCAAATCAGTGTGCTGAGTGGCTGGCAGACTTGCAGTGTCCCCTGCTCAGAGCACATGGAAGGGCCTCAAAGGTAAGGTACAAACATTTCTTCAGACTGCCAGGTCTAACAAAGAGGTGGGCACAAACCTCTGCCTTCTTGGCAAGCAGAAGAGCAGCAGCTCACAATTTGAACACCATGCAGCTGTTCCAGCTAAGAGGCTGGCTCTGGCTGGTGCTGTCCCATGCCTGTGGCTCTGCCAGCAGCTGAGGCACCTATTCATCATCCTGGCATTTTGGATGGCACAGAAAGAGTTACAGGAAGGAGCAGCAGCATAATTGTGAGTTAATATGGTCCCATGTTTTTTACTACTCTCAGAATATTAAATTGATCGCCTGGTACCAAAGGCCAGAAGTGTCACCTCTCAACAAGATGAAATCTATGTAGCCTGTAGACAGGGGAAAGCCACAAGATTTATAAAGGCGTCCATAAAATTAACATTTGAACGAGGATGTGGGAGAAGAGACCACAAGCTGCAGCAGCAGGTCTGCAAGTCCCTGCACCCCTGCATTCAGAGCCCAGCAGGCTCTGTTGGCTGGGTGCACCCTCCTGCACCAATGCCTGACCCAGTGGGGCCCCAGAGGTGCTCCCCTGCCAGAAAGGGATTGCCAGGAAGCTTTTGGGAGATGGCAGCATTCTGGTAGCCATGAGGAGTAAGTGGCAAGGGCAGGAACCAGCCACATCCTAGATCTCCTTGGGTAGCCCTCCCTGGACTCACAGTGGCTCAGGCTCTCTCTCCACTGCCAGCTTCCTGCATGGCTCAGTGAGGGGACAAGCACCTTGTCAAGGCTCCATCCCACTGCCAGGTGCCCAAGGGCTGTCCCTGGCACAGCAGAGACACGGACACTCAGCAGCTTTTGGAGTGCACAGGGGTTCATTCAGTGCTCTGCCACACTGCCTGAAAAGCCAGGGGCTGGGCACCTCTGGACATTTGCTTGGAAAATACTCCAGTCCTACCATGGAACTGTGGCCAGGGAGATGTTGGAGCACCTCTGCTCTGGAAACAGGCTGAGAGCTGTGGTTGTTCAGCCTGGACAAGAGAAGTTTCTGAGGAAGTCCTAGAGCCCCTTCCAGTGCCTAAAGGGGCTCTAAGAGAGATGAAAAGAACTTTGTACAAAGGTATGAAGTGATGAAATAAAGAGGAAAAGCTTCCCAGTGACAGAGAGCAGGGTTAGAAAGGATATTAGGAAAAATTGGGAAATTTTTCCCTGTGAGGGAGGTGAGGCCCTGGCACAACCAGAGAAGCTGTGACTGCCCTGTCCCTGAGAGTGTTCAAAGCCAGGGTGGACAGGGCTTGGAGCAACCTGGGACAGTGGAAGGCGTCCGTGCCCATGACAGGGTGTTGGAACCAGAACATCTTTAAGATCCCTTCCAACCGAAGCCATTTTAGGATTCTGTGATTCTATGACCCCACAGACCTGCTACCATTCCACAAGACAGTGCGTGGGGCCACACACCCACCGGGACCGGGCGATCCCGCGTTGCACAGCTCAGATGTGTGCCCGCGGGCACCTCGGTGAGTGTCACAAGGGTGTGACAAGTGCTCGGCCGCGTGTCCCGGCTGCGGGCGCGCACCTGGCGCGATCCGAGCCGCTCCCGCTCTGCCGGCGCCGTGACTGCCGTGCAATTAAAGCAATGAAATGTTTGTACAGGAATAATGTGTTAATGAGCAGCATCCTGCGCCTGCCCTGACAGGCTCTGAACACAGCAAGGAGCACGGGAGAAGGGAGAAGGTTCACGTGTGCTCTCCCAGCCAGCAGCCAGGCCGGGGGATGGAAGTGAGGATGGAGAGGAAGCAAAGCCGGGCAGGTGGCTGGTGGAGCACAGGAGCCACTGGTTCTTTGATTTCCCTTTCTGGTTCCCTGACAAGGAGTCAGCAAGAGAGATCAATCCCATGTCAGGCTGGCTCAGGCTCAGGAGGTGTTCAAGCTGTTTCCTTCCTTGGGAAAGGAGCTGCACCTTGCTCAAAGGTTTAGGAAGAACGGAAGCGATTTTGGTGGTGGGGACATGCTGCTTTGGGCCCTTCCACCTAGATGGACTGTTCAAAACCATTCCAGCTCAGTCCTTTCCTGAAGGTAGCAGCAGAAGCTGTGCAGGAGGAAATCCCTGTGCAGGTCATCCTTGCTCTCCTCCATTCCTCAGAAACACTGCACTAATCCCAGTCGCCTGCCTGCACGGGAAGCCACGGAGACACAGAATCCAATTAGCTTGAAATCCTGCTCTGGCTCCTGCACAGCATCTCCCTCTCAGAGCTGTGGAGCTGCAGAGATAAACAGTGCATTAGGATTCCAGTGGGGTCTGGCAGGAAGGATGGCTTTGGAAGTGCAGCGCCAGCCCAGGGAAGGAGTGAGACACCCAAGTACCTTTCCCAAACACCTCCTTCCAGCTCTGCCTCACACCAGCTCTTCATCCTCACCCAGCCTGCAGCACCATTCCTTCAGCTGAGCCTGGCTGAGCAAGGTGGGAGCTGAGGGCTGAGGCCAGAGCTGGCAGGTCCCAGGCTGCTGTACCCACCCCAGGGACTTCATCTTTGCTGGGGGAGGAATGAGCGGCCTCCAGAGCCACCCTTGGGGGTGGCCAAGGTGGCACCAAGGCCAGTGCCAGGGTCCATCTCCTTACTGGGGCAGATCTGTGCCCAGAGAGCCCTGCAGAGCCAGCATGACATGTCACCCTCAGCTCCCTTGTCCCTCCTCCAGCAGGGAGTGGCCCTGCATGCCTGGCTCTCCAGAAAGATCCGGGGGACAAAGCAGGTCCCGGTCCCACAGAGACAGTGGGAAGAGGGACTGAAAGAGGAAATCCTCCCCTGGGGAAGCCAAGCACAGCCTTTAGCCAGAGCCAAGCAGAGTGCAGGGGGTACCTGTTGCTGGCTGTGCCAGACCCTGGCTACACCCGTGGCAAGGAGCCCTCTGGGCTTGATGCTTCCACTGCTAAGCTAAGCCTGCTGTACTCACACTCCTGCTTGCTCCCACTGTAAATTACCTGCTTTGCATTTTGCAGCAGCAACTTAACAGTATTAATTCATTGTGTTCTGTCTTTAACAAACACCATTATCATATCACCAGCCAGGATTATGCAAATCCTGCAAAAGGAATTATTTCTCTCGCCAAAGTCACCTTGATTTATCATTTTTAACCCAAAATTAAATAGTAAGTTGCTCTGGACAAACTGTTAAAAACATGACCACACATGACCACACATGACATATGACATATGACTAGGAGTCTGTGCTGGCCCCTTAGGGCACCTGTGCCCAGCTGGTGACCCTTCACATGGACAAATGACACAGCACTCTCTGCTGGCCCCCACTGAGTGGAGGTGGACCTGGACCAAGATCTGGGGAAACAATCCCCTTGCAAAGTACACCTGGGATAACTTCCCAGGTGGGAATGGGTCCATGCCCCAGCCACAAGGCCCTGGGGCAGGGCAGAGGCTGTAAAGAAATATAGAATCATAGAATCGCTAAGGTTGGGAAAAACCTCCAACACCATCAAGTCCAATCTTTGACCAAAAACCACCACATCAACTAAACCATACCCTAAGTACCACACTGAGCCACTTCCTGAGTGCTTCCAGGGATGGTGACTCCATCATGTCCCTGGGCAGCCCATTCCAGTGCATGTGGGGCTGGCAACAAGGAAACCCTGCAAAATTGCCTTGAGGATTGTCCTGTGGCTGCCACTGCTCTGCCCCCATCCCTGTCCCTCCTTTCCAGGCCACCACTGCAGGCCGAGCCTGTGTCACACGTAACAAAGCAGTGTTATCTCCCACACAGGTGGGATGCAGCTAGGGACCAACAAGCAAACCTGCATTCCACTGCAGGAATGGGCTCTGTGACAGGGCCCTCAAACAGCTTAAAGCCTTTGGCCATAATTTCCTCTGCTGCAGAGATAAGGCTCCCCACCCCTCTCATGATGCTAGACCTGACCACAGCTGTCCCTCAGCATAAAAGGAGGCACTTGTATGATTAAAGGTAACCTTTTTTCCATTATTTGTCAGCAATTTAAGTCAGTCCTTCAGCAGAGGGTGAGAACAGCATCCTAGCAAGAAGAGAGGACTTCTCCTCTTTCTCAGGGCAGACAGCAAGACTCTGCAACCTGAGTACAGCCTTTTCTTCCAAAAGGAGCCAGGCCCGTGGTTAGTGCTTTGCCCTGACAGCCAGCACTATTTTATGTGTTCCAGCTCAGTGCAGAGGGGCTATTCTGAGAGAGAGATCTGGTTCAGATTCCATTAACTACGGACGGTAGCTCCGTTAGAGTATAAAAAAATTCCCCAATTAGTTCTAAATAATTTTTACTTTCAAACTCAATGTGTTCTGGCAGACAAAGTATCAAGGGCACCAACTGTGTGTTGGAGCAGCATGATTGCAGGCTGGTGAATTGAAAAGCCATAGACAGGTGGACACTCAGCAGCTCTTGTGCCTATGGCTCTCATTTAATTCTAACAGAGGATGGGAAATTCCTCAAAACAAAAAAAAAATATACTATGACAGAGACAAGGATTAAATTAGGCACTGGCAACCTATGGTAAAATACAGCTCAGTAAAAGATAATTATTCCCAAACCAAACACTGGAAAAAAGACCTTTTAAGGAGTCCCTGCCCCATGCCTGACATCATTGCTGGCACACCTGGACACACCTGGACAGGGGCCTGCAGTTTGCACCATGAGAAAGGGTTTGATCAGCTTTCAGCCTCACCCAATATGGGCCAGAGGAGCAGTGAGCCCCTGAGGTTTTGTGGGGACAGAGCTGGGGACAGGCTGGCTGGTGTTTGTGGTGTGCAGAGGCTGTGAGGAGGAACTGGAAGAGCCTCCTTGGCCATCCCAGAACAGAGCCTGAGTGCTGGTGGGAGAGATGCCTCCTCCTGGCACAGCACAGGCCAGGGCTCAGGCTGCCCACAGTCTTAAAATCACACTCATTCCTGCTCTGATGTGTTCAACATGGTCCCTCCTGGATCTCTTATAGCTCCCTCATCCATCCTGGACCCAGCTCCTTATCACCAGCTCTTGTTTCCAGCAGTGCCTGATGTCCTCTGATCATTTCACACCTTTCCTCATGCTGACCTAAGCCAGGCTCTGCCAGGCCACCACTGCCCTGCAAGGTCAGAGGGAAGCTTGGAACGAGGGACTACACCCTCCTGGCCTTGAGAATCCAAAGGATGAATCTTCCCAGATGTAGCCAGTCCTGCCCACCTGCAGCTGGGACATCCCTCTGCACAGGCACAGACTCCCTCAGGGGCAGCCCTGCTCTGCTGAGCACGGGGACAAGTCAGGCCAGAGGCTGGGAAGGTGGGTGCAAAGCTGGAGCACAGGAGGGATGCAATGGCAGAGACCAAAACAGGGAAGGCAATTCAATTTTCAGAGGCTGTCCCACCAATTCAGCTCAGAGAGATGATAAGAAACCCATTTCCAGTGATAGGCACCCTAATCCCCAGCCATCCTGCATTTCCATTTTTGAGAGGCGCTGTTTCCAACAGGGAAGCATTTTCCCATCTAGGTTTGCTAGAAGGGACAGCAATGGATTAAATACCAATTTTTCCAGCACTGTTTAACTCCTTCTGCGCCTTCTCCTGCCACTTATGCAAGTGCTGGATCCCAGGGCAGTGGAATGACTGCTGTGCTGTACCCCTGGAGCAGCAGCACAGAGCTGGAAGCCTCTCCCAGGCTCTTCCCAGTGGCCTGCAGTCTGAAGAGATAGCGAAGAGGAGAAGAACATGACATGCATCAGCAGTGCAGGCAGAGCAGCTTAGATCAGGAATTTATTATTGCTTAAGGCAGGACTCAGACTCAACTGCGGCACGAGTCATGCAGCTAAGTTTACATCCAGTAAAAAAAAACATTAGACAGGTCCAAAGTGCTGCAAGGCTGACTTAAAACCACATTTGGAGGAAAATAGCCACTTAGAGAAAAAGGGAAGCAAATGATGCAGCGGTAGCCGTGCCCCTCACATGCCCCTATCTTCACAGTTTAAGCATTGTGGTCCAGGTGCAGCCTCCAGGTTCCTGGAGAGTAGAAAGACAACAGCAGTATGGATGCTGACTTCCAGCATCAACCAGAACTTCTTCTGTCACTGAGAAGCCACAAAGCCACAGCATTCCTTGGATGCCAGCAGCCTTTCCCCATATGCCTGTAGCCAGATCTGCACTGGTACCAGCCATCCCAGCCCTCTCCCTTGTTCCATTGCCCTCACACTGTGCCAGGTTTCTCCATTTAGCCCCATTTCCTGATATCAGGGCTCCTACCCACTACCTGAACCAGTCCTTCAGGGAGCTGATGGGCCTGAGACTCCCAGTCCTGCTTCTACAGCACAACTTTTTACCCTGGCATCCCACCCAGCAGCTCCCTCCCAGACATGATGAAACTCCACCACAGGGTAGGAACAAAGCCTGAATGCTCTGACTTAGGCTCTCCAAACCCCTCCCTTGACCCCAGTTATGAACTGAGCAGTTTTGCTGGGAAGGGGAGCCCCAGACAGGCCCCTGGTGCTGAGCCTGCAGGAGGGAGCCCAGACTGTAGTCAGAGCCCTCCCACCACTCCACATGGCTCCAGCACCAGCCACAACTGTCCATTCATCAACCACTGAACAAATGGAAATTTAAGGGCTCATGGCTCTATAACACAGAAAACAATTCCCTGTGCATTTTTACAGCACTGTAATTTATTGGATCAGAAATGATGAATGGCAGCAGGAGGGGGCAGGGCCCAGCACACAGGGCAGTGCTGATGCATTGGAAGCCAGAGAGGGAGGTGTAGCTGAGGGCAGGGAATGGGAGAGCCCCCAGGATTGCTGCTGCGTGGGGCTGGGGGAATGCCACCACCTACAAAGACTGATTTCCTCCCACGCCTTGCAGCCCCACCATTCAGTGCAGGATTTCTAGTAGAGGCTTCTGTAAGAAACATCCACATGAGGAAGAATAGAGTTGAGCTCTGTGCTCCTGAGAGGAGCCCCACGCCTCCCCGGCAGCCTTTGCTGGCACTTTGCAGATTCAAGGCACAAGCAAGGAACGGAAAAAAGCTTCATCCCTGGGGAAAGAGGAGCACCTGGTGGAAAAACAGAGCGTATACGTGAGCACTACAGCTCCTCCCCCCTGTAATCTCCCAGCTCTGGAGTTTGAGCTGCATTCAGCAGTAATTGAAACCAGGCTCTTTAACACAGGTGCCAATTACTGCCTGTTAATGCAAGGAGCACTGATAGACACAGCAACTACACAGCTCTGCAAGGCTGGAGAGCACAAAATGAGATGGAAGGGCTACTTCTGCCATTGTAGGTGTTGTAGGACAGCTCTCTGCCCCTGCAAACCTCTTGCAGTGTTAGACTGGGCAGGTTCTTGCCCTCTAGCTGCACACCTGCATCTTCACCTGAGTGAACAGCCAGGCCAGGGTCACTCCACAAAGAGGGGAATGATATCCTGGGGTGCCTTAGGTAAAGAACTGCCAGCAGGCCAAGGGAGGTGATTCCTGCCTTTATGCAGCACTGGTGAGGCCACGCCTGGAGTGCTGTGCCCAGAGCTGGGCTCATCACTGCATGCACAAGGACAGGCTGGAGTCCACCAAAGGGCCACGAAGATTAGGAAGGGCCTGGGAGTCCCTCACATCTGGGGAAAGGCTGACAGAGCTGGGACTGCTCAGCCTGGACAAGGCTCAGGGGAAACTTGGCAATGTCAATAAATCCCTGATGGGAGGGTGGAAATAGGATGGAGCCAGGCTCTGTTCAGTGGTGCCCAGAGACAGACACAATGGGCATGAACTGAAACAGGAGGTTCCCCCTGAACACCAGGAACCACTTTTCCCCCTGAGGGCGATCAAACACTGGCACAGGGTGCTCAGAAATGTTCTGGAGTCTCCATCCTTGGAGATATTCAAAGCCATCAGGACACATTCCTGGGCAGCAGCTCTGGCTGGCTCTGTTCGAGCAAGGGCTTGGGCAAGACGACCTCCAATGTCCCTCCCAACCTGGACCATGCTGTGATGGTGATCTCCAACCATTCATATTCTTTGTTTTCTGCCATTTCTACACTTCTCTTGCCTTTTCCCCTTCTCTCTGCTCAAGCCTCCCCTATTCTTTGCCTTCCTGGGGTGATGTGGCAGTGAGGAAGGGGGCTGGTGCAGGTGTACTGTGGCAATGATGGCAAGAGGACAATGGAAAGTGCAATTCCCAGAAAAATCCTGCAGAGATCCAAGGCTGATCTAACATCAAAATCTGTATATCCCAGTGATGAGAAAAATCAAGAGAGCCTCAGTGCAGCAGCAGGGGTACCACAGTCAGAGGCAATTATTTACCACTGCAGACTGCATAAGAATGTGAGCCCTTTAAAGCCCCAGGCTGGCAGTAACCAGCATTCCTCCCATCTACACCCTGAGCTTCCCCCTTCCCCACCTCACAAGGCACCAACTACAAACCATGTAATTAATACTACAGAGATGTTCAGCTGAAATGAGAAATGAAGCACATCTTGAGGCATCCCCGCTGCTGGCACAAGGCCCCATGTTGCTGCTCTGCCTTGCTGCTCTTGTGTGTTTTGGAGACAGGCTTGTTTCCCCACAGTAAGCCCACTGGTGTTACATACCTTGTTTGCTGGGCAGAGGACCAGAGGAGTGCAGGGGGGTCTGCAGGGACACTTTCTCCTTGCCCTCAGGATGTTTACGGTATTGAAATTTTAGCAGGAAGCCAAGCATCTGTTCTTCAAATAAAGAGGTCTCCCAGGGGAGTGTGTGGGGAGGCAGAATCATCACACATGTAAACACCTGGTCTTACAGGCAGGAACAGAGTTTGCAGGAGTGCAGCACTTCTGAGGCTCATTCAGCTCCGCTTCCGCTGCTTAATGAGTTCAAACACCATCAATATTCAGTGGCAGCCCTCCCTTGCCAGGGTGGCTGTCAGTGTGGGGCTGGCACAGACAGGGGAGGCCTGGGCAGCACCCACACACCCCTGAGCCCTCCCCAGCAAAAGGGCTCATCCTCCTGGGCAGCTGCAGCACGTGGGTGTCCCTGGCACTGCACTGCCCCAGAGCGCTTCCAGGAGCTTCAGCCTTCACACGCTTCCTTTGAGGAAGGGGGCAGAGCCAAACTGTGCCACACTATGTTTGTCTGTACTGAAAACTACTTCCCCTGTCCCCTGAAGTGGCCCCCGGCTTGGGGCTTGTCAGAAAATGGTCTGCACAAGCAGTGAGCTGCACCACTCCTCCCAGCCAGCCACAGGGACCACACTGCAGCACCAGGAGATGAGGCTCTGTGCCTGCACACGTGGCTGGGTGTTCCCAGGGCTCCCCATCCCAAACCCACTGCATCAATACAAGCCTCAAACAGCTTCAGCAACACCAAGAGGCCTTGACTACCTCTGGCCAAGGCACTGCAAAGCCACCCAGGGCTATTTCCAGAGGCAAACAGGATCTACTGGTACTCCCAGCTTCCACTACCATCCTTGTCCATACTTCCATCCTCCCTCCTCAGTAGACTCCAATCTCCAATCTTACTTCTTCATGCCTACGGTCTGTACTTCAACACTCACTACAAGATTGTGCATTCTCATTTATTTTGTGCCATTGCTGCAGCACTCCTGTCTCCCTCCTCCAAGTTCTTCATCTTTGTGTCTTTTTCAATTTACAGCATTTTCAATGCACAGTAGGATTTTTTCCTTATATGAGAGGGTGGGCAAAGGTTCTTTCTCCTTTCATTAAATATTAGTGTTCATTCAAGCAAGATGGAAAGTGTTAAACAGAGCTGTGGTGCTGCTTTAACTCTGCTGCAGTGCCCTACACCAGCACAGTCCCACCCCACCCCTCCCAAGCTTGCCCACAACTCTGCCATGTTCCAGGAGTTCCAAGACAGAGCTGGAGTTCTAGGGCATCACCTCTGTCTTAAAAAGGAAACAAGGCTGGAAGCAACAGACTGTGGTATTCCAGGTCACAAGCACAATTGGATTTCATCTTCAAGCACCATATCTGGTGCAAATTCTGGCCTGAGAATGAAATTGCCTTTACCTTGGAATTACAGGGACATGAAATCTCAGTCTGGGAGTTACACAGCAGAAGGATTCCCAAGGTTCACTTGCAGGAGAGTGGAAAGTGAAATGAAGGAGCAGCTGTGATACTGCTGAACACAGTTCATGTGCAGAAAGTGCCACTGCCCCACATCAAGTACAGAGTATGTGGGGCTTGGAGCTCACAGCTGTTGGCAGGGTAAACAGGGTGAATCCTGCTGGAAGCATCCCAAGTCCCAGTTATTGGAAAGTACAGCTAGGGCTAGACCAAGTCATTCTCAGCTCCAGACATTCTGCTTGATGCACAAAATCCCTTGGTCTGCCAGCCTGGTGTGGACGTGCTGGTTCAGTAGCTTTACATGAGGAAGCTGCACCACCTGCTGTCTGCTGTGAGGCCAGTTACCAGAACGTGATCAAACATGATCACTAATAAATAAAGTTTTCTTCAGAACCAGTTCTTTACAGGACATGCTCTTGATTAAAGTCACCAAGAAAGACTTCATATCTGAAAACTAAGAAGCAAGATCAACAGAGGGACTGTTTAGTCAAAGTGGCTCAGGCTCTCAAACAGAATATGAGAAGTTCACTTTAATACCCAGCTCCTGCCAGGAGAAAGATTGTACTGTTATCCCTTTGGGAAACTCTGTCAAGTTATTTCTACTCCAAAAACTACAAAAGCTATCACTGAACAAAACTTGGAAAGATGTGGAAATTCTGCCATGCAAAAAACCAGCCACCTGCCCAACACCACTTGAGGCTTAGCAGCAACAAAAATGACATCTTAAATCCTGCTATTCCCCCTTCCTGGAGTGCAGCATTACCTGATCCAATCAAACGGGGCAAAGAGGTAAGATTCCTGCAAAAAGCCACAATACTAAAAGTCTTCTTAGGATATGGTGCATTAAGGCAGAGCAATCAGTAAGTTCTCTTGGCTGATATAAATATGATGCAGAACATCACACAATTCTACAGATCAGTGATAACTGGGTAAGTGTTTTGTGTGCCAGGCCTTATGGGCATGCAGTAGCAAGGTCAGTGGAGGACTAAAACAAAAGGAGTTGAGAAAACAAGTGACCTCTGCTTGATGAAGCATAGCTACAGAATGTACAGACAAACGCGAATCCAAAAAAGAGTTTATTTAAAAAACAAAATACCCCCCCTTCAAAACCCCACATACTTTCTGATAAGCTTATTGCTCAAGTTAGATCTCCTGTGACACTGCTCATTCTCCTCTTGGCCTGTAGCACCAGAAGAACTCTTGCATCCCTGTGTTCCCTCCACCCAACATCATTTGGAAATGTTCATCATTCCCAATTGGTCCCAAATACCAGCATTTAATTCTCTCCTTACTATGCACACAGAGCATGGAGGTCCCCAGGCACAAAAGGTCCTTCTCACTGGGACAACTCTAGGGATTTATTCAGTCATGTGATCCCACCAGGATGGCAGCTAATTTGCAGAAACATTAAAAAAAAAAAAAAGGAAAGGTGTATTTACCTTCTCCTTTGAAGACAAAACCTAAACAGCAGTAAAATCATCCCTGAACCACTCAGCCTGCAGTCCAGACATGTCCATGATTATTCTAAGGCTCATGGTCTACATTCTCAGTAAACAGCCTTCAGGATGCCCTAATGGATTTTTTACAGCTTTTCCCTGTCTCACCTCACCATTCTACATCCACTGAACCAGGGCTTGTCTTCCAAGTTCCTGTGAAAGGGATATTGCCTGTTTCTTGTGCAGCATCTACAGATCCACACTGTAGCAAAACAGCAGAATGCTCTCACCGGGCCCTGGCTCTGCTTTGGGTGGTCTTTTGGAGACCTTCCTCCTGGATAGCTGTCAGGCAGGTTTGGTAAGAACAGAGCAGGTGGCTTTGTGCTTCATGTTCAATCAGTTCTGTTGTGGGGTTTCAACAACTTCTTCCTCTTCCTCACCATGTTCAGGGTGCCGCAGCAGCAGCTGCAGGTCAGGCTCAGAGCTGGCCTCTTTGTGTGGCCCCAGTGCTTTGTCACCTGCATGCAGACAGCCCCTTTAGTGACAAGCTGGCTGGAGTTCCCACCAAACCTGGCACTGTCAAGGAGCTGGAACCAGACACAGCTCCTAGGGAAGCAATGAGAAAGCCTACAAAGAAAGAGGAAGTGATTTGAAACAATCACCTTTGGAATTCATGGCTTTGAGAACAACGTGAAGGGAGATTCCTAACAGGCAGACAGCAAAGCCCAGCCAGTTCAAGAGACTGAGGTGGTCTCCCAGTAAATGTGTGGCCAGGAATAAAATGCAGATTTCCTGTGGAAACAAAAAAACATGACAAGTGGCAGGGCAGGAGATATGCATGAGACATTTTACAGCTGAAGCCTAGATCAAGATGTCAGGCTGCTAAATTTCTATCAGCACATTCTTTCATGCACACAGAGTTCTAAAAACAGTTTCTAGAAACAAACAACCTGTCAAACTGGGATGTGGGGTTTTATGTCATCTGACTGCATAGCTGAGTTACAGAGGAATCTTGCTACTTCTGGATCAGAGAGATTTCATATATTACAGTTCAGCTCAAAAGTATGTGTGCTGGATTCCTCTGAGGAGGGGAGGATGTGCCAAACTAGGTTACAGAGCTAGCCCAAACCAGTGGTTTGGTCATATGCAAGTCTGGTGCAAGAGCTTGCCCTCCTTACCCCTCCTCTCTTCCACACCATCTGCTGCTCATGAGGGCAATGTGCTTTAGTCTATCCCTCATTACAACAAACTTTGATCATTAAAGGTATTTTTTATAGAACAGCCTCTAGTCTCTGGCCCGTTGCTGTCAGGGACCAAGAGACTTCACTGCAGAGACTACAAGGCAAAGCATCAAGCTCCTGTGCAAGGAGAACAAAAATAACAAGCAATGATTTCTAAGGATCTAAGCAAGCTCCCACCACATAAAGCCCAATAGGGATGACTCAGTACTTGCCTTCTAGTATTAGCACAGGAACCATGCCTTACCTTAAAAATGCCAGCAATGGAAAGGGTGAGGCTAGATGTTCTGGAAACCAAGAGGAACTCAGAAAAGCCTAGACCAAAGGCAAGAATTCCACCCAAGAACAGCTTCCCTACCAGAGAGAACAGCATTCCTGCTTCATGGAAACGGAAGAGCTTCTCTGATATGGACAAAGGCAGGCCTAGGAACAAGACAATGAGTAGCAGAATACCATTCCCAGCTCCCAGGATTCCTCTTAATAAGATCAATGGGGTGGGCTGCTCACATTCCAGTATGAGAAGGATGTGGAGCCAGTTCTTCACAGCCCTTACTTCGACAAGTGTGGCAGGCTACTACCTCTATGTCCTGCCAGCATAAGATAAATCCAGGTCTCTAAGTACTTTGCAGAGTTCATAGCTGTTCACTTATCTAAGTGAATTATCTCAAGCAACAAACTGCTAAGCCATCTCCCAACCACTCTGTAAAGGTATCTCTGCTTTCTCTAATTAACTCACGCACCCTCAAACACCGCAAAGAGTGGGAAGAGCCCCAGGAACATGAGCGGCTGCAGGTGAAACATGATATCAATGGGATTCTGGAGCCCTGAAAGAGGAGAATCAATAACAGAGCAGGCAGCAACAAGCCAGGGAATAACACAGGTCCCAGAGCCTTTAATAGCACCATTCCTAGGCATACACCTTATTTGTAACACCCACACCCATGCTGCAGACACCAAGCCACCTTCATTACCCACCAACAGATATCCCATGCCCAAGGTTTCAAACAACTTCCACGAGATGTTTTGTTTCTGCAGCAAGGGCTACCACCTCTCCTTATTCCCCTCCCTGTTACCAGCACCACCACCCTTCTCCTAGCACCCCACATACCCAGCTCAGCCTTCTGCATCAGTATCTGCGTGAGGGTCCAGCGAATGCCCCCCAGGAAAGAGGCACAGAGCACCAGCACAAACCCCTGTGCATTGAACTGTGTGGACTTGTAGGTGAACATGAAGAGTCCCCCAGCGATGAGCAGAACCACCAGCAGCAATGTCACCCTCTGCAGGAGAGCAAACACAACACAGACAGGCACCTCCTTCCTTTCAGATTCACCCACATAAAGGCATCATTCCTCTGCTTTCATGTTTCTTTTACATGCACTGCCTATTTCCCTGGGTCTGACCTCCCTGTCTAAAGCATTCTGTGGGACCCTTACCATTTCCTCCAGCTTGAAGAGCAGTGAGAAAAGCAGGATGAAGAGAATGGCAGAGGATTTGGTCATCGTGTAGCTGTAAGGACCAAAATACACTGTCAGACTCCTTCAATGTAGTTTTTTCCCATCCAAGTACTATTAGAAACCATCATCCATTTCTACACTGCTACCAGCAAGCGATCACAGACCCTGCATGCTGACCCCACTAACCAAACACCTGTTCAAGGAACAGACCCAGGCAAAGCACTCTCCAAACCCCACCAGATGCTCCCAGGGAATGTGGTGTTTGTACTCACAGGGAGACAGTGACATACAGGAAGCTCCAGTTACTCAGCCCAATATCCAAGGAAGTTGACAAAGCTAAAGAATCAATGAAAAAGTCCTGAAGTTAACTGTCTTCCACGACATTAAACAAACCCACCACAAAACCCTGCTTCATGGCCACAAATGTAGATAGCAGAGCAGACCCAGGGGAAAAAATAAGCATTCCTCAAGTTAGTTCTTCAGAACCAACATAACTCAGATATTCTCAGCTCTTCATGTTTCTGTCTTGTTCCCTGTAACTCAAGTTGGGCTCAGCATTGCACTCACTCAACATGCATTACAAAAAAAGCCAGAAATAACTCTTGCCCTCCCTGTGACTTAAAGTGATTGCAGATTTGCATAAAGTCTTTCTTGAATGTATCAGAGCATGATAACTTGTAAGTCCAAGGGCCACTGCAAGAAGCCTGAAAAAGCAACAATTATCTGCACACAGCCTTAACCCTGGTGCAGCTTTTGGTACAGTCTATTCTCCCTTCTATCTATGTTTCCTACCACAGGAAACAGTGTTACTGATCCAAGGGCAGGCCATACTGAAGGTAATATTGCTGCAGATGTGGAGAAAGCTTTTTTCAATAAACCATGGGCGTTATGTAAGGTACGGCAAACCTTGCCAGAGATCACAGACCAGATGCTGTTCTGTGGGAGCCAATACAACACACAGCCAAAGAACTGCAGAAGTAGTTACAGTTCTGTGCTCCGAGCAGGAGCTTCACTCCTTGGTCTCAGGTACAGTTCTGTGTGCCATGAATGATGAATTCTCTACCAAGCTCCACCCTGAGAAAGATGCAATGCATGGCTTGGTATCAGTGTTAAAGAGAAAATGTTACTTGCAGACACAACTTATTAAGGCACTGCAGAAGGTTCTCATTGTTCTCGTGTGCCAGTGACTCTTTCGGAAAGATTCATTCTGTGTGACCTTCCCCTGTTCTCATACATCTTTGTAATGAGCAATGAAGGTAGCATGTCTCAGCCTGAAGCTTTGAGTAGCATCTACATCTGCTCTACACCTGGTAGGGAAACAGAGGGGCCAGAGTGATGGCTGCACCCCACAGCTCACCCTGTCCCAGGGGATTGGCACCAAGCACCCCAGGCAGACAAACGGCTCTGGAAGCAGCCAGAGTGCCTCGGGCACCCCTGAGCAGCCTCAGAGTCACAGATTAGGCTGAGTTGTAAGGGACCCACAGGATCATTGAGTCCAACTCCTAGCCCTGAACAGGACACCCCAAGAATCCCACCCTGTGCCTGAGAGCGCTGTCCAAATACTTCTTGAACTCAGCCGGTCTGGTACCATGACCACCCCCCCTGGTGAGCCTGTTCTAGTGCTCAGCCACTCTCTGGGTGAAAGCCTTTTCCTAATATCCAACCTAAACCTCCCCCGATTCAGCTTCATGTCACTTGGATCCTGTCACGAAGAGATCAGTGCCTGCCCCTCAGCTTCCTCTGCTGAGGATCAATGAGGCCTCCCCTTCTCCATACTGAACACACCAAGTGACCTCAGCCGCTCCTCATAAGGCTTCCCCTCCCTTCCCATCACCGTCCTCGTGGCTCTCCTCTGGATACTCTCCAACACCTTAACGTCTTTTTTATGTTGTTGTGCCCCAAACTCGTGGCCCGCTCCCGCTCCGCCGCCCCGGCCCCGTTCCCTCCGTGCCCGGCCGTACCTGCGGGGGCGGCCCGGCGGAGGCAGTCGGCCCAGGACAGCGCTGCCCGGGGCCGCCCGGAGCGGCAGCGCGCCAGGGCGCGGGCGAGCGCCGCCAGGGCGAAGATGAGCAGCAGGTGCAGCAGCGTGACCAACAGCGGGAACGGGAAGCTCTGCGGGACCGACAGCCGCTGTCACCGCCGCCGCCCTCCCGCCGCCGCCGCCCCGCACCGCCCCGCCACCCCGCACCTTCATGAGCCACTTGTTGTAGAAGGTGATGCCGATGGAGAAGCCGTAGTAGAGCAGCACCAGCGGCGCCGCCANGCGGGCAGCGGGGACGCTCCGCGCAGGGCGGAAAGAGGCGGAGGCGGCGGCGGCGAGGAGCGCTACTGGTTATTATTGGAACCGATACAAAAGGAGGGCGGCGCCGGGGCCCCGGGCCGGGCCCGCGGCACGGCAGCAAGCGGCGGCCCCGGCCGCACGGCCCGAGCGGGCCCTCAGCCGTAGTGGTACACGAAGTCGTAGCTGCTCGGCTCCTTGGGGATCGGCGGCGGCGCTTCGGGGATCTGGATGTTCTCCAAGTCCAGGAGCCTCAGCTTCATTTCCATGCTCAGCAGCGTGTCCAGGTCACTCTTGGTCAGCTCACTGGACATGTCCTTCCCCAAGAGAGCATTAAGCCCATCAATCCAGATACAGTACTGTGGAAAACAAGGGGTAATTCACGACTCCAGGCATAAATCATACCTTATGTCGAATCTTTCCGTCCGTGCAAAAATTAGAGAACTCCAAGACAGGAAACACTGGAGGGAGTTAATATGTAGGGAAAAAAATCCCACCCCCAACCCTAAAACAGTGCCCACAGAGATTTCCAATGGAAGTTACAAGCCTAGAGGAAAGTGCAAGCCCATGGTTGTAGTAGGACAAGAGTTTCTACTGTGGCACAACAAATGAAAAAAGTAAACCTATTCTAGGCATCATAGGAGGAAAAAAAGTAGCAGTTCAGACTAGGGGAAATTAGTGTGGGATGTTTTTTTCTTTTTAAATGAAAAAGATAACTAAGGGGAAAAAAAAGATGGCTCATACTAAGCATCACCAACATATTCCAGGAATGAACCTGGTGAGACAGCCTGCTCAAGTCTCTGATGAGCAGTAACAGATCCTTCTTAATCTGAAGTTAATTGCTATATATTCTACTGTTTAACCACTATGTTTCTTACCTCATATTTATTGGGTGCAATGAAGTTCAAGGTCTCATCGGGATCGTATAATATGGAGAAGGCCAATTCTAACACTTCCTAAATGGAAAAGAATCTTTCACTAACCAACTGAACAAAACATTACAGCACCTTCTGCCTGCCACCCCGGGAGAGCTGCCTTGCTGCAGCTCAGTACATTTTCCCATATTGGTATTGTGAGCAATTCTGAAGAGACTACAGCCCCATCATGTTGCACAAGGAGCTTACAGCTCCTCGCAGTCACAAAGGAACACTAGGAAAGGGCTCAGACAGGAGATGGGGTTTGTACACAACACACCTGCAGTGGGGGACATCATTCTCTCCTGTTGCTTGCTTTCAGTCTTAAACACTATAGCACTTCCCCTCCCTTCCCATCACCGTCCTCGTGGCTCTCCTCTAGATACTCTCCAGATATCTCTAGATATCAATGACATCAGAAAGGGAGCACTTGCCTTATTCTGTTTCAGTGCACTTTTCTCCTTCATGTGTGGACAATCCTTCCCTGTGACAATGGCTTTGATGTCTGCAACTGGAACTAACAGTGAAAAAGTAAAACTCCCAAACAAGTAATCCTAACCAGGAAAAGACAGAACTTTGTTTTATCTTTACAACTGAACACTGTCTGGTTTTTTAGCTCACTAGTGCAGTTTTCCAAAACACATTACCAGTAAGACATCCCTGCAGCTGGCTTTTAAAAAAGATCAAGTAATTCCAAGATTTGAAGAATTTGGGCAAGGACCAAAAGTTGGTATCCCCTTAGTCAGAGCTTCAGCCTTGGATCTTTCATCTGTATCTAGGATTATATGCAGCCTCTAGACAGCAGAGCACAGAAGAGTGCACAGCCTGTAATCAAGACTTACTTTTTTCTTGTAAAGATTCAAAGGTCACTTCCCCCTGGGCATTATCTTCCAGATCTCCATAGTGTAGCACCTTGTGATTCAGAGCCAGGCGACAATACCAGAATCTTTCTGGAACACACACCAAGTAGAGTAAGCTGAGCAAGATCATTCCCATAAGGTCTCACAGCCACTATGTTACAGCCTTTCCACCCAATCCATCTGCTTGCCCAGTTCCTCAGCACAGCTTCTTATACATGAGGGGGATGGCTGTATTCTTAGAAATGCACATCTGTGCCATCCCAAACTACTGGCTGATACACACAGCCAAGAAACCAGCTTTTCTTTCTGGCAACATGCCTGCTGACAGATTAATTAATTAGATCTTATTTTCTACAGTTCTTCACATGAAAAGATACAGCAGACACTGTCACCTTACCTTGTCTTCTGCGATTTCCAATTTTTCTAAAGCTACTTCCCTCACAAAGCCTGTTCAGGCGCTGTTGCTTTATCAGCTCCAAGATCTCAGGCTGGATTTTCTCTCTCAGCTCCCTGGCAATTAAATATGGAAGAGTAAGCAGAAAATGGAGATAATGGCAAGGATAGAAGGCAACTGTTTTTGTTAGGCACGTACACAATAGGTGGAGACTGGAAGTCATCTTGGCTCATTCTCTCAGACTGGCGTAGCCGCAGAATCTCAGAATAGCTCAGGCTGCGCAGTTTGCTCTTGAACTGGTCCAAGGAGTTTGGTTTAGAGGGGAGAGCCCTTGTGATCTGTTCCCTAACAACCTGCATAACCTAGAGGTGGGACAGGAAGGAAAACTAGTCATGTTCTTGTTAGCAGCAGAGTATCAGGGCACAGCTCAGTGGCAGCAAGGAACTGACATGGGATAACCAGGGCCAGGAGTATCAGCACACTAGTGACTTTTGAAGATCCAGAAGAACCAAGAAGGACCCCAGGGCATTCCAAATAAAAGCTGAGTCATCCTCCATTACAGCCCATACCAATGCCCTATCACATTTTCTGTGCCCTACTCCTTAACCAAATGTACAGGCTGAGTGAACATGTGCTGATCTGCAAAAGATTTTATAAAAAATATCTCTTCTCTACCCTGACCTTATTAAAATCTTCTGCTGTCGCCCTCATTTCTTTCCAGGTCTTGTTCAACAGCTGGATACAGATGGCAAACAGTTCCTCAAATGCACGGTCATGGGTGAAAAACATGGGGTGATAGTCATTCCGGCCTTCATTGGCTTCAGAAAGAAACAAACCACAGCCATGTGAGCAAATTGGACAAAGGTGCTAGGAGTAACTGAAGTCCACTACAGTGACAGACAACTGATGGTGTGCAACAGTACTTACTCCAAGAGATTAAGACAGTTCAATACTTTGTCACCCCATAGACAGTTTATTGACAACAGCAATTCTCCTCACACTCTGCCATGCAAACCTTTGTGACTCATGCCCTTTTCATCCTGGTCCCCCAAAATAACTGCTTGCAGTATTTCCCACATTCCTCTGGTGAAATTTCTTACAGTGGTTAATTTTCTCAGAATGCTGTTTTGAAACTGTCAGAGCTAATCAACTTATCCCAAGTTCATGATGGTTTCAAGACTATTTTTTTTATTCAGCACCCTCCTGAAGCTCTGGGAGTTGAAGCTTTCTGCTCATATCAGTTTTTCAGGAGAATCAGAATGCACACACCAAAATTTCTTACTTTATTTTGATAGTGCTATTATCATTTGGACATCAACTGTGCTAACTCCAAGCTCACCCTGTCCTTACATGGCAGAAGTGAAATCAAGGAACAAATGCTTGCAAGTATTAGTTTCCAGAAGCATCAGCCCAGCAGCCTGTAAAGTTGGGTAATAAATGGTACTTACGGAGCTCCCCAACTTGCAGGATCTCACAAAGCATCCTGGTGAGCTCAATGGCACTGCGCCCAAAGGGACACTCATGTTTATCTTCTCGACTGCTGTTCTCCAGAACAATCTACAAGAACAGGATGCCACACACACTAAGAAGAGCTGCTGAGGTGTTGGCATCTGTAAAAAATCAGCAGCTTCACATACCCTGATATAGGTGTCCTGATGAAATTTGGCCAAGTAAAGCATGTTGTCCAATGCCAGCATCCCAGGAGGAGTCTGTGTAAAATCCATGGCTGGATTGATGTGATTCTGTGTAAAGAGTGTGTAGAAGGAACCCAAACAAATTAGCTCAAAGGAATTGTGTGACAACCTGTTCTGAATGAATTTTAAACCACGTGTCCCATCAAGCACTCCCTCACATCTATCCAAGAGGTAACACTGAACACCTGCTGACAATGCTATCTGAACTTGTTAGAGGAGAGGCTGATTCCAAGTTCTTCATAGCACAGGTGCACAGAGAAGGAAATACCTCCAGAGAATGCCTAATGAACCCCTGCATTTAACCCATCAGCAAGTTCATAACAATCTTCCCCAGGAGTGTGAGTGTAACTCAATGTCTCTACTCAGGTACCCAAGTAAGGTAAAAGAAACAGCTCTCTCTTTTCCTTATTTCCCCACAACTCCTATGGAGATTGCTCAGATTGCCTTCACAACATTTACAGTCTAGATGCATACAGTGAACCCCAGCATCTTGTAGTCCTTGGTGTACATGGCTTTGCGTTTCTCTGTTCCACTGCCAGGGACGGTGTTGCTGTCAGACTCTGCATCAAATGCAATTCTTCTCAACTCAAATATGATGTCTCTCTGTGCCTGAAGGACAGAAGGCAGGGAAATGGTGACGTGATCAATCACCACAGCAGTATTTTCACACAGTGCACAGTCCTGCATCTCTCTTCAGAGCTCACACAATGAACACAGAGAGATGCCAAAGGTCATTAACACTATGCACAAAGAGGCAATCCATTTCAAAATGGCAAGATTCAGTACAGTGGGTAATGCAAAATATTTGTTTGTGTTTTTCTTTAACTGCAAGTTTAGTGACAGGCAATTTCTAGGCATTCAGGTAATGCTATGGCATTTCTCCTTAAAAACTGCAATACAGCTGAGTAACAGACACCTTAAAAATGCCCAGTTTTCCTCCTATACCACAAGCAAATGGATAAAATGATGTGCCCGCCACAGAGGTAAAGCAACCAGTTTGACAGCTGGCATCACACTGGTCAAGAAAGGAGTACATGACTTTCAGTGCCCACTTACATCTCAGAGTCCCACAGAATGCAGCAGGATGGTCATGAGCATACCCTAATCTCAAGGTTTACAAAGTGAAGGGTGAGTTTGAAACTTTATGTACCATTCACTGCAAATTCTATAGCATTAGGTAGCTCAGGAATAAGGCCCGTTGTACATCTTATTCTATTAGATCTTACTCAGTTCTATTAGTGACCTGATCATTGGGATCCATCTTGGTCATCATTCTCTCTTCCAGGAGATTAAAGGTCAGGACCTGCAGGACGTAGAGCTGATGTGCCATTTCTGTTTTAATGGGGCGGTTTCCTCTGATCACATGCTGCAAAGCAAAGGAGAGGGTAGAAATTAAGAGAATGCAAATAAAAGCTGAGGTATTAGCCCTAGGCATATGCCAGACTGCATGTGCATCTCTCTATATGAAGGTTCAGTTGTTTAACCTCCATATTCCACTAGAAGCAGAATTATATTGCTCTGTAAGAGCAGAAAGCAGCATCCTGGTAACTCCCCTTTGAACAAGTTTTACCTTTGAAAGAGTCACTTTTCTGAAAGTGCCCTGAGGGCAGCAGAATTTACACTATGCACAAGTGAAACCTCCATTGAGAGGTCATTAGGAAGCACTTTGTCATTCCAGACATACTTACATTTAGGATTATAGACCTCAGGTGCTTCTGGGCAAATGCATTAGCCATTTCCTGTTGTGGAATTCAAAGATGAAATAACATGAGTGAAATATAAACAAAAAGCCCACACTGTGCAGAAAGGAGAAAATGGAAGAAGCCTATGAATTGGAGATAGCACTGGCACACAACTAAGTACTTTTCTAGAGACTCTCAATTTAGCATAGCATCTCACCACAACTCATAGACGGCTCCCCTACAGAACATCACTAGTGTGGAGAAAGCCACTAGCAGAGTCAAAGCACAGAAGCAAATTTAGCTTAATGTTGGACATCAAATGGTACTTCACTATTAGGAGATATGGCAGCAGGGAGCATATTGGGCATTGCCCAGGAAAAATCTGCCATCTACAAGAGCTTCCTCCAATTAGAATTTCACAGCTTCTTATACCAAGGTGAACACCCAACATAACAAGAGCTACGAGATGCAGGTTTCAGGTCTTCTTCCTCCTCAAAAACTCTCCCTCTGAAATTTATTTCCTTTGTCCAGTTTCTAAAGTCAGCTTGAGGACAATTTGCAGAAGCATTTCAATTTACAAAAATACAGGTTAATAATTTTCATGCTTAGAGGAAAGCTTCCAGTTTCCCTCTTGACTGCACGGCTTCCTTCTCTAGATGAGGAGGGTTTCCCAAACATCAAGCCATGATGACAAACAGTCACAGCAGATTCAAGATGCCTTCAGTTCCAGAACATTTACACATGCATCTGCAAAAACCCAAGCTGTGCTTTCCTTGTAAATTGTGAAGATGCACTTTCTAACATACCAGTGACCTCATTACCCCGCCAGGAGAATGGCACAAGTGCTAATGTCAAAGTGAGTATCATGAGTTTGCTGCTACAAGCAAAATCTTTTGGGTAAGAAAAATCTGTTGGGCATTTCATCATCTGGAAGAAGTCCAAAAGAACTGACAGTCTGAGATCTCTTCACATTCCTGTGCCGTGCAGATTGAGAATTGGGAGCAGATGTGGAGTCTCAGACAATTGCACTCAATCATCTGTACATTCTGAGCAATCCAAGACTTTCCAACGGCTCATATCAACATCACTCTTGACAGGGTAAGAAGTCTGGTAAAATGTGTGCATTAACCTTGTTCAGAGTCCCTATTATCACTTTTGATCTAGACACAAACCTCCTGAACCAAGACAGTGACTGACAGCCAAGCCATAATGGCTGCAAGTTCAGCAGCGCTCATGTTACAACCAAAGTGAGTCAGTGCTTGAGTGCAAGGTATCTAAGGAGCATCCAGATGAAGTAGGAGGTGCTTTCAGAGAGAACACACTGCCCTCTGAGTCATTATTTTCTACTACTATTTGTGAGATGTAGTTCTGAGAATAGGACAAGGCTCTGTTGTTAGGATTTGCTCATGCGTGCGACACAAAGAATCCTTTCTCTGAAGGAATTAGTTTGTACGTGGGATGGAGTTAACAGGTGACTGAGCAGATAAAAGGTGGGAAGGACAAAGACAATTAAACAATTCTAAACAGCATAGAAAGAAACATGAGCACACACACAGTCTAACCACTGCTAAGGGACCTATGCTCTGCTGAGAGACCAGTAAGGCCCACTTTGCTGCTTGATGGCCACAGAAACACAGAATGATTTATGCTCAAAGGGATGTCTTGAGATCACCTAGTCCAACTCTGCTGGTTCAAGCAACATCAGAAGATCTGGTTGCCCAGGACTGTGTCTAGTCAGGTTTTTAATATCTCCACTGATGGAGACTCCATAATCTCTCTGGGTAACCTGTTCCAGTGTTTGACCGCTCTCATATTTATGTTGTGTGGGTGTGCACATGTTCATGTGGAATTTCCTGGGTTTTAAGCTGCACCCACTGCCTCTTGTCCTGTCAGAAGGCACAACTGAGAGGAGTCAGACTCTTTTTTTACTTCCTTCCATCAAATATTTAAACACATTAAGACCTCCCTGTACCTTCTCTTCTTAAGGCTGAGCAATCTCAAATCTCTCAGGCTCTATTCATATGGAAGGTAGTCCAAGCCCCTTAGCCAACTTCATGGCTCTTTGTGGTCATTTGGATTGTATTCAAGGGAGGGGAAAAAGGTGAAAAATCCCTTGGAATTTTGTTTGCTATGAAGTCTACTGTTTTTGCTGAATTATCAACAGAGGAGTATGATTTTTCTTATTTTCATGTATTAAGCACACCCATTAATTTTAGAAATTATGTAACGTTTATTGAGATGGCAGTTTCCACTCTGAAGGCATTGCATCCTTGAAAAAAGTGGAACATTCTCTGTGCCATGCAGAAAACAAAAAAAATGTACCAGTATCTCAACATAGAAGGTTCCAAATCAACCTATTAACAGGAATGGTGATTTCCCTGGAGTTAGCACAGGGCAAAAAACATTCTTACACTACAACTACCATAAGGGAGGAGGCACAAATTAGGCAGAATTTATGCTCTAGCCCCCAGTTAGCATCAAGTTTCATGACTGCTTTCCACACACTAACAGCTCTATCTTTAGCAAGATGCAGCTGGATATGAAACTGTCATTAGCACAAGTGAGATTTGGGGTATAAACTCATGCTGCAGTAATTTTAAGGAGATTCAGATTGCTGAAAGACTTGTTCCAGTTTTACAATTGGTTCACCTGGTCAGTCTTGCAGTATCAGTTTCCTTTTATGACCATCTGTATGACCTTGTGTGCACAGTAAGCCATTCAGGGTTTCTCCTGCTACTGATTCTTCTCCCCTCCACAGTCTGAGTGCATCCCAGGAGTCCTCCCGCCCTTCTCCCTAGGTTCATCCACTCTCTGAGGCTGTGAGCATCATTCCTGGGATACAGGGAGGCACAGCTACAGAAAAGCTAACATGCCTAAAAGCTAACAGGTCCCCTACGTGACCAGCCCCCATGCTTGAGTTACTTACAGTGATGGGCAGGTCTAGTGGGTTAAGCAGCTTGTCCTGCTGGCAGAAAGCAAAAAAAAGGTACAAAGAGAAGCAGACAGGATTTAGCTTGGAGTCCAGGAATAAGGCACAAACAGGGCACTAGAGAAGAAAGGCTTAACACAGCAAAGCTACACAATACACACATATGCATGTCTTGCAGGTAGCTGAGATCTTGGGAGTTTCCTCAGAGCAGGGCAGTGTTTAATTTCTCATGTTGCCAGCAGGAATATCCCTCTATGACTTAAGAAAGGTTCCTTTTTTGGGGAGAGGGAGGTGGGGTGTTTCTTTATTAAGTACATACAGCCCCAAGGAGTCTACCCAGCCTACTTCTCCCATACACAATTAACTTAAAAAATTTCCCATGCTGTCTGGAGGATTACTTTCCATCTCTGAAGGTCTTTCAGAATCCTTTCTGAGCATGTCCTAAATACAGATGTGTGCTCCAGGACACATTATTAATGGGATGGTACTTTTTCTCCTCTGTTGCCATACTGAAACAGCCACTTTAGTTCTTGGCAAGGTCTGAGGTCTACCTTGCCCAGACAATACGATTTCTGAGGCATAAACAGCCAGGCAGCAACCATCACTCAGGTTTAAAGTCAAAAGGCAAGAACAAACCTGTCTCTTGTCCTCAGGTGCCTTCAGGAAGAGGGCATTGATCAAGGCAATGGCATATGTCTGAATCTCTTGGTTTGAGCTGCAGAAACAAAAAAGGGAGGCTTGTAAGGCAACAGGCAGTACAGAATATTACAACTTGTTGCTTCGCCATGTTGCACCATGACAACACTGACTACAGCTGTCTTGCATTTTCAACAGATAAGTAGGACTCATGTAACCTATGCTTATGATGTCCAATGCTTCAAAAGGCTTGCAAAAACCTGACAGAGATTTCTTAACCAGGAGACAGAACAGACTGCAGCCCAGCACCACCACAGTTTGTTTCCAATGCTGAAACTATCTCTGTAAAACCTGGTTATGCTACAGTCTGCTATATGGATACAGCTTGAAACTTGTATAGAGCAAGTTATTTTTCTCCCCTAAGCCAATGGCAGCCACCAAAAGCAAATAGAACTAAGGAGAAAGAATGCTTCACTGAAGAACTTCTGCAGTGAAGTGCTTAGCCCCTTCCTAGGCCACACAGAGGATGTGGTTAAACTTGTCATGTTCAAAACAGGACAAAACTAAGCTTCTAAATGCCAGTGATAGTCTTCTGTCCTCCTCCTGATATGCTAGCAAATGCAGGTTTGTTTCCTGCTATACTCCAACTCTTCCTGGGGGGTAGACCTTGGCTGCCAAGCCACTCTATCCCTCCCCTCCTCAGCAGGACAAGGCAGGGGAGGAAACAGGATGGGAAAAACACAATATAAAAGCAGCTTAATAAAGCATAAGCAATGGTTGTGCATGGAAGCAAAGGAAAACAAAAGATTTATTCTCTACTTCCCATTAGCAGGTGATGTCCAGTCACTTCCTGGGAAGTAGGGCTTCAGCACAGACAGCAGTTGCTTTGGAAGACAAATGTCATAGTAGCAAATGACCCTCATCCCTCCTTTCTCTTAGCTTTTACTGCTGAGCAGATGTCATATGGTCAGTTTGGGTCACCTGCTCTGGCTATGTCCCCTCCCAACACCTTGCCCAGCCCCAAGGGTAGTGGATGAGGGGAGGAAAGATTGGAGAGACAGTTCTGATGCTGGAGCACTGCTCAGCAGCAGCCAAAACACTGGGTTCTTTATCAACAGCTTTTCAGCTCCCAGTGCACAGCACAGCACTGTGAGGGCTGCCCTGGGGAAGTGAACTCCACCTCAGCCTGACCCAGTGCACTCCTGCATCAAGCTCTTCTGATGAACAGAATTCCAGTGTATCACCTAAATTAATATGTGTACATGAATATACTTTCTTTAATATTTTATTTATTTAACTATACATGTAGAAAAAGATCTTTTTATAAAAGATCTAAAGCCAATACTTCTTTTAGCTTAAATATTTATTTTCCTCACTTTGACATATCTCTGGATAACAACCATATTCTTTCTTCTATTGCTCCCTTCCAAATCTTTTTCATTTTGGTCAATCTGCTGGACTTAAAACATGTGAATCTCCATGCACCATCCTAGGTTCTCCTTGGGCCTCCGAGCTGCACAGGTCTCTGAAGTCTGTCATTCACTTTTGCTCTCCTTTTCAGGGTTTGTTGCTCTTTTCACCACACTGCTTGCTTTTTGACAAAGAGCAGAACAATTTTTTAGGTTAGTTTCTCCTCTTCAAACTCATCTCCTTTGGACTTGTTTCCATGGTCATGTTCTTCCAGAACATATCCTCTGTTATGAACTGTTCCCTCCTGATGCTCTTGCCAAGAAAACCACCAGCAAATCCTGACTCACCCTCCACCTCCCTTTCCAAAATATTCCCTGCATGGATGCTTTCTTGAGCGACCATTTGTGTTCTGGAAGCACTTAAGCACACAAGTTTATGTCTTGAACAAACATAATTTGCTTAAAAAAACTCCACAAGTGTGTTCAATGTTAGGAGCAAATCTGTGTTTGACTAACCAGAAATGATAAAGCTGAAAGAACATATACTCTTTGCAGAACAAAGATGCTGGAGTGTTCAGGAGAACCTGTTCAGCTTTTCTGTTAACCAAATTCAAATGTATAAACATTCCAAGCACGTAGTGACATTGATGCAATACTTTGTTTGCACTATAATTTGGTTAAACTACTGTTCACCGATTAAAGAGTATCAATCACATTCCCAAATAGTGCTTCTCCACATGTTCAGAATTAAAAGGCTTGAGAAAAAACCCAACCTACTCAAAGCTCTTACAACTACATGCTGCTTTTTTATAATGAAGAGTAGAACTGACCTAGACAAACAGCCCTAAGAGACAGATATTAATTTGCCAGTTTGTTTAGAAAGAGAGGAAGGAGATGAAAGGAATTTTTAATCCCTTCAAGCAAGAAAAGCAATCGTTTTCTTCCTTAGTATGCAGGACAAAACCCAGAAGATTATGAGCTCTTAGATTCTAGTGGAGACAATTTGAAGAGGGGGGAAAGGTGACAGGCAAAACCTTTGGGAAGTTGTTCTAGTGAAATGCAGGTTTGGTCCTAGCATTGAACACACTTGGGTAGTTATTTTAAGCTAAATATCTTTTTTCAACACTCATTTGCCCAACTGCTTCCACAACACAAAACATATTTTTCTAGGATCCCCCCTTTTAAAAAAATCTATTAGAAATTTTAAAAGTTCAATTCAGTTGTCATATTGGTAACACTTAAAAATATCTAATCTTTAAGTGCTCCAAATGTAAGAGGATGTATTTTTAAATAAACAAGTAGTCATAAAATTGGTATAAATCCCAGCATTGCTGGGTGGACACTCACACTTGCAGGTGGGAAATGAGCTGCCCCACAGTGATCTCCTCTGCAATCTTCTGGTACAGAGTCTGGCTGTTGAGCACCATGCTCTCCAGGATGGCCAGGGAGCGCTGCAGGATGGACACGTCCACCATGGGCTGACTCACGTAGCCTGCGATCTGCAAACACAGCAGCCAGCAGGTCAGCTGCTGCCCAGCCAGGACACCTCGTGGTGAGCCAGACAGGGCTCAGAAAAGTGGGTGCACTGCGCTCTCAGACAGTACTCAGCTTCTCAGAGTCTTTTGCTCTTTCTGGAAGATGCATTAAAGCAGGAAAAGAAGTAATATCCACTCACCCCCTCTACCCAAACTCACCTGTTTGATGAAGGTTATTGAGACCATGTCCCAGGAGACAATACCGTGGTCCATGAGCTCCAAGAAGGCAGTCAGGGTGAAAGCCAACATCTCACTATAACTGAGAAATTAAAGAACTCAGTTACAAGAGGTCTTCTGGCAAGAACAAAAGTCTGCTCAAGCTGGATAAGAGAAAAATGTCACCACGTTCTCCTAATAACACAGTTTGGCACCTGAGGGAGCAATAAAGTGTATGCATTCATGCATACTTCATAATTTTACTGTTTTGTAGAAAGATATTTTATTTTTCCTGGTTACAAGAACAAATTAAAATTAGCAGCAGTATGTCCTTAGTCCTGCCACCAGAGACTCACAATCACCTGGATCAGCACTTGGCTACTCAAAGGAGCAAACACATTTTCACATCAGAAAAAAAAACTAAGGGAAGTTAATTGTCCTCTTAATATTGGGAGCTGACTTGAAATAAAATGAAGGCACAGCATGAATTGTGGAAAATTTAATACATAACCACAAGACAGAAAGATAAAACAGACTGAAGGAAAGATTGCAAAAAAATGCCAAAAATGTATTAGTTGCTAATATATAAGAAGAGCTATAACTGTTATTACAGCAAGTTATCAAGACTTTAAAAGTACTTTCAATGAAATATAACTGCAACAGAAAATCCAAGTGAATTATTTGCAACACAGTTCACTGTGAATGTGCTTGAGGAAACTTCCAGAGCAAATCAAGACTATCTCCTCTTCTGCCTTGTGAGGTTTAGCAAATGCCTGGAAAGACTTTGTCTCAACAGACCAGCATTTGCTATACAGTTAGTTGCTTAATGCCACTTCAGCAAGCAAAATGAGCCCCTTATTCAAGGCCTTCTCCCAGAGTCCTGGAATAAAGGAAACTTACTGGGACAGAAGCTTGGTCCCACTCTCCACAAGCCGTGTCAGCACTGTAATCCCTTCCATGTTGATGAACTCTGTGGCAAAGGTGACGTCTGCTGAAAGTTTTGCCAGTTCCTTCATGGCATCCAGCCGCGCTTCCATGCTGTGGGACTGGATCCTCTCCATCAGCTGGCGAGCTGCCCTGGACTGGCAGGAGAGAGGAATGGTGCCAGTTACAGACCAGTCACCTGCAGGCTGAGTGCTGCCAGCATCAGCATTCTGTCAGAAGCCCATGGGTGGGCAGGGAGAGCAGAGCCAGGGTAGAGATACCAGCAAAGTCACATTCAGTAGCTGCAGTCAGCAAGTCTAAGACAGACTAAAAAAAGACTTCTCTCAGCAACAGTTACAGCCAAGCAGGAGGTGAGTAAAATGCTGTTTTGCATATTAGAGCAAATGCCTGTTTTTCTCCTTGCTGAGGTGAGTGGAGGTGGGTATTGAAATATGGAGCAACACCATTAAAGAAATACAATATTGATAAAAAGTCTCATAGATTCAAAGAGAAGCATGATCTCATTTTGAGTATCCACAAGACATTCTGTAAGATTTCTCAGACACAGATCACTGGTATCCTCTTAATTTCCTTCTGCCCAAGTACCTTCTCCCAGTCCTACTCACCCTCAGCTCTAAGCCAAGACACTTGCAGAAAAAAAGGTTTAAGAATGTAAATATAAAGAAAGCTGAAAAAGATGACTTTTGAGGGCACAATAGCAAGAATTCGGCAGAAACAACCTCCTCTTCATCAAATTTGTCTCTATTTTAATTTTTTGCATTCAGTCACTGGAACTGTTGCTTTCTGACTGACCGTGCTAAGTGCACTCATATTAAGAATGCATTTGTCAGGTGTTTCACGGCATCCTAATCTAGGAGATGCATTAAAGCTGTAGACTGGATTTACTGACAAGAAGTCCTATAGATGGGCAGAGCATCCAAAGGAAAAACACACACCACAGCCAGCATGGAAAACAAAGAGTGCCTCACTGTGTGGAAGGGCCCACAACAAAGGTATCCCCCCTGCAATTTGGGGACAAGGAGAAAAAAAAAGCCAAGAGGTAAGAAACAGAGGTAAGAACCCATGGAGAGTTACTGAGAAAGAGGGAGATAAGGAAGCATTTACCGGGGAGACTGCCAGCTGTAGGATAGTTCCATTCTTGATGTCACAGCGAGTCTGAAAGAAAACCCAAACTTAAACTGTGGAAAAGTGGGGGGGAAAAATAACCCAGCTGGATCTACAGTGCACATCTGTATGCACAAATAAAGGGGCTCCTATGCCACACAACCCTACTGAGGGTACTGAACTTGAGTGCCTGAGTCCCCACAGCTACAGGCATGCGAAGGGAGCAGTGCAAAGCTCCTCTGCTGAATGGCACCATTTGAGCCTCAATCTCTCTGAGAGCAGAGATGCTGCTCCTCAAGGATTAGTGCCAGTATTGCTCCATGACTGTAGTCCAAGACATTCTGGACTCTCACCCAGGATATCAGCAAACTGCTGCCTCTCACACTGACCTGTTCTGTGATGTACAGCTGAGGACCATCCGCATAACGCAGCGTGTAGTACTCAGGGTTTGGCAATGACCACCTGGCAGAGGAAGAAGAAGGATACATTAAGCATTTTTGTCCTCTTTCTTCTGGCTGTCAATTAGGAAGTGGAGCTCGAACCCAGGAAGTTGCAAAAGAACTTTCAAGCAAAGCTTTAGCAGGGGAAATCTCTCTCCCGAAGAGGAAAGAAAGCTCCTCTTGAGGACAACGTGGGACTTCAGCCTACTCTAAATCAACTCTGTGGAACACCTGAACATTTCAAGGATGGGCCAATCCTCAAAGAAACTGACCCTAGGGTATACAAATGCACACACTTAGAATTGGAATAAAAATGAAGGCCCCCATTTTCCAGGAGATCCTTTTCTTCACAATTTAAACCCCAGCCCATTCCACGGCCAAAACCAGCAGCAGGCAGCATGGACTGTGCTAGCAGCACATTATCAAGCAGCAGACTTCCACAGCAACCCAGCAAGATTTGTCAGCAGGACAGACTTTCTCCACAAGGATTCTCAGAGAACTACTCACCCATCACAGACCTCCTTGATGATGGATGCAAGAGGCCTTTTCTAGAACAGAAAGAGAGTCCTCAGTAGCCATGTTCCTCTCAACCAGAAAGGAATACTGCCCACTTCTATTGCTTCCCACATTCCAGTATCAATGCTGGGGTGCCTCTCCTCCCCATCTGGTTACCAGGTCTCACCTGATCTATTTCCAGCAGCTGGGCATTGGCACCTGGCCACTCAACAGCCACTTTCACAATGTCTGAAGGTGGTGGCATTGCTCCAGACTCCTCCAGGTGCCTTTACAACAGCATACACCTGCACACCTGTTAAGAGAAAGGACAGTGAGCATCTTCTCTGAAAACTATTTCACTTGCTACACTGGATCTAACACCAAGCTTCAAAACACCTAAGCTCAGCCTTAGGAACAAACACCCAGTATTAGCAGAAATCAAGGCCTGACACAAACTGCATGTTGTGAAATTGCATGCCCAGCTTCATCACCTGAGAAATACTTCTGAGAGCTTGTTGGGGCACTCATAAGAAGAAGGGTCACTGATCAGAAAAGCCCCATCTGCCACCCACTGTCTGTACTGGCAGCTCAGGCTGCAGGACTACTAAAGCAGCAGCTCCCTAGGCTCAGCTGCTGCCTGTAGGTGAGAGCAGGAACAGACTGTCCAGGCAGCCTCCCTCCCAGGGGCTGGTGTTTACTCATGCCCCATCCAAATTTCTTAGATAACTTGATCCACTCAGGATACTCAAACAGGCTCTTAGGCAAAGCAGCAGCAGCTAGCTTTATCCTATTCCCTTCCTGTAATATCATAAATCCAAAACATGAGCATCCATCACAGAAAATAAGGTAATTCAGCATTTGCTCTGAAGTCTACCTCTTACTCCTTTATCTGCCTTTCAGAGCATAAGCTCCTATTCAGGGTTTGGTCCCAGTCAGTTGTCAGACACAGTGTTTTGTGCCCAAAAATTTGACTACATGCCCACCTGCACTCCTATGACAGTCAGACTTGGTCCACTCTACCACCCCCCACTACCTGGGAAGTATCTGTCAAGCCAGATTCAGAATTTAATTATATTCTGGAAAGCCTACCCCAATTCACAGATGGCTACAAGTCAGTACTCCTGGTTTTCCCTTTCTCTTTGAGCACCAATCCCAAGAGTGGCTTGTATTTTCTTAAAACTCATTAAATGACTGTAAGACTAAACACATCTCATGCAGAAAAGTGCCAGTCAAGTTAGGTCCAAAATAACATCTCCAGCCTTTCAGATAAGCAGCACACATTAGCTGACCTTGGAAAAGCAGCAGACTCAGGGCACCAAATCAGGGCAATTACCAGTATCCAACCAGTACTCCCCAAAGAGCCCAATTTGTATGACACCCCCAGACCTGCAGGGTATACAGGTCTCCATGTATTAAATCTAGAAAGAGACAGGCAGTTCCCAACTGGTGTGTGATTTCCACTCACTGCTCTCTAGCAATTAAAGGCTGTGATGGCCTAAACTGAAAGCCTAAGAAACACCAGTCCTGTACAGAAGCACACACACAACATCCCCAGTAACCAGCCTGCAACAACTGAACAGGTAATTACCTCTCCCACTAGCTGCCAAGTCACAACTAGAAAACATCTAAATCCATTCCATGTTCAAGACACAACAAATACTCAGTGGAGAGACAAGGCTCAATGATTAGTCCCTGAGTATTAAGAACTGAATTTGCAACTTTTAAAACTAATTTACCCATGAGTAATTATGCATGAGTAATTAGCATCTAATTACCACTCCTCCCTTCAGACTCTTGCAGTACAGCCATAGTCTTTTATTTGTATTGCAAGTGGCAAGTTGCAACTGAAAAGTACAAGGAAATACAGCACTTTATATGCCAAACAAAGACCTCCAGATTACCAGAGGTAGAAGCCTTTACAAATCTCTAACTTGTCTTTTCCCACTCAAAGAATACGCCTCATTCAGAGAGGGGAAGTGCCCATTAAAACAGAAATGCTGATATGAGGGGAAATCCTGCAGAAATCATAAAACATTTAGGTTGGAAAACACCTTTTAGATCATGAAGTCCAACCATAAACATAACACTGCCAAGTCCACCACTACATCATGTCCTTAATAACCATATAAATGTCCTGTTTCATCCCCNCAGTATTAGCAGAAATCAAGGCCTGACACAAACTGCATGTTGTGAAATTGCATGCCCAGCTTCATCACCTGAGAAATACTTCTGAGAGCTTGTTGGGGCACTCACAAGAAGAAGGGTCACTGATCAGAAAAGCCCCATCTGCCACCCACTGTCTGTACTGGCAGCTCAGGCTGCAGGACTACTAAAGCAGCAGCTCCCTAGGCTCAGCTGCTGCCTGTAGGTGAGAGCAGGAACAGACTGTCCAGGCAGCCTCCCTCCCAGGGGCTGGTGTTTACTCATGCCCCATCCAAATTTCTTAGATAACTTGATCCACTCAGGATACTCAAACAGGCTCTTAGGCAAAGCAGCAGCAGCTAGCTTTATCCTATTCCCTTCCTGTAATATCATAAATCCAAAACATGAGCATCCATCACAGAAAATAAGGTAATTCAGCATTTGCTCTGAAGTCTACCTCTTACTCCTTTATCTGCCTTTCAGAGCATAAGCTCCTATTCAGGGTTTGGTCCCAGTCAGTTGTCAGACACAGTGTTTTGTGCCCAAAAATTTGACTACATGCCCACCTGCACTCCTATGACAGTCAGACTTGGTCCACTCTACCACCCCCCACTACCTGGGAAGTATCTGTCAAGCCAGATTCAGAATTTAATTATATTCTGGAAAGCCTACCCCAATTCACAGATGGCTACAAGTCAGTACTCCTGGTTTTCCCTTTCTCTTTGAGCACCAATCCCAAGAGTGGCTTGTATTTTCTTAAAACTCATTAAATGACTGTAAGACTAAACACATCTCATGCAGAAAAGTGCCAGTCAAGTTAGGTCCAAAATAACATCTCCAGCCTTTCAGATAAGCAGCACACATTAGCTGACCTTGGAAAAGCAGCAGACTCAGGGCACCAAATCAGGGCAATTACCAGTATCCAACCAGTACTCCCCAAAGAGCCCAATTTGTATGACACCCCCAGACCTGCAGGGTATACAGGTCTCCATGTATTAAATCTAGAAAGAGACAGGCAGTTCCCAACTGGTGTGTGATTTCCACTCACTGCTCTCTAGCAATTAAAGGCTGTGATGGCCTAAACTGAAAGCCTAAGAAACACCAGTCCTGTACAGAAGCACACACACAACATCCCCAGTAACCAGCCTGCAACAACTGAACAGGTAATTACCTCTCCCACTAGCTGCCAAGTCACAACTAGAAAACATCTAAATCCATTCCATGTTCAAGACACAACAAATACTCAGTGGAGAGACAAGGCTCAATGATTAGTCCCTGAGTATTAAGAACTGAATTTGCAACTTTTTAAACTAATTTACCCATGAGTAATTATGCATGAGTAATTAGCATCTAATTACCACTCCTCCCTTCAGACTCTTGCAGTACAGCCATAGTCTTTTATTTGTATTGCAAGTGGCAAGTTGCAACTGAAAAGTACAAGGAAATACAGCACTTTATATGCCAAACAAAGACCTCCAGATTACNAGGCCGGAGCCAGGGCCGCCGGCAGGGAGGGCGGTGGGCGCGGCGCCGCAGCGTGCCCGGGAAGGCGGCAGAGCCGAGGCGCTCCGCCGACGGCTGCGCTCCCGATGCCTCTCCTCGNAAAGAATACGCCTCATTCAGAGAGGGGAAGTGCCCATTAAAACAGAAATGCTGATATGAGGGGAAATCCTGCAGAAATCATAAAACATTTAGGTTGGAAAACACCCTTTAGATCATGAAGTCCAACCATAAACACAACACTGCCAAGTCCACCACTACATCATGTCCTTAATAACCATATAAATGTCCTGTTTCATCCCCAAAAAAGTACTGCAGAGGCACACAGCACCTAGAGGTCACGCACTTTACCTGCAGCTCCCCTGATACCCTCACCACCAAAACCAGGGACCAGCCAAGTTGTATTTGACTACCTTGGTATCTCCAAAAAAAAAAGCTCTCAGCTGCATACAAATTCAAAGTAACTCACCATGATATCTAACACTTATTTCTACTCCAAATTTCTTCCATAAATGAGCACCCACTCATGACTGGCAACCATGCCCCCTATTCCAATCAGTATTCAAGGCACAGCAAATACACAGTGAAACAAACAGAGCTTCAAGACTCTCAAAAATATCTTCAAGGTGTTTTTCTCCTTGCACAGCAGCACCACAGAACAGACAACATAGGTATTTCTACCAAGGCAGAGATTTGAACACCAAAGTAACTTTGCTAAGGAGAACCCAGAGGAGCAGTAATTAAAAATTTAAAAAGGTAGGAAACTTTTTAGAACAGTCTTGGTCAAACAATACTTTGAAGAAGCAACACAGATCGATGGTTCAGCACAAGCAGCTTTCCAGAAGAGGACAAGGAACACTGGACTATGAATACAAAGGGTACTTCAGGTCAGCCTCTTAACATGAGGCTGCCTGCCATTAGCATGCTTTGAAAAGACTTCACTGTGCTTCTGCCGACAAGAGGGGTGTCAAGATGTTTGGTTTTACAATGGATATTTTGCAGTGCAACAATGATAGGGCTGATAGAACTGTTGAGAAGCTCTTGTGAAGAAGTACAGACCATGATGTTGCATAATTGTGTTTATCAGTCAGTCACTCGTGCATGCTCTCAGAGCACATTCTTCTCAACAGCATGTTAACAGTTTCTCACAGTTTGTACAGAGAGACAGAAGCCAAGCTAAAATCCATCAAAAATTAATTCAGTCTGCTTCTGTAGAGTGAGATCTGTCATATAAAGCAGTGATGCAGGGGTAGCTGCAGGGCAAGGAAAAATCAGCAGAGCCACTAAAAACACACTATTCAAAAGACTTCTGAGAAGCTGCAAGCTAAAACAACTAGAGTATTTTAAGCAGAATTTCCCTATTCACAAACTCAATCTTCTTTTCATTACAAATAGAGAACAAAGTGTGCTGCACACAGAATGAAAATGAGGAGGATGAAAGAACATTCCCTGAAAAAGAAAAGCTGCCTGGTAGAATCCCCCAGTCAACAAGCGAATAGCTACAGCTTCTGAAACCTGTAGATGCAACAAAGCACCCTCAGCAAGTCCCCAGATGGTACCAACTGGCCAAGCTAAAGTTGGAAGTGATGTTGGCAGAGGGACTAATGGGACAGGTGGGCAGAGAAGACACATTCCTTGGCCAAGCAGCATGAAAGGGTAGGAGACAGCAGAGTCCAACCCAAAGGCTATGCGGTTTTCTGTTACCTGACCCACCAAGCAATGAGAAACATCCCTCCCTAGATAAACCAGAGAACAAATGGCTCAGATACCCTGGCTCTGGAATCCTACATTCCTCCAAAGGCCTTCCGCGACTGCACTTTGGCTGTACAGCACTAGGCCTATGGGCCCTGGTTACGCACATTACAACACAGTACGGCAGAGACCATCTCTTGGCAAAGACAGAAACTGATAGCAACAAGCAAAAAGAGAACCGCTTTATTATTTTTGTAATCAGTCAAATGACCTCAAAGCCGCCAGCCAGGCGGCAACCCCCGAAACTTGGCCCAAAGGCCAGCTAAAGGCATTGAACAATAATTTTTCTGCTAAGCACTGTCCGCGCTGTACCTCGGCTCCCCAGCGAGCACCGGCCTCGCCCCTCTCGGCGGCTGCCCGGCAGCGGGGGCGGTGCGCCGGGAGCGCGGCACAGCGGGAACTGCGGAGCTGCGGCGGCCGGGCCGGGCCGGGCCGGGCAGGGTGGCGGCAGGGCCGGGGCTGCGGGGATGGTGCTGCTCCGGCCGTCCCGGCTATCCCGGCTATCCCGCTTT
>VWZP01004818.1:261491-283768 GCA_013396995.1 Dicaeum eximium | reverse complement strand
CGCAACCATGGTGAGCCGGGCGGGCCCGCGGCGCGGGGGCCGGCGGTGCAGCGAGCTCAGCTCCGCGCCGGGCCGGGCCGGGCCGGGCCGCGGGTAACGCGGCGCTCTCTTGCAGACGGTGGGGAAGAGCAGCAAGATGCTGCAGCACATCGACTACCGCATGCGGTGCATCCTGCAGGACGGGCGCGTCTTCATCGGCACCTTCAAGGCCTTCGATAAGCACATGAACCTCATCCTCTGCGACTGCGACGAGTTCCGCAAGATCAAGTGAGCGGTGGGGGTGCCCCCGGCCCGGCTCCCCGGCGGGGCGGCCTCGGGGCCACAGCCGGGACAGCGTGAGCTGCCGGCTCCTCTGAAAACAGCCATGGGTTTAGTCTCGTTTGTCAAACCTCCAAAGTACCAAAGCTTACGGGACCCTTTGTTTCAGCTCTTTCCTAATAACCAACATATGTGACGCCAGTTGTAGCAGTTTAGAGTTTTCTGTGTACTTAGTTTGAGGCATATAAAAATGTGCTCCTCTCTGGAGAAGCAGCCTAGTCATATATTCTGTTGTAAGCTCAAATAGCAGCATTCATTCATTCACTTATTCTGTTTTTTCTAATGTTTTGCAATTTTTTTTTTCTCACCAGACCTAAAAATTCAAAACAGCCAGAGCGAGAAGAGAAACGAGTCCTTGGTCTTGTGTTGCTGCGAGGGGAAAATCTGGTGTCCATGACAGTTGAAGGACCACCTCCAAAAGATGTAAGAATGAGCAGAGAGCTAAAAAACAAAAAAGAAGGGAAATCTGATTAATTTTTTTAGGGGAACGCTACTATTACATTGTTGTAGACTTACTGATGCTGTTGTGACTAGGTCCAACAAACTCCACTGCAGGAAGCTCTAATTCCTTTGTGGGCTTGGACATTTAACTGGACAAAGGAAGGCTGTGGGCATCTGTAGGATCTGAGGACTGCTGATAAATCTTTATTTCTGGGGGCTGTGTTTTCAGACTGGGATTGCCCGGGTACCCCTTGCTGGAGCTGCTGGAGGACCTGGCGTTGGGAGAGCAGCAGGGAGGGGAGTACCAGCTGGTGCTCCCATGCCACAGGCTCCAGCAGGATTAGCTGGCCCTGTCAGAGGAGTGGGAGGACCATCCCAGCAGGTGAGATACTGTGACCCATGTGGCTTTTCGTTTTTGGTACTAGTGTGATGCAAGAAATTGGTGTAGTGGAAGAACTGTAATCTTAGTTTCTGTTACCACTAAGTTTGAGCCTAGCGAGGCTTTTTTTGGTACTAGATCTCCCTAGGTTGAAAAGTGCAGCTTTTCACACGTAATTCAAGTGGTATCCATTGAATCATATTACAGGTTGTAGTGTTATTTAGTAAGTTAAGAGAAGACTGGTGTAATTTTCTGAGGGGGTATTTCAATGGTATTTTTTAGTTATTATGTTAAAGCAGGTGGTGTTTTTTTCTGAGTGTATTTGTTTTGCCTACAGGTGATGACACCCCAGGGTCGTGGAACAGTTGCAGCTGCTGCTGCAGCAGCCACTGCCAGCATAGCAGGAGCCCCAACCCAGTACACACCAGGGCGTGGGGGTCCTCCCCCACCCATGAGCAGAGGAGCCCCTCCTCCAGGTAGGAATCACTCTGCAGAGCTCATGTTTTGTTGAAGAATTGGTGATAAAATTTTCCTGATGAAATCTGGTATTGTGGGAGATACCCTGATACCCAGCTGGTGCCCTGAATATTCAGCTGGATTTACAAGCTTGTTTTTTCTCTGGCTTAAGGAATGATGGGACCTCCTCCGGGCATGAGACCACCGATGGGCCCACCCATGGGAATGCCACCTGGCCGAGGGGCTCCCATGGGAATGCCCCCCCCAGGCATGAGACCACCACCCCCAGGAATGAGAGGTGAGCAGAGGCTATCCCAGCTGCCCGGGGGCTCTAAGAACCTGTAACATCATGTTTGAAGGGTGATGCATTCCAGTGTCTCCCTAGCTCTGCCAGTTGTCATAAGTGCTTCGGTGCCAAAAAGGGGTCTGATGGCTACTTTGAGTGTGGGAAAAATGTCTTTTTTTTGTTTAGCATTGCTGCTTCTTTTCTCCTCAACCGTTTCCTTTATTCCCAGGACCCCCTCCACCTGGCATGCGCCCCCCAAGGCCATGAGAGTTGTGTAATGTACCTCTGAACTGGGAGAAGACCAAGGAAGGGGATACACTGAGCAGTACCACCTGTCAGACCTTTGCTATGTATATTTTATATCTACTGCTGGTAATGTTTGCCCTTTTTAATAAAGCTGGAAAACCTAGTACTAGGAGTCACTGTTGTGCTGGTCTGTTTGTGTCAAGAGTGCAGCCATTACTTTTTACTGCTTCACATTGGTCATCCTAGAAAAGCAGGCTTGAAGGAAAAAAAGCTTAATTTGTATAGACATAAATTAACAGTTGTTCTGTGTTCCTTATAGAAATTAAAATATTGCAATGAAATTTAACAAGGCTGATGAAAAAAACGAGATTGGGAGAGTGAAGATGCTAAAAAATTAAAGAAACCATCTTTGTGACAGGTAGTTGGAAAAACTTTTCTTTCTTATTATAGAAATGGATTCTAAACCACAAGGATCTTTTTTCAGCTCTTATTAATTGAGATCACAGAAATATATGAGCAAAACTTTGTTCAGTTTTTGCCATAAAGATTACTTACATTAACTAGAGAGATGTAACATATTCCAGCTCTCAGTTGTTCTAGCTATCCATAAAACAGAATGAACATCTTTAAAGAAAAATAATCCTTTATTTCATGGGTTGCTACAGATGTTTCCACAGTCTTCAACCAGGTAATTGACAAACATCCCAGAGCTATTCCAAAACTTGAAGAAAAACTTCAATTTTACTGAGGTTGTCTCCTTGCAGTACTACAAAATCGAGGGCCTGTACAGTGAGTCTGAAATTACCCATTTGGTAACAGTTCTTGCTTTACTTTCTCTTATACCTGAAAGAGAAGATAATAGCAATTATATCATTCCATCAGCCCAACTCTCAATGACAGACGAGGAGCAGCACTAAGCATTTTCTAGGCAAAATGGTCTCCCAAGTAGACACCTAGGGCTGTGTTATTAAAGGCCCTATCCTTGATTACCCCCAGCATCAGATCTGCAATAAGAGGATACTGTAGAACCAACACAACTTTTAGCAAGGGCCTTTAAACAGTCACAAGATGAAGAAGAAAGCAAAGAAAAAGCCCCAAAACTTGAACAAGAAAGTAAAGGGAACTATACCTGGACTTGGATTTGAAGTTTCCTCCTTTCTTGCGCTGAGCAATACCCAAGCGTTTTCGATCTTCAAATGACGGGCTTTGGAGAGAGGGGAGGGAGGAGAGGTCAGACATGTCACAGAATTATATCAGTAGGACAGGTACTTCTCAAAAGAACCCTGCCCCAATTTCAGAACCTCTTTCCCCAGTATCAAAGTATCCCTGAGGAAGCACAGAGATGCAAACAAATCGCAGTCTGCACTAATGTAGACCTGCTAAGACCTTACCCGGCACGGTACTGCTTCAGAGCCTTCCTGCTTGTGTTGGTCAGCTCTTCATCAAACACAGACAATTTTTTCTTCTTCTTGGGACCTAACAAATAAGAATCAGAACACTGGCTTTAAACAGAAGGCCACAGCATCATCACAGTACTCTCAAACACAGCAATTAGCCTACGCATGAGGCAAATGACTGCGAACATGGACCCTGGGCCAGCACTTGTGGGCATTCCTTCAAGGATCAGTGCCTCCCTCTATACAAACTAGATTAATTTACCTATTTCTAGCAAAGTAAGTGACATAAAGTAAGTTAGCTGTTAAACAAAAGTCTCTACCTGCTGGTGCTGCTGCTGGTTCCTCTTCTGGCAAGGCTCTGGCTCTCTTTCCTCGACGATTCCTCTTTGCCAGCCGCTCAGCATACATTTGAGATTTCAAGATCTCAAACTGTGACCTTTCCTCTGGCTGAAAGGTGTTAAAATACAAGTTTTGGTGATGTGAAGCTTTGCTTAGGGAAAAGTATGATAGTCTGCCCAGGGTCTCACTTGTCCACAAATGAACTCACTGTCATTTGGGCTTTTTTCTGTGTGTCCTGTACAAATTTCTTTCTTTTCTTTTTCCCTCGTAATGCTAGGTCAAATTCCTGCAGGGCTTTAGCCACTGGAAAGAAAAACAGAATAAAGAACCTTTAAAGCACAGAGAAGAGGCCAGCTGCAGCTGTAGAATTTAACATGGCAACAGCATCATGACTCACATTTCTCTTTCTTCCTCTCCTCACGGGTCTGGAACCAGCTCCGCTCCAAACTCTCATTACCAGTCTCTTTTTTTCCCGTCTCCAGCTGCTTCTTTGCCTTGTTGATCTGTGATAATTCAGGCAAGATGTGAGCTCATGGTAGCTAAAAAACACTCCTCTCTTCCCTTTCTAAAGTAGGCAGGTTAAGTACACTTAGGGTAACCTCATAATGGACTATATCACACCAGATACTAAAAAAATTGCTTACCTGGGCTTCTGACTGTTGCATCTCACGTTCCTCACGCTCCAAGCAGAGAACTGCATAGATATCTTTCTCGAGATTCTCAATCTTCTCCCGAAATTTCAATATGACATCTGAAAACAATGCCATATGAACACCAGAGACAGCTCATGTGAAGTCCATCTTGTTTTTCAGCACCTCCTTTAGTGTCCCTCTGTACCACAATATTCCCTGTGTACTCTCTCCAGCTGTTTATCTCAGTAAAGGTACCACCTACCTTGGGGGAGGATTCTGGCTTTCACTGCTGTTTTAGCAGTCTTGACAATCTCCTTCAGCATCTTGCGCTCTTCCTCGCCCACAAGTGAGACTGAACGACCAGCCTTGCCTGCCCTGGCTGTCCGACCCACGCGGTGGACATAGTGTTTGATGGTGTTAGGCATGGTAAAATTGATTACCTGTAACAGAAACAGTGTTAGTAGGGAAACAACACGAAAGGCCTCATTAAAAAGCTCAGCATTTCAAACACTCACTGTTTTAACACCTTCAATATCAAGTCCACGTGCAGCCACATCTGTAGCTACCAGGATATCAATCTGCTCATCCTTAAAGCGCCTGAGTAGAGAAAGCAAATGCATCAGCAGTGAATGTAGCTGTCTACTTCCACCCTAAAACTTCCAACTTGGAACTTGTTTTTAGCCTAGGCTTGCTAACTAAGCCTGCTAATACCTGAGTGACTCCAGCCGCTGTGTCTGAGAGAGGTTGCCATGAAGCTCCCCCACTCGCAGGCCCATCAGTCCGAGCAGGATGTGCATGCGGTGAGCTTGCTTCTTGGTCTGGGTGAAAAGCATCACGTGATCCTGGAACGTTCGTGTCAGCAGAGCTGTAAGAAAGTCCTCTCAGAAGCCTGCTCCACTCATTGATTCCAGCTTGCCTTGGCTCATCACTAACCTGTTACAATGGCCTCCCGGTCTCCCTCCCGGTTGGGTCTGATCCGGATAAATTCCTGCCGCAGGAAAGGCGCGACATCTGTGTTGCTGTTCACGAAAATTCGGACGGGATTTTTCAGGGAAACGGAAGCTAAATCTTTCACCTACAAAAACAGATTAAGAAAAAAAGTCCCCATGGTTTCTGGTAAAAGACCTGACAAACTCCCATTCAACTTCCTGCCTCAGTATGTTTCTCAGCAACTTGTCTCACCTCCTCAGTCATTGTGGCAGAGAAAAGCATGGTCTGACGGTGGTGGGAACACAACCTGATGATTTCCTTCATCTGTTCCTCAAAGTATTCATCCAGCATCCTACACAGGACAAAAACAGCAAGGTAAGGCAGCTTCACCTGGGCCTGGCCAAGAAACATGACATAAGGCAGGACAACAAGGACAGCCTGATAGCCAGGAGAAAGGAAAGCAGAAAACTGCCATGCCTTTCATTGCTGTCCTGCTTACCCTACCTGTCTGCTTCATCCAAAATCAGCACCTCAACACTGCTCAGGTGGAAAGAAGGGCAGTTGTGGAGATGATCGATCAGTCGCCCAGGAGTGGCAATAAGAATGTCTGGCCCTGAGCGCAGAGCAGCCTCCTGAGTCTTCACATCCAGGCCACCTGAAAGAGAGGGAATACAGACTGCTGACCCCCTGAGCACACTGCAGCATAGTACAGGGATGCAAACTGCCTGAAGAATGGGAAGTACCTCAGATAGAACCACATTCAAAACCAGAAATTACCCCATATTTTCTTTCTGAGAAACAGGTAAACAAGTACAGCACAATATTTAAACCACAACGTACCTACTAGAAGCATAATAACCATACAGCCTCCAGTTTTACAACAGAATTCCCAGTTCCTTAGAGTGGTTTACAATGACCTGTACAGTTCTCATAAATGACTTAACACTTACCTACTGCCAGGCAAGTTGTGACACTGCTGAACTGTGCCAGCTGTTTTGTGACAGAGTGCACCTGAATACCCAGTTCTCGTGTTGGCACCAGAACCAGTACCCGTGTTATTGGAGCCTGACGAGGTTTGTAAATCAGGCGCTCAAGGACAGGCAAGATGAAGGCAGCTGTTTTACCTGAAAAAAAAAAATTAAGAAGGGTTACCAATTATTGTGAATAGCTAATGCTCTGTTTCTAGTGCCCTGCTCAACCCCCTACCTGTCCCAGTGGCAGCACAAGCACAAATATCCTTTCCCAGAAGACCCACTGGGATACAAGCCTTCTGAATCGGGGTTGGTTGCTTGAAGCCAAGAGCTGTGATTGCCTACAAAGGAGGAAGAACAATTAAACTCTGTCTCTGGCACGGCCACACCTGGAGTGCTGTGCCCAGAGCTGGGCTCATCACTACAAGACACATAGACATACTACAGAGAGACAAGCAACGGGCTACGAAGGTTATGAAGGGCTTGGGAGCACCTCACATCTGGGGAAAGGCTGACAGAGCTGGGACTGCTCAGCCTGGAGAAGGCTCAGGAGAACTTGTCAATGTCAATAAATCCCTGACGAGAGGGTGGAAGAGGATGGAGCCAGGCTCTGTTCAGTGGTGCCCAGAGACAGAGAGCAATGGGCATGAACTGAAACATGGTAATATATGTGTTTAGTTCCCTCTAAACTCCAGGAACCACTTTTTCACCTCAAGGGTGACCAAGCACCAGCACGAGGGGCCCAGAGAAGTTGCAGTCTCCAGTCCTGGAAATATTCAAAGCCCTCTGAACATGCTCCTGGGCAGCAACTCTAGGTGACCCTGCTTGAGCAGGGGTTGGACAAGATGGTCCCCTCCAACCACACTGTGACAAGTCTTACTCAAAATGGTGTTAACACATTCAATCTGTGATTGATACAATTAAAGAGTAGTGTCCACTAATCTATAATAACAGCTTCTAAAGGACTATCACAGTAGCTCCCAAATTATTTCCTTGTTGGAGAGGTTACAAAGTAATGAGAAATTTGACAGTTCTAATTGGAGGCAGGGCGGCTGTACAACATTATTCAGAGTAACATGTCATAAATCAACCAGGTAAATACCTTTAGCAAAGGTCGTGAAAGATTCATGTCTTGGAATGACAAGTTATCATCATATTGAGAGGCATCTTCAAAAAAGCTCTCTGCTTCCTAGAAACAGGAACAGTAAAAAAACTGGAACAACACATGCAGCGACACAACATGTTATCAAAAGGCTCTGGGCTGGTTTTTGAGCTACGATTTGTTAAACAAAGCAAATTCCTCAATAAGAAATGCTGGAGGAATTTGTCTAGTTTTTAACACTTACCACTTCTCCCTTTTTTGATCTCTTCTTTTCCTTCACTTTGACCTTATCTGCAGAAAAAGAGAATGTGACAGCAATTAGTAAGCACAGCTAAACCCATAACAAGATGTTGTGAACTATCTTAACCTTGTAACCTCATACTTTTTGCTCCCAATTCAGATATTGAGGGAGAAGCCTGAGAAATAAGTAGAGGCACCTAATGGAGTAAAATTGTCAAGTAAATATCCTTGTTCAGGGATGAGTTCAGTTATGGCTACCATTCAAAATAAGCTTGATGAATATCAGAAGGAATGTTGCAGAAGGCAAACAAAATATAAAAGGTTCTTGCTCACTCCCAGCAAGACTTCACTTCAGACTTTTCTCCAGTGAGCCAACTCTGTATGAGATTCTTGTCCATCTCAGTGTGTACTGCTGATACCTGCTTTTGTGAAGATACTTTCATCATCCAGTGAATACTCAGACTCCACATCTTCTTCATCCCTACTGCAATCCTCACACTCCTTCTTTTCGGTTTGATCATCTTCAGCCTCTGCATCCTCATCTTTCACTTTTGCTTGTTTAGCTTCCCTTTCCTAAAAAAAAAAAAGAAATTTTACGAAAATGTTTTAAAAAGAAAGGATGAAAAACTTCAATCCTTTGTGAGTTTGTGTTTGCTATTATGAGCCCATTCACAAATCCATGCTTTTGCATAATTTTAATCACTAATAATTCTGCAACCTCATCCACTCAGCAACACATCACATGTGGCAGCAAATCGAGCCGAAGCGATGAGGTGATCGAAGTGATCGAGGGATTGCGGCTGAGGGAATGGCCAAACACATACCGGAGTTTTCACCAATGAGAAAAACCCTGACCTGGAGCTTCCTTTTCTGTCTCACTTTCTCAATCTTCTCATCCAGGGTCGTAGCTGCTTTCTAGGCAGAAAACCACAACAGGAGAGCTGTAAGAGGAGCCCAGGAGAGCAGCGGGCGCTGTGGCCGCTGGCACCGCAGCTCCATCCCGGCCTCAGGCCTCACCTTGCCGCGGAGCTGCCGCAGCGCCGCCGTCCAGGCATCCTCCCCGCCGGCGTCCGCCTCCCCGAACACGAACTCGGCGCTGAAGTCCCCGCGGGAGGGTCCCCGGCGCCTGGGGCCCGGCGGCCGGCGCAGCTCCTGCAGTAACACCCGTGAGCAAGGACCGCGGCCCGGCCCCGCCGCACCGCCCCGGCCCGCGGCTCCCGCGCCTGCCCGGCCCCACCTCCTCATCCTCGGAATCGCCAGATTCGGAGTCCACGGGCACCACGTCCCCCTCGGCGATGGTGCCCACCAGGCCCAGGCTCTCCAGCGTGGCCATGGCTCCGAGCCGGAACCCCGCGGGACACGCGTGCGCTGGGCCGGGCCGGGGGCCGGGCCCGGGCGGGTGGGCAGAGCCGCGGCTGCCTCCGCCCCGCTATGCCGGGAAAGGAAACCGAAAGCAGCCGTGCCGGGGTCGGACAGGTGGCTGTGCGCTGTGTTTCCTATCCTTTGCGCTTCTCCTCTACTTCGCTTCCCCTTGACAAGGGAGCCGGAGAGAGAAGGAGAAGCTCCGTTTTGGGGGCGCTGCCCGCTGCTGACGAGGAGCAGCGGGAGCTCTGCCCACCGGGCGGGACTTGCGGGGAACTGGAAAGTGAAACTTTGCGGGGAATTGGAAGGGGAAGCGCTGGTGGGTGTGAGGGCAGACGCGGCGGCTCCCGGGCTGTGCGGGCAGAGCAGCGCAGCATCGCCCGTGTTCAGCCGCAGGAGCGCCACGGTCCCCAGCGCCCAGCGCTGCCTTCGCCCCTCAGGGCCGGAACAGACCCGGAGCAGTCCCCGGCCGGGCGATGGAGGATCCTGGGCAGGAGCCTCACGCCCGACACCCCCAAGGTGGAGCGAGAGGTGAGGGTCCCCCGGGGAATGCAGAGCAGGAGGGCTGGGTGTGGTGCTGGTACAGGGGGGATCCGCTACTCTCCTGCCTGTGTACAGCGAAATTTTCTCTCAAGGCCAAGTTTCAACACTTCCTTATTTGCCCTTGGAGTCTGTTTGGGGCCATAATGTGGCGGTGTGTTGCAGCAGGCTCTTGCTATTTGTTCCTGCTAGCAGTCAGTTCTTCCCTAAGCGTCCTGTGGGGAGTCTGACAAAGGCTCTGTGGGCTCTGCTTCCTGCTACCCCGAGAGGCCGGACTTGGACCAGAGGCTCCATGTTTTGTGCGTGCTATGTACAGCCAGTTCAAGTCAGCTGTGGCGACCTCTGTCATGGTTTCACTGATGACTAACTCCCGAGGAAATGCTGTCCTGTGCAGAAAACTTAATCTTTCCCCTTCTTACTTCGGCTTTCAGTTCTTTGGAAAGAGGTTTTGTTTCTTAGTGCCTTCGTAGCTCAAGTGAACTCTAAGCGTGGCACTCTCTTTAGCAGTTAGATAAAAGGGTACAAATGAGACACCGATTTGAAAATCTGTGTGCAAATATAAGTTTTTTAACTTTATGTCAAATGCTCAAAATATGCTATCAGGTCAATATGCTTATTCATCTATGTTGGGAGGCATGTTAATTTGGCTGATTTATAATCAAGGAGTGGTGTTTTTTTTTCTTTTTTTTAAGGGCATGCACTTCATTTGGACACTGGCATTATAGGAAGAGACAGAAACAGAACACAAAATGTACCAGGCCAGACACCTCAGTTAGGAGAAAACTTCCAAGACAGTAATTATACTCTTCTGCGTGGGCAAAGAGAAGAGAGGTTTGCTGGTTCGATTTCAAAGGTTCCTCAATCAAGTAAGAATAAACCAAGAATCCAAGGGGAGCAGGCCAACACTGAAGCCACAGAATTCTGGACTAAAAAGGAGAATGAGGGAAGGAGAATGAGGTATCAAGGTGGGGAAACACATGGGAGGGATAGAGGACCCTGGAATGAGCAAGAATATGTATTTAGAGGAGGAAGGTGTCATCTTGGACAAGTCCGTGAGAGGACCGGAGGACCCTGGAACGAGCAAGGAAATGGAGGCAGGAGAAGGAGCTGTCAAGGTGGACAAGCTCAGGGAGGAGCTAGAGGGAGAGGGCTGAGGAGTGGGTGGGAAAAAGAAGGTAGCACATGGAGGATGCAACCACGGGAGAATCCTCATTTCTACCGGAAGGCTACCCCAGGTGGTGCCCACGACAGTGAGCAGCCTCGGCAAGCCAGAAGGATTGGCTATAAATTCCTTGAAAGTCTCCTCAAGAAAGACCCCTCAGAAGTTGTCATCACACTTGCTTCTAGTTCAGGGTTGAAGGAACTTCTTTCCCAAACAACTATGAACCGCAATTTTGTTCAGCTCATTTGCCAGGTGCTTCAGAAAGCTTGCAGTTCCCAAATGGATAGACAGAGGGTCCAACACATTCTTGGAGTTGTGAAGGAGTCCAATTTTCTCAAGATCTGTCTGCCACAGTATGTGTCTGACATGGTAACAGAAGTAGTTCCTGCTGTACGTCATAAGTACCCTGAGCACATCAGCAACATCATTTTCCTTCTTCAGCACCTGATAAGTACTTTCCCAGCCAGCTCTGTGCAGAAAGTCTCCATTCTCTTGACAGTCTTGACAGCATCCATAGATGCCCTGAGAGCTGTCGGTGTGGCCATCACAGAAGAGACAGAGAAGAATCTCAATAAAGTCCAGATGCTCTTGCAGCATCTGCAGGAGAAGAGACGTGAAGGCACACTGAGGGCTGATAAGTGTACATTTATGCAGCCTCAAGATGGGCAAGAAAAAAACTATCGTATCATGAGCATTTATCCAACATATGAGGAGATACACGGTAATGAGAAACCTTTTCTACGTCCCAATTTTGTTTCTGGAAGATATGAAAGCACCAGTATTTATCTTGACACCCACTTCCGCCTTTTGAGAGAAGACTTTGTAAGGCCTTTAAGGGAAGGTATCATGGAGGTTTTGCAGAACCTCCAGGACAGAAATTTGAGAAAGAAAAAATTTGATGATATCAGGATCTACTTTGATGCACGGATTATTGCTCCACAATGTACCTCAACTGGTATTGCTTACAAGGTTCAGTTTGATGTAAAACCACTGAGGTTTGTACAATGGCAGAATTCTAAACGACTGCTGTATGGATCCCTAGTCTGCATGTCCCAAGATCACTTTGAAACATTCCTTTTTGCCACTGTTTCTAATCGTAAAGCTGCAGAACTTGCCAATGGGATTGTGGAGCTGTGTTTTGATGCAGAGAGCCAGCCACTGCTGGCAGAGGTTCAACCCTCAGACTCTTTCCTCATGGTAGAGACAACTGCCTACTTTGAGGCGTATCGGCATGTGTTAGAAGGGTTGCAGAAGATGCGGGAAGAAGATATCCCATTCCAGAAGTACATTGTGGAATGTGATGCACAGGTGAAGAAGCCGGCATACCTGACACAGGATACTGCCTACAACCTTGCACCCTTGATGAAGACTTCACATAAAGAGAAGTGCCCTGATAGCTTGAAAAGTGTCTACATTCTAGATCCCAGTCAATGGCTTTCAGTGGAAGCTTTGAAATTAGATGAGTCTCAGATGCAGGCATTGAATCTTGCACTCACCAAAGAGCTGGCTATTATCCAAGGACCTCCTGGCACTGGTGAGAAATACTTGCTTAAAGGCTCTGTAATTTAAGAAGTTCTTGTTGATTCCCCCATCTAGGGAGATTAACTTCAGAGAAAGCCAGCTGTAAAGTCTCCAAAGCTTTAGTCCTGTGGCTAATTGGTGCTTGAGTTGCCCAGTTAGTGTGAGCTGTGGAGATAGGTAATATCCTCAAATACCCATGTCTGATCTTTGCCCACCTAGATGCAAGTAGACACCAACTGCACTGTTGGCTGTGCTTGTATATTGAGGTGAAGAGCTTTTCATTGGCCTTTGAGAACTAGGTCCCTCTTGCTATGCAGCACTCTCCTACTTGTCTTCACGGCATGTTAGAGCTTTGGGAGCATTCAGCCATGAGCCATTGAGTGAATAAAGTATTACAAGATGAACTGTAATTGTCCTAAATAGTACCTGAATTTAACAAGCAGCAGTGCTTGTATTCCAATAGTATGTGGATGTTTCATGTGCAGCCAAATGTCATCTATGATGCCAGTATCAGAGTGGGCTGAAGGATGCGGGGGGAGAGAAAACCCTGTGTCCGGGTCTGGTGTATTATCCAAAAAATAACATTCTTGCAGACTGTGGCCTTGTTCAACTACAGGCCAGAAAGCCATGTTATTTTGTCTACATTTTGTAAGCCCCTGGGGTCAGTTCTCTTGGTACAGACCAGATTGGCAGCCTAGAAAGAAGTCTGAAATCTGTTTTTGATGATTTCTAAGTTTCAAGGCACTCATAGAGTGTGGATTACCCTTTTCTGATTCTGAGCTTGTCTTGCAGGGAAGACTTACGTGGGTTTGAAGATTGTTCAGGCTCTCTTGACTAATGATCATGTGTGGCAAAGGGCTCACCTGAAGTGTCCCATCCTTATAGTCTGCTACACTAACCATGCACTGGACCAGTTCTTAGAAGGTAAGAGTACCTGCAAGGAGGATGGAGGTAGAATCATAGAATCATAGAATGGTTTGGGTTGGAAAGACCTTAAAGATCATCTAGTTCCAACCCACCTGCCATGGACAGGGGCACCTTCCACTAGACCATGTTCCTCTATGCTCTGTCCAGCCTGGCCTTGAATACTTCATGCAATAGTGCATCCACAAATTCCTGGTCAACCTGTTGTTAGAACTTGTAATTAGAAACTATACTATAACTTACTATAACTCTTACTCTGCTCATTGTACAGCATGATAACCTGCATTTTGGTTTGATTATTTTTAGTGACTGTAGCCCCATTGATATAGATTAGAAAAACTTCACTCAGAGCAAACCACTGTAGGATTTGTGGTCAAAGGGCGTTTTTCCTACTTCTTGTCCTACTGCTGAAAACTGAGCTTGGTCCTTTAGTTCTAATATTTCTCTTTCATTCACAGGAATACTCTCATTTCAAAGAGATGGGATTGTGCGTATTGGGGGCAGGAGTAGCAGTGCAGCCCTGCACAGATTCACCTTGAAGGAGCTGAGGAAGCATACCAATAGATTTGACTTCCCAGACTACCAGCCCAGCAAATACAGAAATGTATGTGCAGAGCTCCTGGGAGATGCTGGGACTGGGTTGCCTGTGCATTGGAGGAGATAATAAACCTCCCCCACACCTGGCCTTTCACCTTGTTTTACGCTGAATTTGGCCTCTTAATTCTTCTGTCCGTTTTTTGTCCTGCTGTTGGTGAACTTTGTTTGTCTGAGTGTGACATTGCCTCCCTTCTCTTTGTTATGAGTAGATAATGATTGAGATGAAAAGTGTTGAGCACAAGCTCCTTGAAGGAGCGAAGCGGTTGGAGTGCACGACCTGCGGAGTTCTGCATGAGCGCTACCTGAAACCGCACATGGCGCCCCGGCACTGGGCCAGCCTGATAAGGGCTCTGGTAAGAGAGGTCTCTTTCTTCTCAGTCATGCAGTCCCAGTGTATGCTTATCATCCTTTCTGCTAATGGGCCTGAGGTTACCCCAGCATACATCTTTTTAGCATCATTTGGTTACTGGGAAAGTAAGGGAGTAAACAGCAAGCTGTGCCAAATGACAGTAGTCTAGACAGGCAGGGCAAGCAGGGGCTTTGAATTTTGCTCCTTTAAACTGCAGAGATTCTAAGTGATCTTTAGCAGCATAAAAATGCAAGTACCCAAAGGAAAGCCTCTTAAACTGAAGGGGAGGAGCGGTACCCTTTCTGAAGATCTGGGGCTGCTTGGACTTTCTAGTTCTGGAGGGTGTCTTGGGGGGACTTGTTCTAGTTGCCACTGCTGTAAGGTGCTGCTTTGGCATCATCCTAAGACTTCGAAGTGCAATAGGCCTGGCTGATTTGACTTTCCCTTTATTAGGAGGACACTGAGTTTCACTACTTTAGTTCACGACACTCATTGATTCTGGAGTGGCTGGGACTTGGTGTATCTGCCTTCACCCAGAATGCTGTGGAGAATATATGGGCTGAAAATCCAGGTAAAATAAAGAAAACAAAAAAGCTGAACACCAAAAAGACACCCACACCACACACATCCTCTACAAATGTGTTTACCTAAGCAGTATATGTGTGCCAGAAAAGATACGCTGCTACTTAACAGGTACAGAATGATGTGTGATACTGTGAGGGAGTGGAAAGAAGATTAACTCTAATTTCAATGTAGTCATCTGACTGCTGCACTGATAGAGTGGCTGTGGCTTACTTCATGTCACTGGTGACTCTCACAGGTGATCAGCAGGAAAGAGAGGAGGAGGAGGAAGATGAAGCAGAAGAGGAGCTTTTGGCAATCCCAGAGATGGCTGACATGATTGAAGCTGAGAGAGTGATTGAGGATGAAAAGATAGCAAACCTTTGGGGGAGGGAGAAGGAAGATGACAGAGTTGTTCATGAACTAGCCAGTGCCATGTTGGCTATGAAGCTGGACCAGGAAGAAGGAGCAGCTCAAGCACGACAGGAGACCATGCAGTGGGAGGTAACTGTATGCATTAGCATGACTATGTAAAGAATAACATGGGGATGCTAATACAAAAGAATCTTGTGCTGTAACTGCTTATTGAGGTGGTTGTTTTGTTGTTTTTTTTTTAGGTAACTCCTGGCCAGAGGAGAAAAATTAAGCAGAAGGTGAAGGTTGAGCTCCGTAAACTGAACACAATGACAGAGTTAGAGGCCAGTGCTATTCAGGATGTGTGGCAACTTGACATGAGCTCCCGCTGGAGGCTTTACAGGTGACAAAGCTATTTTGCAGGGCTTGTCAGGTAGGCGTTTCCTAGGATCCTTCCACTGTGCAAACTGTGTCAAGCTATGATGTTTCTGCTTGGACCTGTTCAGCTTCTTGTTTGAACATGCTTGTTCTTACCTTCCTTGTACTGCATGGGAAGCAATGCCATGCCCTGCATTTGTACATGTTCAGGACTAAGCACAGATGGTAATAATCTGTTTCCCAAAAGACCAGGGGGAAGTTTTGAACTGAATCCACTCAGAACCTGTGGATCACCATCCTGTTTTCCTTGCAATGTGTGATAATAGTGCTTTCTTCCTAGGTTTTGGCTGAAGACTTACCAGGGTTTTATTCGAGAGGATATTCTGGAGCATGAACAGCAGTATCAGGAAGCAGCAGAAAAACTGGAAGAACTGAAGCTGGAGCAAGATCTCTGCATTCTCAATAATGCCAGAATTGTGGGGATGACAACTACAGGTGCAGAGCAGTTGGGAAACAAACCAGTATTGTTTTGCTTCCAATCATGTTTAAAGAACCTTTTTGCTGAAAGATCAGGATTGTGTGCTGCTTCACAGTCTGGATCAGGCTCTGCATTAGTCTGGAGCCTTTTTAATCTGTGACTCCCTTTGCAAATAGGGCTGTTGTGAGAGTTGTTATTCAGTGGCATGAGCAGCTTCTGTGCTGTTTTTCACTCCCCCTCTTTTGAGTAGCATTCTTCTAATGGAACTGCACTTCTTGTGCCTTAGTAAGGCACAGCTAATACCTGTATTGCTATTCCCACAGCACCTTCTGGAGATGGTAGTGTCAAGGTGATTGTAGTATGTCCCTCTGGAGAGACAATTTGGGCTTATTTATGTGTGTAGAACAATGTGTTGAGTGTATCTTCTGTTTGAAGAGAACATTGAAAAAAGGACCAAGGCAGGCATAATCCCCACCTGCCTTCCTTAATAACTCTTCATCTAGAAGCCATTCCTGGTATGGTGCTGTTTTAAAATTCAAAAAGCTGAGTGTTGAAATGGGGACTCTTGAGAAGAACCCCAGTTTTTCTGAGACAGAGCCTACTCCGCTCTGTGAAAAGTCTTGCCTTACTGCTTGAATGTAGTTTCATCCTAAGGTTTATCCTCTGTCCTTGCTCAGGTGCTGCAAAATACCGACGGATCTTGCAGTACATAGAGCCGCGAATTGTCGTTGTAGAAGAGGCAGCAGAGGTGCTTGAGGCTCACACCATTACTACTCTGAGTAAAAACTGCCAGCACCTCATCCTCATTGGAGATCACCAGCAGGTAACTTCCATGACTAACACCTCTGTCTGCTGTGTGAATGAACAAGAACTGTCTAACCAAACACTGTGTGGGAAAATTGCCAAGTGCTCCCCAGCTTCCACAGATACCACAGGTCCTGTCTACTGTAATTTTAGAGTAGAGCTCCTGTGGGACTCGTGGTTTAGTTTAACCGATACAATTTTACATGTGCTTTGATTGTGACTGTATCTAGCTTTGATATTTAGCACTTCTGCAAGAATCCAGTCTCTGGCCTTTCAGTGGGCGACCAGTCACAGAAAATGAGAGTGAAAAGTCTACTTATACATAGGAAAAATGCCAAAACATGGACCTCCTATCCCTTCTCTTTCAGTTGCAGCCTAGTGCAAATGTATATGACCTGGCCAAGAACTTCAACCTCGAAGTCTCTCTCTTTGAACGTCTGATCAAAGTGGATTTCCCCTTTGTCTGTCTGAAGTACCAAGTAAGAAAGAGCTATAAAAAAATTCATGGCATTTGTATTTAGGTTGTTTTATGTTTGTAATACACTTAAGTTTTTATTTCTACCGTAAAAGCAGCCTAAAAGAAAAGAATGTACTATCTAACTTCTGAAAAGAGTGGTAGGAGCTGTCAAACTGACACAGAGTTCCAGCATATTTTCACTCATTTAGTGATATTGTCCACAGCACTGTGGTTGTCATGTTTTTGTGTGAAGAACATGGTTTATTGTGGCAACTGAAACTTCCAGAAGTTTGCAGAGTGAGACAGCACAATTCTTCTCAGGCTGTTTCCTGCTAAATTGCTATAATCATCTATCCTGGTGCCCGGGGAAGTAAATTCTACCCCAGCAGTACTGTATGAAAGAGCTCACTTAGTAGTTAGGGTGAAGTCCTGGCTTTTGTTATCTATAAGTCTGCTTAGGATTTGCACTGAAACCAGCATTATTGTGCAACCTAATAAAGAGATTTTCTTGAAAGTACTCTGCTACTATCACTCCTGCAGTTGTTGGTGGTGTCAGCAATGGGGTGAGGGAGAGCGGGGGTTGGGAAGTGCTCCCTTCTTGTCTCTTATTGAAAAGTCATCCTTGTCTTGTATTCAGCCACTGTCTATACAGTGGAGCAAAAGAATATTGACAGGGAAATATGATGCTCCTTCCTCAAGACTGATAAAACTGTTTTGTGTTTCAGCACCGCATGCGCCCTGAAATTGCCCAGCTTATCAGTCCTCATATATACCAGAAGCTGGAGAACCATCCCTCTGTCCTGGAATATGAGAATATAAAAGTGAGTTTTCAGCAATCCCAGTGGTTGCTTTTGTCCCCTGTTAACTGGCTAAATGAGTTTCTGTAAAATGGGGTTCAAAGATTTCAAACTCTTAGGTCAAATTCATTTATTGAAATTTATACCTAATCAAGGAATCGTGCAATATAGAATTATATCTTCCCTTGCATATCTTGCATAGCCCTTTTCTGCAGGCTCGCTCACAGCTCTCTGTCACAACTGAACTATTTTCCCAGAAGTCTGAGCCAAGCTTACACTTTTACACTGATGGCCACAAGCCACTGAATACCCTGGGAGAAAGATTGGAGGCAGTTGCAGCAGTAGCATTACAGTAGCTTAGACTATGTAAATCTGTCTTCATAAAGTAACCCAGTAGTAATTAGTTAAAAGTTCTTTAACTGGATGAAGGAAGAAGCATACTGAAAACTATAGCAGAATGCTGAAGTCAGACAAAAGAAAATTATTAGTGAAGATTTAATTATTAGAATAAGCTATCTGGGAAAGTGGCAGATCCTCTTTTGGTATCTTGAAATTCAGGTCAAGTCTTTGTAGAAGACAATTTAGTTAACTAAATTAGAAACCCAAATAAACCCACTCCAAAATCCAGCCAACTAAAACCCCAATAAAAAAGAAAAATACCACCTAAAACACACAACAGCTTGGGAGACCACAAAATTTTACCCCATTTCTTCTACAGGAACGTATTCTAGAGAATCTTGTGGTTCCATCTGGCCTTAAAACAAACTTGAGATACCAAAAGGCATCAAAATTTAGTCTTCCCAGCTAGTACAATAACCAGCGTAGGTGAGAACTGAATTAAATTCTGCTCCACTGGACACTTTGCCACTCTGGGTACTTTGGAAGACCAGGGATCTGTGTTTGATCTACAAAAACTGTTCTTTTCTGTTAAAATCAGTCTCTGAGTTTTGGCAGGGAGAACAATAATTTCTTACAGGTAGAATAATTCCAGTTAATAGGTAAGAAATTAAAAACCCCAGCTAACTCAAGGAAAATAGAGTTTTTGAACAGGTGAGCAGTCAACTCTATACACCATGAGCTGGTAAGTGACTACTGGAGTCCTAGCATTCCTAGTTTCTTCTGTTGAAGAAGAAATCTTCCTTGCTGCTTTGTTTTTATTGCAGCAACAGAGGAGGCGTGTTTTAGGCAAGTGCTCGGCCCTGTGTACCAGTAACTTAATATCTTTTTCCCACAGAGCCAAAACAAGACACTTTTCATACCATGAATATGCTTTGAGAAGTTACTAACACTTCATGTTTTCTTTGGTATAACCTGGAAAAGTACAGTAGAAACATCTCTGGAAAGACAGGGAATAAAATCACCCACAGGAACTGATTTCATATTAGGATACTACAATATTACCAATAATCTGAAATGGGAATTTGATAAACAACCGATGAAAATCTAAGAGGGAATCACTAAAGTACACAGTAACTGCATACTGTAGTCAGCTCCTTAGAAGTCCTCCTGTCAGTGGATAATCAGGGACATGGAAACACTCTGGGGTGACAGAAACTAGAATTCTCTTTCTGACATCCTTCCTCTTGTTTCAGGGTGTCTCAACTAATGTCTTCTTTGTGGAACATGAGGTTCCTGAACAAGAGATCCAGGAAGGGAAAAGCCACCAGAACCCACATGAGGCCCACTTTGTAGTGGAACTGTGCAAATACTTCTTGTGTCAGGGCTATGAACCTTCTCGGATCACCATTCTCACCACTTATACCGGGCAGCTCTTCTGCCTGCGTAAGCTCATGCCAGCGAAGATCTTTGAAGGTGTGAAGGTTCATGTAGTAGATAAGTACCAGGGAGAGGAAAATGATATTATTCTGCTGTCACTGGTGCGAAGCAACAAAGAGGAGAGACCTGGGTTCTTGCAGATCCCTAATAGGATATGTGTGGCATTATCCAGAGCTAAGAAAGGGCTCTATTGTATTGGAAACATGAGAATGCTTGGCAAGGTTCCTCTCTGGAGCAAGATCATTGAAACACTTAGGAAGAATGGTCACATTGGCCAGTCATTGGAGCTTTGCTGTCAAAACCACCCTGGAACCAAGACACAGGTATCTACAGGTGAAGACTTCAGCGGGGTCCCAGAGGGAGGCTGTACTCGTCCCTGTGAGTTTAGGCTGAGTTGTGGACATGCTTGCACAAGGGCGTGTCACCCGTATGACCCGGAGCACAAAGACTACCAGTGCCTGAAGCCTTGTCAAAAGGTACTTTGTGCAGATGGGCACCGCTGCCCTAAGTCATGTTATGAGCCCTGTGGAAAATGTATGGTGAAGGTGGAGAAAACTATTTCTAAGTGTGGCCACACACAGATGGTGCCATGCCATATGGCAGAGTGGGAATTTCAGTGCCTAGAACCTTGCCAGAAGAAGTTAAAATGTGGACACACATGCAGGAGTTCCTGTGGGCAGCAGTGCACAGTGCAGTGTCCTGAACAGGTTACTGCCACACTGAAATGTGGCCACGAGCAGAAAGTTTCTTGCTGGGTCACTAGGATGGGATGGGAGGAGACTGTGAAATGTGAGAGTAAGTGTTCTGTCACACTGGCGTGTGGTCATGTATGTTCAGGTTCCTGTCATACTTGCTTTGGAGGAAGATTTCATAAGGCATGTGACAGCCCATGCAAACGTGTCTTGATCTGTTCCCACAAGTGTCAAGAGCCTTGTACTACAGAATGTCCTCCCTGTCAGAAGGAATGCCAGAACTACTGCATTCACAGTAAGTGCAAAAAGAAATGTTGGGAAAGCTGTGTTCCTTGTGCTGAGCCATGTGAGTGGCAGTGCCAGCACTACCAGTGTACCAACCTTTGCTCTGAGCCATGCAACAGGCCTCGCTGCAATGTTCCCTGTGCTAAGGTGCTTCCCTGTGGTCATCCCTGTGCTGGATTGTGTGGAGAGCCCTGCCCAAAGAAGTGCCTTGTTTGTGACCACGAGGAACTCACTCAGATCTTTTTTGGCTTTGAGGATGACCCAGATGCTCAATTTGTACAGCTTGAAGACTGTGGCCATGTCTTTGAGTCACAAGGCCTTGACCACTATATGGATGAAGATGATGATAATGTCAAGCTGAAGGTATGCCCTTTGTGTCAGACACCCATCAGAAAGAATCTGAGATACGGCACCAGTGTGAAAAGGCAGGTGGAGGAGATAGAACGGGTGAAACAGAAAGTCCAAGGCCCAGCACAAGAAATTGAGTCTAACAGAGAGAGACTTCAGGCTGCACTGGCGCAGAATGTTGTTCTGAAGCATAATCTGTTCTCTAAGTATACCATGCTGGAAGATAAACTAAAAGCTTCTGCTCTCTCCACAAAGAGTATTGGACTAATTGAGAACTTGCTTAATTTTTATGAACGTGTAGCAGACTTAAAAAATTCTATGAACAAAATTGATGAGCATGAAAAGAAGGGGCTGATAGAGAGGCTGGATGAAGTGCAGAAGTGGTTGGATAAGCAGCGCATCAGTTTTACAGGACAGGAGCTCACTGATCTGCAGTCTGAGATCCAGAGACTGACTTATTTGGTGAGCCTCTTGGCAAGGTGCAAAGCAGGTAGGATGATATCCACAGACATTGCAGCAGAGATTAACAGCGCACGTAAGATCCTGGAAGGAACAAAGAAATTCACAGAGGAGGATGAGGCTGCAGTGAAGGCTCACCTGAAGAAGATCAATGCTGGCTTGCCCATGTCAGGGCTGGGGATTTCTGAAGCTGAGCGGGTGCAAATTGTCAGTGCTATTGGCTGTCCCCGTGGCCACTGGTTCAAGTGCAAAAATGGTCATATCTATGTAATTGGGGAGTGTGGGGGGGCAATGCAGAGGAGTACGTGCCCCGAATGCCACGAAGTCATCGGCGGCACGAACCACGCTCTGGAGAGCAGCAACAGCCTGGCCTCGGAGATGGACGGGGCAACCCATGCGGCCTGGTCCGATGTGGCCAACAACATGCTCAACTTCGAGGACCTCCGCCGGCTGATGTAGTGGGGTGTGAGCCTTGCTCCTTACCACAGACGTGCACACAGGGGCACAGCCCCGCTGCTTTCCCCGTTTGCTTGCTTACTAATAATAATTAATAATAACAACAGTAATAAAGTTTGTATCGCTGCGAACCGGACTGTGCTATCTTTGTGGGGCGGGGCTGTCTCTGTGGGGCGGGGCTGTCTCTATGGGGCTATCTCTGTGGGGCGGGGCTGTCACTGTGGGGCTGTGCCTGTGGGG
>VWZP01004818.1:182642-261383 GCA_013396995.1 Dicaeum eximium | reverse complement strand
CTGTGGGGCGGGCCGGGGCCGTTCCAGCCGCTCCCGGAGCGGACGTGACGCGCGGGGCGCTCCGGGGCCGCCCCGCAGCGATGGAGGCTCGGGAGCCGCTGCGGGACGTGCGCGGGGCGCTGCGGGCGGTGCTGGCGCGGCTGCGAGGTGCGGGCCGGGGGCAAGGCCGGGGCGGGGGTCGGGCCGAGCCGGGCCGGTTCCCCGCGGGCTGAGCTGTGTCTGTGCCGTTGCAGAGGGAGAGCCGAGCGAGGGCCGAGAGCCGTTCGAGCTGCCGCGCTTCTGGGACGCGCTAGGTACGGGCGGGGAGCGGCCGGGCGGGCCGGGATTCCGGGGGAGGCCGGGCCGGGGCAGGGCCGCTGTCCCCGGCGGGTCTCCAGCTGTGGGGCGTGCCCTCCACTCTTGGAGTCACGGAATTGGTAAGGTTGGAAGAGAGATCTTTATCATCAGGTCCAACCGTTAACCCAGCGCTACCTCTATAAACGCTAGACCGCATCAGTGCCAGCTTCCTAAACATCCCTAGCGTTGGTGACTCCACCACCTCCCAGGCTAACCTACTGCAGTGCCTGGAACTCCCAAGTGTGGCAAAGCACAGGCTGATATTGAACTGTTCATACAACACTTATAAAGGTCTCTGGTAAAGCCTCCTGGCACATCCTGGTCATGAACCAGGATGCAGGCTGGGGTTCTGGCTATCACTAAATGCCAAATGAGAAAAAGCAGACACAGGACACAAGCGTGGTGCAGATGCACCAGGGAATTTTTCTTTGTAGTGGGGTTTAGTTGATGTGTTTGTATGGCTTGGGTGTAATGGTAAGCAAGTAGTAGGTCAGAGCTGCTGCTCATCAAGCTGCTCTGTTATTTTATCTTTTACCTGAGTTACTTTCTCTTCTTTTGCTCCTGTTGTGGTTTTTTTTTAGGTCAGACATTCCAAGTAACATCACAGGAAGCTACAAAGCTGAGTCTCGCATTCTCAAGGCCTCCACTACCTTCTGCAGAGGTGAGAGAAAGCCTCGACAGATTATGAAATTGCAGTGTGTGTGCAATCTTCAGGTATTTCTTGGTTCATTTGATTAAATGGGATGTGTACTGTAGGGTGTATTAATATAATCTAAGAACTGCCCAGAGAACTAATTTCTGTAAGGTAGGGAGTCATACTAAATAAAAATATTTTTAGATTCTTTAGCAGCTACAGCTAGTTGCTGATAGAGACAGAATATCGGAGAATACAGACCTTAGGTTTAACAAAGAATATGCAGTATTTTTGCTGTCAGTTGAGAGAAGTTTATCATACAGGTGTTTGGAGGAGAGGAAAAAACAAGACCTTCAGTTCAGAATAATGCTCTAAGTTACTTTTTCCTCTCTGATGCCTCTGGTGATGACCACCACACCAGGGAGTGTTTTGTTACTAAATCATGAGGCAGGTTAAGATGCATACAGCTTGCTTATGGTCATGTTGTATTTGTTTCTCACACAGACTGGTCATTGCTATTCTTCCCTTTTCTCAGAGCAGTCTGAAAGCTGGTGATTGTTTGTGAGGATTTCTAAATGTGCTGCAGCTGTGTGCTACTCATGGGTGATCCTTTTCCCTCTCCATTTTCAGAACTGCCGGAAGCTGAGTGAGGATGTCCAAAATGCCATTCTTGCAGTTGCCACTGTGTACTACTGGCTACCCAAGGGCCAAGGTGAGACAGTGACAGCAAGGCACTCACCACTGTGTAGGATGGTGGTTCTTCCACCACCCCTATGTAGAGAAACCCAGTGTTTCAGAGCTAATGAGGTCTGGTGTCAGCAAGTTCTCATTAGCATGGTGTCCCATTATCAGCTATTCTGTAGATTTTGACCGTGTTTATGAGTGAGGTACTTGTCTGTCTGCTGCTGCAGTTTTCCATCTCTGGGAGAGTGATAATGTAGGAAGTTGTGTAGCTGATTGAGCGTTGAAATTTATGAAGTGTTGAAATCCTTGTTCAGAGTTCTTTTGGAACTGGGAAGCATTTTGCTTTCTTCAGAATACTTGTATCTTCATTTATACAGTGTATCCACACAAACAGAGCAGTCTGTGTGTTCATCTTCAGCACTGCTTTCTGTCAGTGCTGACTTTGTGCCAACTTTCTTGCTCTTTCTCAATCTCAACCAGGTACTACTCTCCGGAAGATGGTTCGAGATGCTACCACTGAAGTAGTGGAAGGAATGATCCAACTCACAGACACAATTCTCAATGCCCCAGTGGAGAGGTTGTAATTTTCAATTGTACAGTTCTGTGATTTTGTGATAATTTTTGGGAAAGAAGGCGAGAAAAAGTTACAAGTATAATTGTTAGGAGGCAGCAAGGACTTTACACAGACATGGCATACTAGTGACAAGCTGGTTGGTGAAGTCTTTGCAGCAGAACTTTTGCTGGCGTTCATCAGCTTTGGTACAGAAAATTAAAATTAAACTGCAGTCTAGCACAGTGCTGTTATTGACTCTAAGTTTGAGGGATTTGTTTTGTTTCAGCTTGTCTCAGGAGCAGCTCATATCAACTGGAGGTGTCTGGGAGGCCTGTGAGCAAGTGTCTAACCTGCCACGAGGTGAGTGTTGTAAATGCAGAGCAACAGAACTAGGACGTGTTGTCTTGGAATATCAATAGCTTTTGCAAGGGCATTCCAGCTGGTACTGGAATTCTCTGAATGGAGAATGACTCAAAAACTTGACTGGTTTTGAAATGTATAAGCTTGGAAACCAGGTCAGATTCTTTGCCTGACAACAGTGCAGCTCTGAGCTCTGCAAGAAGTTTGATCCTACAGTGATTGCAAGCCTAGATGAAGGTTGTTGCAAACTGATTGGAAACTGGGGGTGCCACAGTTTTCATCCTTTTGCTTTTGCAGATAACCAGGCAGCAGTTGTGTCGGCTCTGACTGCGTGTCTAGGTGTGGTCAAGGATGCTGTGGAGGAGATGGAACATGTAAGGAAGCCCCTAAGCCTTAGAGGAACCTGCAGTGGTGGATTCATAGACTCAGAATATTCTGAATTGGAAGGGATACACAAGGATCATTGAGTCCAGCTCCTGGCCTAAACAATCCCACCATGTGCCTGAGAGTTGTCCAAATGCTCCTTGAACTCTGGCAGGTTTGGGGCTGTGACCAGTTCTCTGGGGAGCCTGTTCCAGTGCCCAACTACCCTCTATGGTGGTTCAGTGATGGAACACAGGAATTATTTTACATACAGGCTTTAATATAAATTTGTTCCGACATGACATAGATTATTGTTTTATCCATGGATTTTAATGAGTTTTTATTCTCAAGCCTGGTTTACTTTGTATAAGATTTCTGTAAAGCCATGTCCTAAACTGGGGACGGGGGAGGCAATTTAGGATCATGTAAGAATTCACCAGCTTCTTGCTGTTTGCACTGTTAGAGTGGTGGTTTTTCTTAATCCAGTCATTTTAGGATTAACCAACTGAGATTTATTGAATTATTAATATGATGTCTAGATGATGCTTTCCCTTTCCTCCTGGGTATTGCTGGAATTGATGTTAGGCTCTGGGTTTTCAGTGCCTCTGTGTTCTCAGGCACTGGTGGAAGGGCAGGATCCCTATGGGGACATCATGGAAGATGAAGAGCTGGGCTTTCGGGGCAACAGAGACACGTATTGGTCAGAGGCTGACCGGCAGCTGCTCAGCTCCTGCATGGGATTGATGAAGGCTTCTAAAGCTTGCCTGAAGAAGGTCTTGGCTGCAGTGAAGGCCCATGGCAAAGCTGATTCTCCAGAGCAGATTGCACAGCTGGATGACCTGGCAGACATTGCTAATGAGATCAGCCCAAGGTAAGCAGGGTTCTCCCCATGCTGCTTTTCCCTCTAGAGCAGTCCTGGTCTGTCTTTGAGGTCTTGAGTGGGGAGAAGGAACAACCTTTCTGATGCTGGAGCTGTGAGCAGGTGGTGGACACAGATGTGGTGGGAAGGCTGTTAAGCTGTTGAGAGTTGTGTAGGTCAGGAGAGGAACACAGGGGATGGAGCTGTGACCACATCTCACTCCACGGTGAGAGGGACACACAGATGACTAAGAAGGCAGTGGGAAGCATCCCATAGATACAACTGACATCTCACTGTTGTTCCTGACCTGCATTCAGGATGGGTGCAGGCTTTGACCAGGATCTGTGAGTTGTGCTATCAGAACATTTCTTCCTTGCTCCCCTCTTTTCTGTTCTAGTGTTGATGAGCTGGCACTGAGCATGTACCCACCTGTGAACCCGTTGGCTGTGCGACTTAATGTGAGTATCTGCAGTACTGATAATCTCAGTATCTGAGTATCTGCATGTGGGACAGTGGCCTGGCTGTAGGGAGCAGGAAGACATCAGATTGGAGGGGTAATGTGACTTCAGGGAGAGATGGGTGTTAGTGACTGCCTCAGTAATAATTTCTTAGGGATGAAGAGTGATTCCTTCAGGTGGAAACACATTCTTCACCTGTACATCTTCAGGGAAGGGCATGGCCACCTGAAACTTCAGCTCTGAACTATAATCCATAGAGATTTCCAGTGACAGAACTTCAGGAAAGTGATGTTTAAGGCTGCCTAGGTACTGCAGATGTACTTTCTTCCTTGGGTAGTGCAGTCTTGCTCAAATAAAGTTATCTGTGAAATGAAAAACTCTTACAGTGGGTGTATTTAAGCACTGAAACAAGCTGCTCGGGGAAGCAGTGGAGTCTGCATCTTTGGCAACACTCAAAACTTGACTGGGCAACACTCTGGCAACCTGACTGAACTTTGAAACATCCCTTGCATCATAAATCAAGTACAAATATCCTTGTATCTGGGATTTCTTTTATTCTTAATCCTGGTTTCATGCCTTTGCCAGTGGCTTGATTTTTTTGGAATAAAAAATAATTACGTAGTATCAAATGACATTAAAATCAATCACGTGCAACTTCGTACTTTATTATCAATTACTAATTTCTAATAGGCTTATCTTTTTTTTTTAAAGCATTTTAATGTATGCTTTAAAAAGCAGCCTTTTTTTTTTTTTTACCTGTCACAGCCAGGAGTAGGTTGGGAGATACTTCCAGCATGGCAGTGATGGGTAACTTGATAATTTAATTCTGCATCAGGATCCATGGCAGTTTTAGACATTCTTGGCTTTTGTGCATGCCTATAGTCCTCTTTATTTTCCAGTACTGTTCAGCCTCCTTTTCCTCACATTTGGCTCACCTTATTTCCCTTTTGTTTCTTTCTAGGCTGCTAAGTTGGCCTCAGTATTAAAGAAAGTCTTAGAGATTGCAAAGTGAGTATGAGCTACAGTTCTGTGTGTTCCCTGCTATGAAGGTTGATACCTTTCTGCCTCATGTCAAAGGTGACTCACTTCTAGACAGTAGATGCTGGCATTTTGGAGCAATGATGATGTTATCTAGTCACAAAGGGATGGGAGTAAGAAAAGGATGCTAGGGATGATAGTGGTTCCTTGTTCTGGATTTGGGACTACAGACATGAGTGTGAGTTCTTCCTTGCTCAAAGCCCTCTGGGGCTAGAGCAGCCCTGTTTTACTGTTGTGGTTATTCAGAACTTCACAATACCCTCATGGTGCCTGGATGTATAGGTATAACACGCCCAGGAGGCTTCCCTAATGAATTTCCTCCACTTTTGCAGGACAAGCCATGTATGTCCACCATCAGAGGAAGGCTGGGTGCAGTTTCTAACTGGTGCAGTAGATCACAACATGAACAAAGTCAAGAACTTCACACAGGATCAGCTTTAACTCTTCTGTGCCTACGTGTGTTGCTGCCACTGGCTCTGGCGTCTGCATTTCCAGTGAACTTTGCTGTTCTTCAGCTGCTTGGAAAATGATGGGAACAATGTAGGAGAGAACTTCACTGCTACTTGGAAGAACTTTTGCAGGAAGTTGCCCTTTGCCATTGCAGAAGGTGTCATTTTGCTTGGATTCTTGGGATGACGCCGTGCTGCTTTTTAACATGGCCCATACTTCAGACGTTACAACTACTGTGGGGTTCAGAGAAAAATAAAGTATTGCTAGATTTACATTACTTGCTTTATCTGTCTTCAGAGGGCAAAGGATATATACAGAATGAAAGGGTCTTGCTTCTTTTGCAAGCAGCCCAGTGAATAATTATAAAATATGCTGCACTGCTGCTATTTCCTGTCTAACCTTAGAGAGCAGTGAATGAGCTTTCTATTTTTGATTTTCTCAGAAAGCAGCAGGGAACATTGATTACAACCTTACCAATGTCAAGGATCTATAGGGAGAGATACCCTCCTATATCCTAGACACAGGCTACATCTGTCATCACTTTAAAGTTCCAGGATACCCTTTACTTTGTCACAGGTAGGGCAAAAGATGTAAGCACTGGTTGGCTCAGCACAGGTGTGGTGAAAAGTGCAACATCTGCTTGAGCATTCAGCCCATCTTTGTCACATCTTTGTAAGGTTCAGCTTCTAAAACTGGAGAGTGGACATAGTGGCAGATAGGAGAGAGTTGAGTTTGTGCAAATAATCAAAATCAGACATGGTTTTAAATATAACTTTTATTAAACTGGTAACACCTATGCTTGCCTATGATCAGGGCACAGATCACGGCCACTCTGTAAGTGGGACAGCAGAACCTGTTGTGAGTTGGGCATCAGGCAGCTGCAATGTTGGTAGTTCTGTAGCTCTTCAGATTCTGGAACTGGAGGCAGGTCAGACGTGCAGTGAGTCTTCTGGGCCCTGCTCGGGTGGGGGTGAATGGGATTTGCAGCTCCTGAGTGCTTTTAGCTTGCACAGAGCCCAGCCTGAAAGGAGAGAAGGGTTATACAGGAATCACTCCTCTGTGTTTTTAGTTTCCCGGGTCTAGGATATGCATTTGCTTGACGTGAATGTGGTGCCAAAAAGAAAGAAAGAAAAAAAATAGAAGAAAGCTGGCAGTTACTTGAGCTACCACAGTGAAATTGTCATCTAATAGTAGTTTGGGAGTGACATAGGAGAGTTGAAACTCTCTGTGAAGACATCTAAGGGGACTTTGTCCTAATGCAGCTTCTTGAGACAAATGTGGGGTGTTTGTCATGTGAAGGGGAGCATACCCCTTTGGTGACTCTTGGCTAAGTCACATTTGCCTGGTTCTTCAGTAGAGAAGGGGAAGGCACCACTCACTTCATTGTTTACAGTGGGTAATGGATGGAAAGATGTCATAAACAGTACAGTTTTACTCCACTTAAGGATGTTCAAGTTGCTCACTAGAAAGTAATTGATTTCTCAACAGCAAATAATTTCTAAATTTCCTAGCTCATTTCAGCGACTTCTAACTTTGTCTTATTTAATGTGTGCTTCTGACTAAGTCTTGTGGCATTTCTCTGGTTATCCTTTTTGTTGGCAGGAGGTTTTCCTTTTGCTGTCTATGCCTTTGATGTTGAAGCTTTCAGAGATGCCATATTGGCTTCAACTTATGTATTACACATCTGTTGAAAGTTCTCTTAGCTGGCTTTTCTCCTTTTCAGTGTGAAAATCATCTGCATTATCTGTAAATAAAGGATGGGATGCTTGGGGCTTTCATGCTGTAGTGGTATCTTCATGCCATGTTGTTGCCTGGTTATTTCTGGGGACAGCCTTTCCTGTGCAAGGGTTTCTCTTGCTTGTATTGTCTCTTTTTCCATTTGCTGTTCTTGGATCAGTCAGTTTGCACTTACCTGTAATTCCTTTGTCTGTAAATGAGCCCTCGCCCTGTGACTGCTATCACACACTGCTCCAGGGGCTCCATGAGGGGGTTCTGGAGGCTGATCTTTGCTGTGCTTGGCTCATACTGGACCATGTTTTCTGGGAACTGTTGAAAGAAGCAAATGAGCTGAAACTGAGAGAAGATACTCTTTATAAGAAACTCTTTATGATTAAAGGGAGATTTGTAATTTTTGGGTGCCTGAGCTGCCATTTGCCAGAAGAGGCAAAGTCCAGCTTGATTTCTAATGCTCTAGTTTCTCAGAGAGCCCCTGAACCCAGCAGAGTTGTTTTGCTGCTTATGACTATGAAAGCTGTTTTCTCCCTACTGCAGTGACAGAATGACAGCCCAGTCTTACCTCAATGGTGAGAGGGGAATCACAAAGGCTGATTTCTTCCTGTGCCAGGTACATGTAGAAGGAATCCTCATCTCTCAGCACAGCAGTCAGCCTGAGCAGGTGGTTCTCTCCCAGCTCTTTTCCAAACCACGTGTAAGGCACAGAGACCTGCAGGTTATTGACTGGAACAGAGTGGTGAAATAACAGGTGATGAGTCTGAGGCTGATGCAGTCTGGTCTTTTCCTGCATGACACCTAGGAGTGTTCAGTGCCCAACATTGTACTAAAAGCTGCAGCATTTAAATGCTTAAGTGACCCTAAGTGGATTTGCAGATTGAAGATCTCTAAGGTGATGTTGCTAAAGTGTTTCATTTCACAGAATGGGTGAGCTTGGAATGGACAATAGTGGATCATCTGGTCCAACCTCCCTGCCCAAGGGTCATCCCAGGGCACATGGCACAAGACTGTGTCCAGTCTGGAATATCTCCAATTAGAGAGACTCCACAATCTATGGGAAATCACCTAGAATCAACTATCCAGCCAACCTTTGGTAAACCTAAGGCTAGGAGGATTTTTCTGAAATGAGAGCACTAGAGGACTTTTCTAGTCATGCACCCAGGAGAGACCTTACCTGAATTGCTTTGGAGGTTAAAATGAAACTCTTCCTTCCAAAGTTGGGCAATGGGCACACCATTATAATGCAGAGCCTGGATCCCAACTACCAGATGAGTAGCCTTTTCTCTGCCACTGTGGTTAAACACTTCAATGGAAAGTGTAATATCTTGTCCCAGTTGCAAAGAACTACTTGACTGGAGATGGATGAAAAGGTTGACTGGCTCTTCCAGAGCAGTAGGAATAGAGATAAACTGTGTGCTGCTGCTGCTGATTGTCTCAAGTTCCTTCATATTTCTGTAGGCTTTGTAAAGTACTTTTTTTTCCTGGAGAGAACCTGTCACAAAGAAAAGGAAGCACATACTTTGGTACTCTTTCCTGTTTATTAGTGAGAAGCAGCAGGAGAATTGCATTGATTTCTTCTGGTAATACTGTAGATAACTGTTTCTAAGAGCATAGAGAGAAATCCTTTTGTGCTTCTGGTTGGATCTGTTTGACAGCTTCAGCTGTCAGGATATTCATTGGATGTGCCTGACAGATTCTACTTGGGAATAGTTGTCTCAGTTTTTAGAACAAGTTGTCTCCTGCAGCCATGGAGACAACAAGCCACAGGTTAAGATGGGGTGGTATGGTTGGGCCAGGGAAGCTCAGATACTGAAGGGAGAGCTACTTGTTGAGGGAGAGGTTTAGGCAGTACCTGGGAGCACAACAGTCCTTTTCAGAAAGCTGGGGTCTGAAGTATATCTATCCATATTTATATTACAGGGAGGGGATATATATATTAATGGGAGGTGGATGTACAGAGTGTAGAGATAACAGAAATCAGAAAAGGTATTTCAGACATGAAAGTGCCTGGTGAGCAAACACCTGGTCTTCCAGAGACCTTAATGCAATTATGCAGGGTGAAGTTTGGTTGATGACCTCTGCATTGGCTCTGCAGACAGGGAGAATTAGGTGTCCTAGTGCCACTGAAGAAGGGGAAGCAGTGAGAAGTGGATGACCCTGGTGCTCTGGTTCAGCTCTGCTCTAGTCTTTTGCTCCTCACTTGTAATAGTGACAAGGGATGTTCTCAGCCCCGTGCCTGCCCCATACCTTCAGGATACTTGTAGTTTTGTGTGATGTCCTCGCAGCGTTCACTGCCAACGCTCTTGGTGCTGATGTTGTTACCGGTGTATTTTGTGCCACCAAAAGCTGGCTTGAGGGTGTCATCTGCTTTGTGTATCCAGACATGACACTTGGCATTGATGGCAGCAAAGAAGTAGCAGACATCATAATCAACCTGTGTGTCTCCTTCCTTGATGGCATGAACAGGGGCTGGCCCACAGAAAGATAGACCTGAAGAGAAAATGTGGTCCAGGTAAGATTCAGATGCTTTCCCAACTAAACCCATCCCTAGTTTAGACCTATATTGGCTAAGTATCTACTTTAGGAGGCCATTGGGAAGCAGTGATAGAGCTCTTACAGCTACATGAGCTGCACAAACCAAACAGATAAATGATAATTTTGTGCCTAAAGTCAATAGGATGAGTGAGTTCCTGTCCTTTTGCATCCTTCCACTGGAAGATAGGAGAGGAGGAATATTGAACAGCTTTATTTGCCCCCTGCTTCACTTCCCTCCTGCTCAAGCCCATCTCTGATAGCTTACCTTCGCTTTTTTCCTGGCAGGTGGCATCCAGTGCCTGCCACCCACTGTACTCTGGTAGCAAGTCTGTCCGAGCCATCCAGCATTCATTCCAAACGTGGAAGGTCCTGCAAGAGGCAACAGCGTGAGCTTATATCAAGGGACTGAGCCCTGAGGTACAGTAAAGCTTTTCCCAAACCACAGCCAGTTAATGCTCCCTTGAAAGAGTTCAGTTCATGTTGAGAAGAGCAGAGTTGTGTGTGGAGAAACAAGTGGAGTTTCTTCAGCTGGACTGGGCTATAATTTTTCCATTGTGGGCCCTAGAAATGGGCACTCTTGATTTTGGGTTGCAGCAGTTTATCAAGAACAGGTCTTGTAGAATGGATCTCAGCTGAGCTGTCTCCTATCACCTCCTTGCAGCTGTTTTACCTCTTTCCTTTCCCCCGTGTTTAATTTTCCACATCTAAGTATTGTCACAAATTCTTGCTCGGGCCCTGCCATGTGTTCTTACCAGACACGAGCACTCTTGTCCTGTGTAAGCAGAGTCCCATCTTCATCATAATACTCATCCACACTCAGGCTGCTCTTGGTGTTGTGAGCCCACGTAAAGCCAGTGACCACCCTGGTAGGAATTCCCAGGCACCTCAGAACTGTGCAGGAGAGAGAGCTGTGCATCAGTTGTGCATGCTGCCCTAAGGGTGCCTCTGCTGATAGATGTAGAGCCTCTTCTGGTGCTAGGCCTAGGTTAGGAATGGCACCAGGTCTGCTGTTTGGACTTTGCAAGAGGCATTCCTCCCTCAGGAAATAAGATTTCACAGGTGCATTCAGTGAATGGATGTATTGATACTCTTATTTCGAAGGCAGTGATGCTGAGTGTTGATGAGGAAACTAAAGCTCTGCCTCTCACCTGAAGATTAAAGGTTATAGCAGCACTGTACCTGAACACAGGACTGCAGCAAACACCCAGCACCTCCCATAGCGAACAGGCTGGAATTTTGATGCAATCCACTGCTGGAGGATGGGGCTGCTTCCCAGCCACTTGGAAGGGGGTGTCCCGTTACAGTGTTGCCCAGGCTCATATTCTGTCAGGCTTCTAAACTCATTGCAGTTCAGCTGCAGAGAAGGAGGAGAAAAAGATGTATTAAGGAATTGCCTCTCTTTGGTAGGTCCACCTGATCCTGTTTGTGGCAGCTACTCCCAAAGCAGAAAAAACCAAGAGGACTTTTTTTGTGCAAAGCACAAAGGTCATAGCTGAGCAGAACAGGTACAGCAGTCTCCTCTGAGATCTATTCAGTAAGTGCACTCTCACTGCTAAGAATCTCCTGCAGCACTCCTTGTCTGCTGAGGGAGCACCAGGACAGGCTGGAGATGGGCAGGAGGTGTTGTTTGGAACAGGCTTCCTCTTTGGTCAGTGGTTTGGCCTGACCTGGGGTTGAGGAGGTGCCCCCTGCTCAGGTCAGGGCTGCTGTCTGCCCTCCTTACCATGGCAGCAACTGCTCTGCAGACGTGGACGGGGCTCTTGCGCCGGGCAGGATCCTCTTCTCTTTGGAAGTGCTCCCCTAGAGCCAGCAGTATGAAGCTGATGTCAACCATATCCTCCTCGAACTGAAACAGAACACATCATTTCAGGAAATTCTCCATGAACTTTTGTTCTTCAGTCCCTGCCAGGGTTTGTGACTGTGCAGATTGTTTCTCCCTTTCTGCTGATGGTTTCAGGGAAGGGGCTGCGAAGGAGGGCTCCAGGCAGAGATTTGCAAGGGGAGCTGAGGACAGACCTCCAACTTTATTGAAGGTGGGAAATGCATCAGCATGATACTGTGTCCCCTGATTGAGGGAAATGGATGCTTTTCTGGAGCACTTTCTTGGTTGGCACAGTGGAACTTTCATGATCTGCTGGCACTGAAGTGCAATAAACTCGCATTCTAATCACTGGCTGTGTCAGATGGCCTTGGACAAACAGAAAGATCTTCTTGTCCTCACTTTACCTGTTATATAGAGACAGTATTATTGAGCTCTGTTAAATTCTTTTATACCTGTTGGTGAAAGGAGGGCACACAAAACTCAGATACAGATCAATGCATTCCTTTATAGAGGACAGCCTGAGAAGGAAGCTAAAATTACATGTACTGGGTTATAGGACTTAAGACACAGGTCCCTGTTCTCCTGCACAGGAGGTAGTGGATGCAGAGAACATGGAGATTAATAGAACTCTTTTATCAGAGCATCCTGTACACACCAGATATATGCATCTTTCCTATGCTGGTGGTTGGAAGAGAGCACAGACATATTGGCCCTCTTGCTTACCTGACCAAAGTCCCAGGGTTGGGCTAGGATTGCATTTTCAGTCCCCTGGTAGATGATGCCGTCTTGGTTTAAAATGTACTCCTGTCTCTGTGCCTCATTAGCCAAGAACACCTCGTCATCTAGATTAGAGGAAAAAAAGCATCAGGAAGAAAGCATTCCTGGTCTCAGATGCACTTGCATCTCTTATGGATCAGCAGATTCCACTGTGCTTTGGCAGTCTGTGGCATTCTGCTGTGAAAAATACCACAGATTGTGAATGAAACAGGAAAGAAGAATTTCATTGTCATCTCCATTTCCTTGTCTGAAAAGTTCCTCTGGACCCAGGCTGTTGCACTTGCTGGCTCTTCTACTCTCCTGGCTAATAAGTTCTAATACTAAGAAAGATACAGTGGCCTTAACCAGACCAATTACAATATTGACTCATCCTAAAATCTCTATTATAGGAAACACTTAAACATTTTTTCCCTTAGCAAAAGGACAGGGCTCTTGCAGCGGAGTATTCCAGCAAAGAGACAGAAGTGATGAGGCAGGAAACTTTGGGCTTTATGAGCCCCTACCTCTCTCCTGAGGTGGTGTGAGGAGCAGGGCAGGCAGGGAAGGAGCAGTGGGTGAAGCAGCCCCAGCCTCCCTCCATGGAGGCTGTGCCACAGCTCCCAAGCTGTTCTTGTGAAGCGGCTGATCCCAGCCTGCATTTCTGTTTCTGGCCACCTACCTCGGCACCAGGGATTAAAGAGGAGGGTGAAGTTGCCCAGGAGTTGAGGGGATTTGGAGGCACATAAAAGCAGAGTGTACTGGCCAATGGGGGCATTGGCAGGTGTGTTCACACACAGGGTCCAGAAGTTTGGGTCCTGTTCCTCCACTGCTGCACTCCACTGCTTCTGGTCTCCCAGGCTGGAGATAGGAAATTCAGCCTGGATTTCATCTGCTTTGGAAGAATGTGGTCCTGCAGACAAAGAAATCTGGTTGTGTTTATTCCAAACACGGTGTTTATTCCTCACCTGTGCAGACTGAAGGGGACCTTGTCTATCTCTGAAGCCATAGCTCTCCTTGTGAGAGGGTCATGACCCTTTAGCAGCTTTTACTGCCTACTGAGCATTGCTAAGGTCAGTATTGCACTCAGACCCCCATGTTTGCAAGTGGGATGTGCTTTCCATAGATTGGTAGAAACCAGGAATGACCAGAATGGTGCAGGCCTGCTGTTCCTGGAATTTAGTGTCTTGTAACAGATGTCACAGCCCAGTGCTCACAATATGGTAAAACAAGCAGGGCTGAAAGCTGCTGTCCTTCTCAGGGCTTTCACTAGAAAACACTCTAACAGAAAATCTGTGATGGGCCAGCTAGGTTTGAACATTCCTAACCCCAAAAGCCAGAAGAGATCCCATGAGTATTTTGAAATCATGGAATAGTGAACCTGTATTGGTTATTGTGCTGCAGTGTCTCTTCTGGAAGGGATCTGGTTGTGACCCTGCAGCAGCAGGAGGCTCTGCTTTGCCCTACATTAACAGTTCACTGTGCTCACATCTAAATTTGGGCAGCTCTGGAGATGGCTTTTGCCCCCAGCTCTGTTCTTCAGGTGGGTGGAGGAGCAGAGCTCAGGTAGGTTTGTAATGGCATTACCTGTCTGTACAATGAGGAAGGTCCTCTTCATGTGCTGCAGGTAGTTGTGTATTGGAGCTGAGAAGCTCACAGTGATGGTGAATGGCTGTCCCCGCCTCACTATGAGCCTTTCAGTGCTGATTTCTTCTGTGTGGTGGTTTTTGTTATTCTCTTGGACCATGAAATCACATTTTTGGATGCTCAGACCTGTAGTGTGAAAAGATTCAGAATGAGTTTGGGGCTGTGAGCTGCCTGCAGTCGGGCCCTGAGCCACATTGTGGGACACACAAACACAGGGCTAGGTGTTTCTCCACTCAGACACTCTTCCCCTGCCTTTGAGACTTTCTATCCAGTAATGGTAGAACCTTCACTCAGAGCCTGGTTGTTCTGGTGTTGAGTGACTGCTGAGCTGCCTTTGCTCATACCTGGCATCATTAAGTGCACTGGTGCAAACTTTGCTGCTGGATCAAACACCAGTTTTCCTACTTTGTACCACAATTACTTGACAATGCCAAACCCAGAGATGCAGGAGACAGAAAAGATCCTCCTCCTGTCTCCTACACAGGCTTTATACACATCATATGTGCTTCTGTCCAGCACCAGAAGACAGAAAAAAATGGTGACAATTTCAAGCACCCAGTTACTCCCTGTTTTATCTCAGCCTTAGGATCATCCTGACCTTTTTAACTCTTTGGCTTGTAGCTCATCCCTAAGATCCTTGGCCCTATGGGCTGTAACTGCTGCCCCTCATGTGACACATGCTGTCACCTACCCCTTGCTGACCCATGCTCCTCCCTCTGTTGCAGCTAAAAAAATTAAAATCCCTAGGGCATTTCTCTGCTATCTAAATTGATTGCTCCTGTGCTAAAGCCATAACTGCTCTCTTTGCAGATTTCACTGGTCTGTTCTCTCCTGATGTCTTGTCCTGTCTTGTCCTCTGCATTGATACCTTCTCCCACTGTGGTTGTCCCTTCTGTTTGTTGGGGATTTTTACTGGCTGTGTGCTTTGTTTCTCTTTTCCCCACGTAAATTTTTTTCCATGTGATGTTTTCAGTGGATGATTCTGTCATTCAAATCCCATCATGGCTGTCCCAGTTCAAAGCCCTGCACCAGCTCAGGCCTTATGGAGCCAGCTGTGACCTCATCTATTTTCTTCTTTGTGATGAAGATGTCTGTTCTGTCTTTCTTGTAGAAGAGTGAGTGATGTGGAGTCTGGCTTCCTCTCCATCATATGACTTTTCATGGATCTTATTGCCACTTTCTTCAAGGTTGCCTGGAACCTGGACTGTTTCCCTGCTCCAGAGGCTCAGACACTTGGTCATCTCTCTGTTTCAGCTGTGCACTCTCCTTATTCCTCCCACCCCCCATTCCCTGTGCTGAGGATTCAGTTACCTTTGCTTCTAAACTCTCACCTCTCTGCCTCTGCTGCTTCTTGCTTATTCTCAGACTCCTCTCAGACATCAATACCAGCTTTTGATTGCTGTGCCTTTTTGTGCAGTCTGCCATGCAAACTGAGTTCCCCAAGCCTTTAGAGCACTTGGCTCCTGCCCTGCAAGCTCAGCTCTTCCAAAGCCTCATCAATGCTGTCTTGGAGCAAGAACAGTTGTCTCTTCCTGACACACGGCTGGCAAATGCTTGGGAATAGCAAAAATGATTTTTGCTTACCTTGGCCCATGGCTGGCTCTGGCTACCATGAAAATATTCAGCTTCTGCTTGCTCTGGTGGGCAGTGGTTCCTTCCTCCAGCTGTCTTAAAAACTGTCCTCTTGCAAAGTTGTTTGCTTGATTTCTTTGTACAGGGTGGGACGTGGTGTTGCCACCTTTCCAGCTTATCTGGTGTGCAGATGTTGAGGACTCTTTTATCTCTCAGACCACACTGAAGAGAGGCTACAGATGAAGTTCCACAGCGAGATGTGAAGCATTTAGAGACAGCCAGTGACAATTCCTGCAAGGAGCTGTGCACTGAGGACCCCAGAGTAGGAAATGCAGATCTTAATATGGCTCTAAACAATGCACAGACTGCATTTCCAATGTTGTAAGTGTTGGAGTGCTGCTCCCCAGGCTACTTAGATCCCTTAGAACCCTTCAAGGAGTTAAAAAATACAGTCACTACATCCATTGCTCTTGTGCCTAATTCAGAAAAGTGAAACCACTTAAAAATGAGAAAATGTGTTAAAAGAAACAACTAAATTTGCGTAGCTTAATGCAGATTATATAAAAATGTTGTGCTGGAGACTTGGACTAAATATATTCTAAATATATTCTTAGACTATATCTTAAATATACTCTTAAAGTTGCTGTAATATAAAATAATTGATAATTGATGGATTGATAATAACTGGTCAAAAGACAAGAAATAAGATACCAGAAATGAACAGCATTCTCTGTGGAGTGAATCATCAATAGTTTTGCAGAAACCTATGATCTCCAACAAACTCAAGAATAATTTGAGAAGTTGATTATATAATATAATCCAGTGAGTTTGGTGTTTTTCTTAGCATTTCTATATTAAACTTCACATTTGTTTGCTTATATGCATCATATAAGCTAAAAACAAGCTCTCTTGAGTTTTAGCTTTTTTACAGCATAGCCTTAATTGTATGTATTCACTTTCACAGAATAGTTGCAGAGTGGTTGAGGTTGGAAGGGACCTCAGAGGTCATCTTGTCCAAGCTCCTGCTCAAGCAGGGTCACCAAGAGCTGTGTTCATCTCTTGTAGTGATGAGCCCAGCTCTGGGCACAGCACTCCAGGCGTGGCCTCACCAGTGCTGCACAAAGGCAGGAATCACCTCCCTTGGCCTGCTGGCAATTCCCCAGGATATCATTCCCTTCTTTGTGGCAAGGGCACACTCCTGCCTTATGTGAGCTTTGACTGCTCTGACTTTTATTACAAAGCCTGGAGGTCGCCAGATTTGCAGGAGTTGGGAATCTTCCAGAAAATTCTGTATTTATTGTCAGCATTTTTCAATGTCAATTATATGTCATTTTCGTATATGTCTTGAACTTGTTTCTTACATAATGAGCTAAACACAGTATGTGATGGTTGATTTGTGCTCTTTCAGTCTAAGCAAATTGTAAACCAAGTGATTGTGCTCAAACTTCTGACCTTTTTTTGGCATGATCAATGTTCTTAAATGCACCTTTGCAGTATATGTATGAGTTTTGAACCTCTAAATCAGAGTGGTTTAGATACAAGGAGGTATTTGTCCCATCAGCACTGCCTTGCAATGACTGTATACACACACTACCATCTCTTGGTCAAATTGGCAACTGCAAGTAGGATTTCCTGCATAGGATGCACTTCAGCTCTGAAAAGAGACCTACTTGTCGTCCCTTTGTGTCTTTCATGACACTGAAATGGGCTAAAAAAGCCCATGGGGAAGGTTAACACCCAAAAGAGACTTCTGCACGCAGTACTCCAGGGTTTGTAGTGGCATTCCATCTGGAGAGAGCGTGCCCCCTGTCCCCAGGCTGTCCCTACACCCAGGGCTGCCCATCCCAGGTGCAGAATCCAGCACTTGCCTCTGTGAAACTTTGCTGGTTTTGTCACTTCTCTATCCACTGCATCCCTGACATGCTCCTAGAAATCTTGAGAAAAAGTAGTCCATTAGGTCCATGAAAGTGCCCATCCTGCCTACATATTACTTTATTATCTTATGGTCTGTAGGGATACTTACAATCCATAAAGTCCAGAAAAAACTTTATTACCTTTAAAAATAGAAGCTTAAACTGTTTCGTGAGCATCTCTAATAACTGGGTCTCTCTCTGAATGTAGAGATTAAAAATTATATACACCCTTTTATTGTGTCTACATTTCCAGCTTTGATGTGGCATGCCCATGAATTAGATAGGAATTTTTATTTTGAGGGGAATTTCTTGTTGCTTTAGCGGGCTGAGAAATGCTTGCACTGTGCCTTTGGTTTTGTCTTTCACAGCAAGCAGTGCCCTCCACATTCAGCACAGGAGAGTGGCAGACCAAGAGGTGAAGCAGTGAGGCTTTGGTGCAGAACAATGTGATTTGAAACCAGCAACTTTGGCTATTTCTGGTTGATTTTTTTATTTTTTAAAATCTGAATCGAGAAACTTAGAAGAAGAGAATGATGGGGAGAAACATTCACTACCCTGGAGGCTGATTTTGGTGTGTTTCAAGACCAATTCATGGTTATGAATGTGTGATATCAGCAGGTGCTCATTGGATTTTTTTTGGAGTGATCAGACTGGAATGAGGGCTGGCTGGGTCAGCCTCTTGGGCATGCTCTTATTTAAACTGTGTATTTATAAAGAAAAATACTGACAATTAGCCATATTTTACTCCACCGACTCCCCCTGACTTCTGACCGAGGGCTGTGTAAAGATTGCAGGTTTGACAAAAGCAATTTAAATCCTTCCTCGGGCACTTACATGTTTTTCTCTGTAATAATCATTAGCGTAATTGAGCAGTTGTCTCACGTCTCATGCAGGAGGAATGTTTTTCTCCTGCATGGCACTGGCCAGATCTGCATTTTCACGCTCAAACCGAGCTGGGTGTGGTTGTGAGGGCAGCTGAAAATGCTGACAGTGTGAAAACCCAGCGAGTGTTGCAAAGCTTGGAGCTTGGCACAGGCTCTGCAGCGCTGGTTTCCCTTTGAACTGCGGGCTCCCTTTACAGGTAGATAATTAGGATGAGCTCATTCCAAGCTCGTGTGACAAACACCGTCTGAAATAATTGCCTGGATTGTATTTAAGAAGGAATATTGAAGGAATTCGAATGTCTTGGCTGTACTGCGTGTTAAATGTAATGTCAGTCTGCATTCTTGCAAGATTTAATGAGATTTTCTGAAATGTCATCACTACCTCAAGGCCTTTTTCTGAGGCTAGTGGAGGATTGTATACCCTGACTCTCCAAGATCCTGCAAGACTTAATTGATAGGTGCAAAGCTACCTATTCCCCTCTCCTTTGCCTGGAGAAATCTGAATTCCTCTGTGTGTGTGTGTGTGTCCTTTTCAACCTTCATTCCAGTCTCTCTGGGCTGACTTGTTTTACCAAGCTTCCACATCCACTCTAAGTATATGTGTGGGTGGCAAAATATTGTAATTGATGTAATAAAATAGGACTTTACGTGTTTTGAAGATTTCGTTGGCTTTAAATCAAAGAAATATTTAAATGAGTCCTCAGTTTAATCTGTGCCACAGGGTCAGTTTGTGTGCATGGGACATTCTTTCTGGGGGAAGCTGGTCCTGCATTGCTGGACAGTGCTGGCTGTCAGGAGGAAAAAGTCACATTGTCTCTCAGGAACACCCAGATCTTTGCTATATTGGCTTGTTAACTTTGCAAGGAGTGAATGGACACATCAGGGATTTAGATATGGGTGGCACAATGCCTCCCTCATGAATGATGATCTGCTTTAAGCAGCTTTGTGGGATGAGGATGAGTGGCTGTTAATTGTGAATTTTCATATGTCTTTCTGATGGCCTTCTTTTTCTGCTTTTCTACTTTTTGTAGCTTCTCATCTTTCCAGTCATAAGAAGAGAGTTCTGTTGTAACACTGCCATATCTTATTGCTGTATTTTCCTTCTAGCAATAAGATTAAATGTTAAATTTAATTCTAGAATTTAATTATGTCAGCTACTTGGATAGTACTTTGGCTAGTACTGAATAAAACATATTTGGTGGATATAAGCCTGGAGAAGAGAAGGTTTCAGGGACACCTTAGAGTTCCTTCCAGTGCCTAAAAGGGGCTTACAAGGAGGCTGGTGAGGGATGTTTCACAAGGGTATAGGGAGATTGGGCACAAGGGGCTGGCCCTCAACTGGAAGAGGATAGGTTTAGATTGGATATTAGGAAGAAATTCTTCCCTGAGAGGGTGGTGAGACCCTGGCACAGGTTGCCCAGAGAAGCTGTGGCTGCCCCAACCCTGGAAGTGTCCAAGGCCAGGCTGGATGGGGCTCTGAGCAGTGGAAGGTGTCCCTACCCATGGCAGGCAGCTGAAACAAGATGAGCTCTAAGACTCCTTCCAACTCAAACCATTTTATTATTCTGTGATAATTAAATTGCATTCCATGAAGCTTATAAAACCAGGGATTTTAAATTATGTTCCTTGGAAATCCAGCTGCTATTATTGCTACAGGCTCTAATGCTACAAACCATCACACTTGATCCTTTCCTTCAAGTTTAATTATATAATGATTCCCACTAGTAATTGTATGTGTGGAGCCCATAAAACAGGCTAGAGAATGAGAAAGGTGACACTGTCTCTACAGTATAGTCTGTGGTACTTTTTATTAGTTTCCGTTCATATTACATCACTTTATTTCAGCTGAGTAATCTGCATTTCTGTGCTTCCAGTCATAAGAATGCATGAACATTGCACCAGCCTCATAAACAGGCAAAACTGAACTGTTGTACAGGTTATATCACTGAGCAGGAGCCACATGAAGCATCACAAATCCCTTAATGTCTGAAAAGTGGGTACAAACCAAATCCACCTGAAGCTGCCTGGTGCCACTCCTGTAGGGAATGATTTCAAATTCCACTGTTGAAGTCTCCATGGGGGCCATTCTTTCCACACTAAAAGACAGAATGCATTTGTAAGTTAAAGCAGCTGAAAAATTCTTGCTATGTATTCTTCTGAGTACCCAAATTTAAGACTGTGTGCCATTATTATGGAATGCCTGAGCATTCCATAATTCAAATCTTGGCATAAGAGGTGCAAAAAACTCCATCTGCTGTATGGAAACTACTGACATGGTGGCATTTTGTCCAAGGCTGGTGCAAATGAAAGTCATGAGGTTGACAGAATCTTCTTAAAAAACCCACTGGTACTCCAGATTTCCCACCAAAGTGAACAAGTATCCAGCCAGAAGCCTTTACATACTGGATTTGGAGCTGCTCTTTGAGCAGGCCACTGCCTTCAGCTCTCAGGACACAGTCTGTCACCTCATCAGACAGAGGGTTGGTAAATGTCACCTTCACACTGGCAGGCTTGTGTACCACAGCTGGACTGAGGACCTGCAGAGAGAAAACATTCTGCTCAGCCACAGCATCAGGCTCATGTCTTCCTGAGGCTTTCCTCCTTTCATTCCCCTTGCAAACCACTTACCCTCTTAGGATCACCTAGGAAGGAGACAGGAATTAGTTCGTGTACATAGTTTTGGGCAACAGAGTTCAGCCTTGAATGAGCCTTCCAGCGTGGCTAAGAATCAGCAAACTGCTGTAGAATTTACCATTTAGTCCCTTTTTTAACTAGGTCACAGTGTGTGACACTCATCAGCGTGAGAACAGAAGGAGAATACAAGTATTGGCATATATGGTTAACTACTGGAGGCACCTTAAATTAGCTTTAACTAGGCTAAATGAAAGGTCTGGGATTGGAGAACATGGGAGGTGTGAGACACAGGTGAATGGTGGTGTCCCAGGGAAAAGAATGCAAATTAGCAAATAAACACATTCATTACCTTATTTTGGCTGAGATAATGTGGAATTGGTATATCTGGTATATATTTGTAAATAATGTAATATTAGTTAAGATCATAGAGAGGTGCATCAGCGCAATTGCATTTCTCTATTACTGTCTCCATGTTTATAGGGAAGTTTCAATCAACAGAAACATAAATGCTTCTTAAAACTTAATCACTGAATTGAAGTAATTTAATCCAGGTGCTTGCCCTACATGAACTGACCCTGTCATTTGCATGGCACAGCAACTTCTTACAAAGTCTCACTAGAACTTGGTATTCAGAAATTGCCAGAGCTGCAGAAAACCACACTTTTTACTCCTGTGTGTGACCTTGCTTTTCTTGTGTGCTACTGACAGAGTGATTTGGGACAGCTGATCTAGTCTGAAGGCCTTGAAGGACTCTGCACATTACCATATTCCCTCTATGTTATTTGCAGTCAGATGAGGAGATAGCATTTGATCCCATGTATTATACAGCATTTAAATCTGCTGTCCACAACCAGTTCAGCTCGTTTATGTGGCTGTGATGGGCCATGCAAAGCCAGGACTGTCCCTGGGCAAATGCCATGCAGGATCTTTTCTGTAGGCTAAGAACTGCTTTTTATTCATTATACAACATTTGTCAAAAGTCAGTTAAAAGTCGAAAAAAGAGAAAACCTCCAGTTCTAATTAATCACTTGGGAAGTGTTGCAGAAGGTGAAAAGTGACACTTACTGTGATACAGTTAAAGAACTTTCTTTGGATATTGGTAATAGAGAGACTCACAGCCCCAGGCATTATCAGCTGGTCAGTGAATGTGTCTTTGGTAAAAATCAGTCTTCCTAAATAAACTGGAAGATATTGATCAGACTTTTCTAACAAAAGGGGTGGTCTAAATATGGATGAGATTTGTTTGTCTGTCTGTATTCTGCCTGTCCCTCCTTAGGTGAATTTACCTTGTAACTGTTGTAACACAGAACTTTATCAGTGCCACGTTAACAAGCACTGGCAAGAATATCCCAGCACAGCTATGCCATGGAAAGGTTTGCCTTTTTTTAGTGTATTTAATTTCATTTGTGTCACATGGCCTATTACTACAGCAACAAGATCCAGTCACCATCAGACATGATTTCACTTCCCATACTCCTTCCCATGAGGAATAGATGGAGTAGGAATTCTAGTTGCTGCTTCTCAGCACATCTGGGAAGGGTCACAGAAGGGATGAGCTTTTACCTTGATGGTGAGAAAAGGATCCTGGAGTACAATATCCTTCTCAACCAGAAGTGAGGCTCCCTGTTTGATTTGGCACACAGCAGTCACTAGGATCTTCCTGTCATCCACCAGAGAGTTTTTGTACTGGGAGTAGGAAATCTTGAAAGAAATCTCTTTCACTGGAATGGAAACAGAAACAAAATTTCCCTCTTTTTTTCTGAGTCTCAGCTATCTGTAAGATACCTGTGTTTTAAGGAGCAATACTCTTCTCACCCTGGGGCTGCACATTTGTGGGTGTTGACACCAACAGACAGGAATGATGCTCATGGGTGACTTCTACTTACATTTACATAAAACCCTAAATGATCAGGTACAGTTTGGTACCTGGACAGACCCCAGGATGGGTGTATGTGGCAATACCTGCTGGTGTTTTTCTCATTTATCTGAAGCTGGGATTTATTGCTCCTTCCTTGCAAAGAGGGCAGAGGTCAGGGGGTGGGTTGGTTTCAATGCCCTTGCAGTGCAGCTGTTCAGCCTCTGCCTTGCACAATCACAGCCTGTGCCAGTGAGGAAGGCAATGGGACCCAGTGTACTGAGAAAAAGAGTTCTGCTGCTGGAGCTGTGGGATGAGTTCTAACGTGTTATGTATCAGCTGGAGAGGGTAGTTCTGTTCACCTGTGCTGCATCTCATTTTTCAGCACTGCCCCTGTAAAAGCAGGGCAGAGATCACTCTCTGCTGGTGGCACAGCTCTTCCTGCCCTTGGTGTTGTTGTGAAAGTCATAGAGTTCTCTTTCCCCCTTTAATCTGTCTTTAGGCTTTGCTTACGGGCAGCTAGCAGCTCACTGATCTCCAGTGTGTGTCTCTTAGTTCTCTCCTAGCAAAAAAGGTCATAATGTAGCGCCAACAGTGGCTGTGCTGGGTCAGACAAAAGGTCACCCTGCTCAGTCTCCTTTTTGTCAGTGCCTGAAAGCAAATGCTTAAGACAGGGAAAATATGAGTGTTTCTTTTCCCCTGAATAGCCCTGACCACCAGCTGTCTTCAGGTCGTACACTTCTTGAGCCATTCTTTATTTTCATGTGATCGGACCGCAACCCAAACCTATGTCTTGTCCAGTAATAAAAGCTGTAATAAAATTAAAATTACCTTCTTCCGATCCAAGTTTAACAGACCTATGCAACTGCAAAATCTCTGCCTTGGGTTTTCTGGTGTAGAGAATGGCTGAAGCCTTCAGTTTAACCTTTATGGTCTTAAAATCTGAGATCAAGTTTCTGAGTATCAAGGTAAGGAGGATGTCCTGGCCAATCACAGGAGATGCATCAAGGAGCAGCTTCCCCGAGATGCTGGGGGTTTGTGCAGGCTGTGCCCTTGAAAATCGTCTTCTGGGTCTTGGAATTTTGCTTCTTTTTCCAGGTCTTCTCACACCAAGCAGCTTCAGTGCTTTCTTGTACACCTGCCTTTCTTTCAAGGATCCTGCATTGGAAGATGCCATGGTCAGAGATCTCGTGCATGGACTGGGCACAGTGCAGTGGGGCCATGGCTGAGCTCAGAAATTTAGGGAAGCTGAGAAGGGCAAAGATACTCAAGAGGAGGAGGTGAGGTCTAACCTTAATGTGAATTTCGGCACAAAAGCAAATGAATGTACATGGCCATGAAGGCTGGAAAGTAAAACCTGCCCATCAGCTCCTGGTGGCTGTTCATGGGCACCTCTTAGAAGCTGTGGGCAGTAGAAAGGTAATTTTGGGAGAGCTCAGTTCTGCATAAGGTGGGGCAGTTGCCATCTCCTCTGAAATTGAGAAGGGTGAAAAAACCCTTTTGCAGAAATTCTGCCCAAACAGCTCTCCAGAATGGCTGTTGTTTCAATTGAATCAATATCAGCAGATAAGGAGCCCTAAGATTTGAAAATTCACAATTATTTGGCTCAAGAAGTAAAGAAATTAAGTCAGTACTCTGTCAAACAAAGGCCTTAATTCTTTTCACATCTGATCATCAGTGGCATAACTACTGTAATAAAGAATTTACCTTCTGGATATTTGTAATTAGCAGTGACATCCACACGGGAGTTGGTGCCCACTGCTTTGGTGCTGATAAATTTTCCAATCTTCCTGGTATCAGAATAAATTCTCTCTTTCCTTTTCTTGCTGTAGCGAATCCAAGTAACACAGTCAGCATTCACTGCTGCAAACACAAATGGGCTGTCGTAATCCAGGTTCACATCCCCTTCTTTAATGGCTCTGGTGGAGGCAGGACCACACTGATAGATGCCTGTATGAAAGAGGGAGAAGGTGAACAACATAAATCCTCATGCTGACAGCAAGAGGGAGGGGCACTCACTGCAGAGACACTTTTGGGAGAAGTAAAACAACATAAATCCTCATGGTGACAGCAAGAGGGAGAGGCAGCCACTCCAAAGACACATTTGGGTCAAGTTTTCCCACTGTTTTCACATCTGTGTAATGTGGTAACAGCATGCCCAGAGATTCCACATGCACTTCCTAGGAAAAGGTGGGGCTGCAGAGGAGGCTGGTAGGGAGAGCTAAAGCTTCTGATGATGTGTGCCATGAGAAATGTTCTCACCCACCACAGGCTGGAAGGCTGCATGCAAAGCTGTCAGGTGAAAGGAGAGGAGAGGATGTGAGGGGTGTGAGCTGGGTCAGAAGTACAGTCAGACTTAAGAGATGGGAATCAACAGTGCTGGGTGTGCATTGAGAAGAACCAGGAAACTGAATTTATTAAACCTGGTAGTGAGGATTGGGATTGTGTGATGTAAGGAGCTGAGACAAGCAAGGGTGAGATAAGTGAACTTAAAGATGTGCTGGCTTTTGTGAAGGCAGAGAATTGAAATTAGGAAAAGGAAGAATTGTTATGCTGGTCAGAAATTCAGAGGCCAACAGAAAAGCTCTCTGCTGGAGATTGATGTGGGTATTGCTTTTCTTGTGGACCCAAATTAATGCTACATATACAGGGAAGATATAGAAGAGAATTGTCCTTAAATTTCCCTGGCAATCTTTAGGAGTAACACTATCTCCAGGTTTTTTTAATATTTACAACAGTGTTACCTTTGCTTTTTTCCTGGGGCGTTGCATCCAGAACCTGCCATCCATCATAAAAAGAGCCAAGGTCTCTTCTAATGAACCAGCTTTCATTCCAGACATGGAAATTCCTGAAAAGGAGGTAGAATGCAGAATATCTGATTCGTACAATGCAAGAAATAATCATAATTGAGTGAATGAAAACTCCTCTGTGGAGAGAGCAGCTGCTGTACTCCTTACATTAGTGCCTCCTTCCCCTTTTTTGCCAGCTTTTTTTGTTAGACCTCTGAGAAATGTTGGGATGTTATCAAAAAAGAAATGTTAAAAGGAAAATACTTCATTTCAGAGTCAATAATTTAATATTGGACATTCCTGAGCAAAAAGCCAAAGGTCTGGTGTGGCATTTTACATCACTGGGAGCATGAGGTTGGGGTGGTTTTCAGGAGCACAATTCTAGATATTTTAATTAGTGGGGAATATAATGGAAGAAATATTAAAGAAATATGTATATTTACCACACACTGTCTTCACTCAAGTGCAGGTTGTTTCCAGACATGTCAATGTACTTATCAATACTCAGATTTAGGTTCTTGTCATGGGCAGAGTTGAAGTTGGTAATAACACGAGTAGGTATTCCCAAGCATCTCAGTACTGCAATACAGAATACCATAAAAGCTCTGAAAACCTATTTTGCAGACATTTAGAAAGTTTTTTTTCCTTGGTCACACAGATTAGTGTATGTTTTCAGTGGTGAAACAAGCCCTCAGAAATTTCCCTCCAGCTATGATGCAAGTCACAGTCATTGTGCAAAATTGCTTAAAAGACACTTCCACTGACATGACATTCTTAGCTGTTGTGTCCTTTTTAATAAAAGTTTGGTTCACCCATTTATTTCAATCTTTGATTCTTCATCCTGTTCTCTCTCCCATTTTCCCTTTGTTTGTTGCTTGTTTCTTTTTCCACTTACGGAGATCCACCTCTCAATTTTCCTTTGTATTTTCCCCAAAGAAGTTCTTGTTTCTCAGAGCAGCTCTGACTGGACACTGCTAGGATGAAATTATTTTCCTGACTTGCAGCTCCCTCTACAAGTCCTCAGAATTGTGACTTGCTCTTGTGTCACCAGCAGGTAAAATACAGCAGTGGAAAACTGGCAGTGTGAGGAGACAGACTTCAAAGCGTACTGGGTTTCTTTGAATCCTAGCTTTGAAACAGGAAAACTTGCTTTTTTCACCAGCCCAGTCTGGAAAACCCCTTTGGTTTTTATTTACTCACAAAGTTTTGTGTTTGCTGACAAAGCTGGCATGCGTTATTACAACCTGTAAACAGAAGGATTAACCCTTCATACACAGTGAGCAGGGGTTCTTCACTTTCCCTGTCAAAGTTGGAACAGCTTCAACAGAATTGTCACCAAGTTCAGACTGCAGAACTCATAGTGAGCTGCCTCTGTGGTGTCACCTCTGTTGGGATCCAGGGCACAGAGAATGTCTATATGCCTGTTTTAAGAAACTCTGACCCTCAGCAGAACACTGCTTTTAACCTTTGTCCCTGGGGAAAAATTGCCAAAACTTTGGGATGAGTTAGAGCACACAGGTGGTGGTGTGTGGTAGTAGTAGTGTATCACAGAGTGAAGAATTCAGGATTTTAGGATTTTAATATGAGAGTGAATAGGACTCAAGATGGAGGATTTTGGGTGTTGTCCCTTCTTCCTTCTTGTCCCTTTTCAGCTCCATTTTCTGTAGTACTTGAGGTACAATATTATGGGTTAGTGTGAGTAGTAGTGTGGAAGTTACGTGGATAGATCAGTAGAAGTTATTGGTAGAAAAGTAGAAACAAAGTACGTGTTAGAACATAATTGGGTAGAACAGCTTTAAAAGACCTTGGTTTGGGGACATTTTGCCCTTTTTGGTCCATTTTGTGCCTTGCTTCCAGCATGCTAAGTCTGGTGCAGACGGCGTGCTGAGGGGGAGAGGGGGAGATAGTTAGAAGTGGCCCTGTGTGTGTAGCACTGTTCTCGTTGGTGAGACAGAATATTTGAATCTTAGATAGAATTTTGTCTGCTCAAAGGCCACAACTGGATCAAACACAGACCAGATTGTAGAATCTGGTGATCCAAAGATAAGATAACATAAGAATAAACAAGACCTTGATGACCAAAAGAGGAAGAGAGTCCAGCTCGTTCTTCACCCCTGAAGAAAAGAACTCAGCAGGGGGAACCCACTCCAAAGGGCCTTGGATTCCCACACTTGTCAGGATCGGAAAGAAAAACAAAAACCTGAGAACCTCCCTCTCTCCCCATGTACCTGTGCAGGTGACTCCTGCAAAGACCCAGCACTGGCCGTAGCGGACGGGCCGGTACCGGGCGCGGTGCCACCGCCGGAGGATGGCCACGCTCCCGCTCCAGCGCAGGGGGTTCGTTCCCGAGCGGAACTTCCCGCTCCACTTCCCTTCCACCACTCCTTTGTCATCGTTGCTGTTAACCTGAAAGAGTCCTTCTCGTGAGAGAATTAAAGTATTTACAGGAAAAGAGAGGGGGAAATAGTTAGAAGTGGCCCTGTGTGTGTAGCACTGTTCTCGTTGGCTGGGTGGTGAGACAGAATATTTGGATCTTAGATAGAATTTTGTCTGCTCAAAGGCCACAACTGGATCAAACACAGACCAGATTGTAGAATCTGGTGATTCAAAACTGCCTTGTTTTCAGTACAAGTGGTCCAAATGTACTGACTGGCACCTGTTTACGTTTTCTCTGTTTCATCTATTGATCTCACCTCCTTGTATGTCATTACTCTGCTAGACTGTGCATTCATGCTGCTTCACATTCTCAAGTGATTTATGGAAGCCTTGAGAAATCCATCTTTTCTCTGAATGTGCATTTGTTGCAAATGTGCAGCTATTACTTACAGCTTGCCCAGACTTGCTAAATGTAGTTGCATATATATGTACACATCCATTGTAGAGCCCTGTTTAAGTATCAAGCGTGGTGGTACAGGATGCAGTAAGTTATTTTTAATATTTTTTCCTTAATTATTTGTAGCTATAGTAATTTTGTACATCTGAGTAGAGTTTTTTACTTTATGTTGAAGCTGGGAATGCCTAAAATGAGTGCTGTCCAAAAGGCTGGAAAATATCACAGCTATAAAGGAGGAATCTCAGCTAAGGAATGTGGTGAGGTATATATGATACATAAAATGGAAAACTTTTCAGGTGCCTAGTTGTGCATTTATGTGTTTGTGAGGATGGGTGTGTGCTGAGGACTTGTAACTATTTGTTGCAGGAAACGGTAAAAACCTCACTGATAAATATTCCTTAAGTAAAGAATGCTAAATTCAGACATTAAATGCAGCTCAACCAGCACTGGTTTTCCAAAATATTTTGTGCTTCTCTTCGTGTTTGAAAAACTTAGCAATTGATTTCAGAATAGACAAAGGTTTTCCAAATGAGTGAAAAGATCTAACGTACTGAAAATCTGTCAGGAAAATACATGTGAGGTTCAATGTTCCTCAGAAGTTCTTGGAAACATTCCTTCAGTCGTGAAGAAACTTTTGGGAAGAATAATAAATCTCCATTTTACCCATTTTGTAGCTATTTTTTGCTTGGCTACACCTATAAAACATTGAGGAATTCACGCTCAAACGTGAGTTTGGGTTTTTGTGGGTAGGTGCATTTCCAGCTGGAAGAGCTGGATCAGTTTACCGTGGCGCTGACAACCCTGCTCACGTAGACAGGGCTGCTCCGCCGTGAGACGTCCACAGCTGGGTCCTCACGGTGGCTCAGGCTCCGATCCAGAACTGCCAGGGAAATATCAAGGATGTCCTCTTCAAACTGGAATCAAAACAAGCAATATAGTAAGGCTAATTTTGTAGGAAAACCCAAGGATAAACTCCCCACCTAGTTTCCTTCTCCAAACATGGGAGGAAGATGTTGGGAGTAGAGGTGTTTTCTGTGCTGTTAAAGAAAATCAGGCCGAGAAGAAAACATAACCATTCAGCTGCCAACCCTCCATAGTATTTAAAGATGTCTGTGAGCACAGTGTGGGGCTGTGGCTACTGGCATTCACGAGGACATTCTGTGGCTGGTGGCACAGAGAAGACCACTGCAGGTTGGGCTCAGCAGGGGTCACACCCTCCCACATCCTGCTGTGCCCCTCCAGGCTCCTGTCTCTTATGAAAGCTCCACTCTCAAGGGCTGCCTCCACCTCATATCAGGTGATCTGAACTGAAAGAAACCCACAAAAATATTGTGGACACTGCTTGGGCCCAGAGAATGCCCCAGTGCCTGGCTGGAAGGGTGTGGCCAGGTAAGGATGGCCCCTGACCTCTGAGACAGAAAGAACTCTGGCCTTGTTTCATTTATCAGTGTAACAGCAGCCACAGGATCAGAAGGATCAATAGAAATGCTGTCTGCAAATGCTGGAGCAGTTGGAGGGCATGAAGTGGCCAGGAATGGTTCTGGCTGGCCAGGGCAGTTGCAGGTGGCTGCATGACTGGAGATGGGCTGTAGTTCTGTGTTTACACTTGGAGGGCCAAACTGCTTTTCAAAAACTCCAACACCAGTTCTTTCAGTTGAGTACATTTGGGATATCCTTTTAGTGTCTTCTGCCCCATTACTGAACAGATTGCAGAAATATTTACATGTATAAATATTTAAAATACTGGCTTTGCAATATCCAGTGGCTTTCTTTGCTCTCTACAAGGGTCAAAAAAAAAAAAAAACAAGTACAGTTTTACCATTTATGTAACAGGCAAAAGAAAACTATGCTTAGTTTATTTTATTTCTGTATGAGTACATGCCACACAAGGGAAATGATCTTGATGCTGCTGTCTATAATGTAATGATAAATGAGATACATATTTTCTGCAAGAAAATCTGAAGTGAGTGAGGAATATTGAACTCTTATACTACGAGAGAATGCTTTTTTTCTCCTCAAGAGCCTATTTACCCACTACTCTTATTTTCAAAGTTCTGGAAGAGGTAGTGCTGTTTACCTGTCCATAGTTCCAAGCTTCTTGTTGAATATCTTTCTCCACTCCCTGAAATATGATCCCACTGTCATTCAGAACATACTCCTGCCGCTCCTTTTCATTAGCCATGTAGACATCATCATCTACAAGCAGAACGAGACATGATGGCTGGAAGGAAATTGTTTTGCTGTAACTGAAAATCTCAAATAGAGGGCAGTTCTAGGGATCAGGTGAGGCTGCCCATGCATTTAGGCTTAGGACTATCTGCTACACCTCTGTAACAATTTAGAGAGTGAGTAAAATAAGCATGGAATTCCTTTCAGGGGAACTGACTGTGTTCCTGTCCCTTCAGTAAGCACAGTGTGTGTCTTACTGGTACATGTCACTTGTTTTACAACTGAATGCAAGAATCAGTGGAAAAATCAAAGGAAATAAAATTCTAGAACGAATATTTGGAATATTTACTGCCTTTGATTTCTTATTCTACAAGCAAAAGTCTGGGTCTTTGATGCCTTGCAACACTGAAGAAGGGACAAAAACTTGATCCTTGACGTTAAGCAAAAAACCAACTTTCTGTAGCTGTGACTGTCAGTACAGACTTTACTGTGACACCCAGGTTTCCTGGCTGAGACAATGAGTTATTTGAAGGAGGTGATACATCAGAGCATACCTGGACACCAGGGGTTGAAGAGTAGCACAAAGTGGCCCAGGACTTTGGAAGAGACCTTGCTCCCAGCAAGGACCTGGAGCTGGAGTTTGTATCGTCCGATGACGGCATCGGCCGGGCTGAGGATGGTGAAGTGCAGGCAGCGAGGCTCCCTGGGCCCTGGGGTTGCACTCCAGCCACTGGCCCCCTCCTCAGAAAGGGCAAATATGGCCTTGGTCTGCTGGGATTCTGCTGGAGATGGTCCTGCCAGAGGGAATGGGTGAACTGGGGATGGGTGGTTTGTGAGAGGTGAGAGTCTGGGGAGCAGAATGGAGAAAATGTGCAGTGCTGCAGGGATGACCTTAGGAGCAGAGATACAGCCTTGGTTTTGGAAGGAGGATGGCTCCTGCCTTCCTTTTAATTATTAACTGTCTTGCCTTAAGGTGTAGATCAAACTTTAAAATGGGAACTCCTAAGCCTAAAAGGGCAAGGAATCCTGAGTGAAAGAGGACAAAGCCTAATGTTTCAGGAACGGGCCACGCAGACCTGTAAGGCACAAGATTTTGGAGCTGGAATAACCTGGATATGAGATGACTGCCATGGGGAGATTACCTGTGCTTGCAATGAAAGTGAAGTTGTCCCAAGATTGTGCTGTTGTTTTGAGGTTCAGAGAGATGTTGAAGGGCTGCCCTCTCCTCAAGATTACTTCTGTGCTGCTGTAATCAGAGGTGTGGTGTGCAGCTTTATTTAGTTTGGATTGCCAGTTGACTTTTCCTATTTTTAGGGCTAGAAGGACACAAGACATGTTAATTAATTCGGACTTGCACACCTTTTCATTGTGTCTAATGTACTAATTTTATTATATTTATATATAGCTGGCATTATGTGCTATAGGAACAAAGAAAAAACATTGTTATTAAAAACTGAAAAAAGGCCAGAGAGTTAGACAAACAGCTAAAAGATGAACCCCTTTCTGTTGGGTTCTTTCAGAAAGAGAAAAAAACATTCAAAAATTCAAAATTCAGAGGATTCATCTTTGATTTAAACAAAAAGTCAAAATCTTTTGTGTTTGGATAAGACTTTGTTAAAGTCTTAAGGGACTGTTCTGTTCCTCATGTTCCTGCTCTTTCTCTGTGGTGATATCTAGTTCCCATAATGCTTTACAGATTTACAGAAAGAAATATTAAAAACCCTCATCAGGAAATGCAAGGCTGATTCTGGAAACACTGCCTGACAGATGATGGCTAGGAGGTTGGTATCTTCAGTGTGGAACTTGCTGGTTATCTTCTCATGTATCTTGTATCTAAATTAATTTACAGTCTTGTAGCTTGAAGCTGGGTGTTATTTCACACTCTGTTGGAAAAAGATTACAAGCAGAGGAGTGGCATATCTCGAGGCAGTGCTATGGGTTGCTCTATTGTATCATGATAGGTTGCCCAATGTTGGGGCACTGAAGCTCAGATTACAAAAGCTTCAAGCTTTCTCTTTCCTTGATAAATTAAAAAAATTCCCACAGCAACAAACAAGAACAAAGAAAAATGCAGATTCCCCTATGAAAACAGGTGTTTGGAAAGTGCCCTTTCCCAGTATGATATTCCAGAGGAGTTTCAGGTGAAGAAAACCTTCTGCTCTGAGTATAGCTTGTTAACCCTGTGCAGAATAATGGTGCTGTAAACAATATTTCCATCATTTCACTGAACCATGAAAGGGGTGTCTGAGAGAGTCAATAATGTCTGAGGGAATCTATAGGGTTCTACTATAACAATAGAGAGGGTGAGATTTCAGTTTTCTGCTGCGTTTGCAGAAAGTATTAGAGTTATATTCTGTGAAGGCTTGATAAAGGCATAATTGTACCATTTTTCAGCTTTTTGGAAGAAATGTGCATTTCTGAGGCATACTGCAGGCAGTAAAGGCCTGGAGCAAGTGCCTTCCCTGTAATCTGTGTGCATAAGCATGTGTGAGTGTTTTCAGTTAAGGGTCTTGCTTCAGATGTGTCACCTGGAGACAGAAATTCCATTGGCAGGAGTTTGATGTTTGAGTCACGTGGTGTGAAATGCCTGGAAAGCATGTCACCTGCATCATCACTTCATTTTCCTGGCTTAAACATGTTTAATTGAAAGGGACCTGATGGAAAGCATCACTCCTAATATCAAGTCCTCTAATTTAAGAGTGACTTAGAAGGTGTTCCTGAAGGGCACTTGAAGTCAGGATTGGAAAAGTTTGCCTTGCTGCACTTTATCCTTGTGCATCCTGAATGCCCAGGCTCTGCAGGGCACGGAGCTCCACGTGCTGTGAGCTGTGCAGGGATGCAGGAAATTGAGAGCATTTTGCACATTTGTAAATAAAAATGTCACACATAGAGGATTTAATGGCAACACAGCCATGGGCTTTGTATCAGTGAGGCTCTGATGTTGAAGGACCTAAACTGTGAGAGTGGAATGTCACAGGCAAGGACAAGATGTCCAACAGAGCAAGGGGGGAAGTGAGCAGAGGTAGGAAAGATAAAGAAGGCAGTGGCTAGCATTGGTTTGCTCTAACAGTTTACTGCATCAATAGTTTGATTTGCCTTGCAAAGTTGATGGCTACACAGGCATTTCTAGAGAATATGTGCAGGAGATCAGAAAGAAAAGTTCTGTATATGGGGCAAGAGCACAGTAAAGTTTGATGCCAGTCTTTTGTCCACGCGACTCTCAAATTTATCCTTGCTTTGATCTTCACAGTTTCAATTTCAATCTTATAATTTCTTTTTCTTCTTTCAGTGCCTGTGAGGAAAACTTATTTTCTATAATTCTGTCGGTGTACAATTGGCCAGAAATTTGTTTGGGTGTCCATCCTGTAATGGACAGACATTGGGAGCATGCTCAGAAGGAAAAGCCTGGTGGTCACTGCTGAAGATGCTGACCATGGTGCACACAGGTTCTCTTTGCCTTTGACTGAAAGCTGAAGCTCCAACAGGAAAACATGTTCAGGCTAAACTGTAGAGTCTGTGTGTGAGCATTCCATGGTGCAAGTGTCTGACTGGAGATCTTTACAGTCAGCATGGGAGTGAGCACAGCCAGGGCAATCCCAGACACACGAGCAGCTCTTGGCCCCTCTTGGGAGCCCAGAGGCCACCAAGTGACCTGGCTGAGGCCACACTTCATTTGATCTCAGAGCCTGGGATTTCCATGGAGCAGTTTGATGCCCCAGTCACTGGCCAATAGTTAATTAGGGGGGCTGCAAAAGCACTGAATAGAGCAGTTAATTGATATGATAGAAAAATATTTTCTTACTCTACTTTTCTGTGTTACTGGAAAAGAAGGGTTCAAGACCCGTGATAATAAAAGAAAAAAGAAAATCAGTTATAGTAGAAAACAAACAAATACACTTAACCTAAAAAAGCAAAGTTCATGAGAGAGCAGCCAGATGTAATTTATCTTGTTTCCTCAGCAAATATTGCTCATCTGGATTGGAAGAGGGATGTCTGGAGCCATCAGGCTGGATGAACTTACCTGCCATGAGGATTCTTTCTTCTTTTCCACACTTGTGCGTAGCTCAGGTTACAGTTGCAAAAATGTGCAAGAACATTCTAAATCCTCTTCCATCAGCAGCAGTAATGAAAGGCTCAGGACTGGACTTGGCTACACAGGCTGGAGTTTATACAAGCTGGGTGTGACCTGTGGTTGGTAGCTTCTGTTTTTGTAGTGATATCCTACGTGAGCACCCACTGATGACTGCTTTAATTGCACAATCTTGAACCCAATTATCCTTATGTAGAACTGGTGAATGACTGAGGAAAGATGATAATCAGTATTCTGGCATTTTAGAGAGGAAAGCATCCAAAATTGGGTCTAATGAAGGAAATATTGTCTTAAGTAGAGAGAAGCAACTTAATTTTAGATGGTTTGGTTTGTGTCAGTTTAGATTTTTGGGGACTGTATGCACAGAGGGTAAGTGTAGACTAATATACCTTTGGTACAGACAGCTATGTGGAACATGGAGTGATCTAAGAAGATTTATAATAATTAGTATTACTGCCAGTAGCTTTTTTCCCCCACTCTTTTTTTTTTTAAAGACATCTATCTGAAGATCTTCCACATAACTGCATATAATTCCTTCTGTCTTTGCCACAACATTATTGTAATAATGCTTCCTTCTCATTACCTGTTTCTGACATGATCACCTGTAATCTGCATTTCTTCTGTAAGGTGCAACCCTTGCTGGGGAGGGGGCATTGTTGAGCAGTTGGTAAAACAGAAAAGTAAAGAGAAGTGTTTACTGGCTGCCTCTGCTTCTATATAATTTTTCTTTGTAGTTTGGTGCTCATCATACATGCACATAGTTTCTCTGTAGCTGTTTAGCATGGCAAGGTTGGTTGGGCCCTGGAGGAAGCTGCAGAGCTGCTCTTCTGGTGTGAGCCCTGCCCACTGTAATTACAGGCACTGTCTGCTCCTGCAGCTCCCTCCCGCCCTCTCCTCCCTCATCCTGTGTAACAGCTTATCTGAAAACATGCCCTGCCAATTTGTCCCAAGAGCAGGCTGCAGACTGCTCTGGACTTCCAGTGAATTGTAATGAAGAGTAAAGGGTGTCAGGAGAAGGGATGATCTCTTATTTTCCTCACCTCTATGTTCTGCCTTTCGTCTTTTTTTCAGTTCTGTATTCTGTTTTGTTTCCACTTTCATATGAAGATGGCTGGGAATCAGAAAGGCAAATTAATTGACTTGCCTGCAGTTAAAATAAATTTTTTAAAAAAGGGAATCCAAAGGGATTTTTTTATGGTTTCTTGTGTGGTGGTTGTTTTGTTTTTTTTTTTTTTTTTTTTTTTTTTTTTTTTTTTTTTTTTTTTTCTGTAAAAATCCGTGATTATATCTGGATCCCTCAGACTCTGAAATATGATCAACTGCCAGACAAAAATTCCCACGTCCATAACTCCCGACAGCTCTCTTTTGGCTTATTAATTCTACTTTAAACCTTTTGTAAGTCATGCAGCCAATATAACTCTTGAGGTTTGGCAGAGATGTTAGCACACCACGATTGCCCCACATCCTGCTCTGAGGGTGACCTGGCAGCTCCTGCACCTGTCACAGCAGCCCTGGAGAGGCTGCAGGGACAGGGAATCCTCACAGCTGCTTAAAGGTGGGTTTCAGGGAGAACTGGTACCTGGAAAGGCTGGGACTGGGAGCCCACAAAAGGCTTCTGTCTGCGCACACTGACACGTGTGAGCCGCAGGGAAGGTCTGAAGACAAATGAGCTCCTTGTCCTCAGTGACCTTGCTCAGGTGGGCAGGAAGAATTATTTACCCTGTGTTGCTGAGCTGCCAGACTGTTGCAAAACCCTCCAGGTGCTTTGTGGTGCCTGGGACTCTGTCAGGCTGCAGAAGAATTCAGTTTTGAATATGTACATGTGTTCTCACTCTGTGACACGCCTGTGCCCACAGGCTGCACAAATACTGCCATGGACCCCAAGCATCACTTTTCCCAGCCTTCCTAGGCTTTTTTCCCTCCCCATTCATGAAACTGTAGGTGTCACAAATACAGAATTTGGGTGAACAGTGGAGGAATTGTTCAACTCTTCCAGGTTAGTGGCTTGTGAAATGAAGAAAAAAAACCTTTTTCCTCAGCCTTGTGATTTCTTGTAATACCCCCATGGAATGTATAAATCATAACAAAACAATACAGTTGAGGATGATTTTTATTTATTGCTGACAATTAGAATGTGGCCAAAAAGAGGTTGTATTAATTATCTGAGGGAAAAGTCAAAACTGGGAGCTGGAAAACAGAATGAGATTTGAAAACAGTGAAACTATTTCTACAAAGAAGGGGCTTCATTTTTTTCTTTTGTCAGGGAGTGGGAAGGAAGAGAAATACAATTAGAGACTAAATAAGCAGCATGAAAGCAGACTTGATTCTATTGCAATGTAAGAGGTCATCAATTTTTGTGCAAAGTTCCTTTCTGTCACCACTGTCCCTAAACAGAGGATACAGAGGAGAGTGTCTTGCTGTGTTTATGCTGAAATGGAAGGTTGATTCCATCACATTATGCAGGTGCTACTGCAATTGTTACAAATCCCTTAACGTGTGAAAATTTGTCACAAGAGAAGTCTACTTGCAGCTGTAAGGGCCCAGCCCTCCGAGGTGTGAACTCAAAATAAATTTTTGATCTCTCCCTCGGTGCCAGTCGTGCCAAACTGCAAAAAAAAAAAAAAAAAACAAAACAAAAGAACAGAAAAAGAAAAAAAGAATTTAGTTCAGGCTTGCATTGTCTTTTATGAGATTCCTAAGAAACAGAACTGCAGTTTCTTAAGTTAAAGTAAACCCAGCCTTGGGTTTTGAGAATTACTTAGGGTTTGAGGCTTTGGGTAGACTAAGAAATGAGAAGGGACAGTACCATCTTCCTTTACTCTCAAATGAAATTACGGAAAAGAGAGGTGCAATGTCACAGCTCCATCTTAGGGCTGGATGCAAATTTGGATAGTTAGCACAAAGTCAGGATAGAAAAACTCTGATGGCAAAGGTCAGTGCTCTGTCCAATGCCTGCTTGGTTCATATCCATTTTGGCAATAATGATTTTTCTAATGGCCATTGTGCTTTGGTTTGTATCTCCTTTTGGCCTAAACTGGCTTAGTCTTTTACTGGAATAATGTTTTCCTTGTTCTTATGGATTAGAAAGCCCAAATAGTTCCACAGCCAAAGCAAGTCAGGCTGTTGTACAATAGAAGAAGCTTTAGGAAATACAAACTATTACTCAATTACTATTACCATTACTGAGCTGATCCATAAAGAAGCAGAGTCCAGAGGAAAAGAAAATAAAAAAAAGAACAATTTGCTTTTATGTTTTGAAAAGGCAAGATTTTTTCCTGCTTTAAAGGAGAACAGAGCAACTTTTTGTTTGGGCTGAACCAAGGGGAATGTCTGACTTGTTCTCTTTAGCCTCATTATCTTTGTAGTATCAGGGTATTGTATATGAAAATAAAAACAGAATGCCAGACTGCACAGAGACAAAATAATTTGACATGTGCATTTGCTTTCCCAGGAAAAAATGATGTTAGCAGATTTGAACTGTTAAAAAGCTCTATGTGGAAAAAACACCACATGATTAAGGAATCATCCATCTATGTATATTTGGTGGCATTTTTGTTTTCAGAAATAGAAAATGTAAAAAAAGACTACTCAGGTGTGTTTTTTTTTTTTTCCTTCTTTCTGTCTGAGAAATGGGATGTGCTGTGGGTGATGTTGGAAGCAGTGAGGGAGTGCTGCAGCTTGCACTTACTTTATCTTGACCTGCTGGTTCATCAGAGTCACGAGCAGCACGCAGCGGCTCACGGGCTCGGGGAGGGGGTTGGCGTAGGAGATCTCCAGAGACACAGCTTTGTTCACCACAACCCTTCTGGGCAGCTGCAAACAAAAAACATTTCTGATCACTCGCTGCTCTACGCTTCCCTGGAGTCAGAGTTCAGTGGAGCTGCACGTGGCATTTATCTGACAAACATCAGCTTTCCTCAGGCTTGAAGCTGGAAGTGGCTCAGCTCAGCAGGGCTGCCCAGCTGTCTGCAGTATTTTGTGCATAATTTCAGTGAAATAGAGCCCTGGCTACACAGACATGTCCCGTGAAGCCTGTCTGACCTTTTGGTTGCTGAGTGGCTTTTTTTCTTTTTTGGCACATCATTGGTTAGGGTTAAAGTGCTAAAACAATATGAAGTGGCTCTAGCACTGGTTAGCATTAAGGGTTTAAATCTGTATTTTGTCAAAGTTCTTTAAGGACAACACAAGCACTTGACAATACATGGAATTAAAACAAGTACTATGGAACATAGGGCAGTGGCTTGTGGCTGGGAAAAAAAGAAGGTAACAGAGCTGAAAACAGGGCAGATTCAGGCCAAGGTTCAGAACTGGCCTCTCAAATGAATCCTTGCATTCTCAATTCAGGCAGGCAGGCAGAATTTTGGAACAACATCTGAAATGGCAGCCTAAATGCAATACATTTATCCCCAGATCCTCATCTTAAGATCTGAGTTCCAGAAAGACCTTTTAGCATCTGTTCAGAACATCAGGGAGAAAATTACTCACCTTAATGATGATGTTTGTGTCCTCTAAAATGATTGTCTTCTCCACCAGCAGCTTCAGCCCGTGCGAGCGCATGACCTCACACAAAGCAGTAACTTGGATCCTTTTGTCAGTAGTCAGATATTTTCCATAATGAGTATAAGGGATCTTTACCCGGATATGCTTCCCTAGAATTCAGATACATATTTAGGAACCATTACATTTTCAAAGCAAGCTAAAGAAAAAAGAGTTATAGTGAGGGGTTTTGTTGATTACTGAAGAGAAAAAAAGATGGCAGTGGAGCTTGTTTATATTTCCTTCTTGTGAGGCTGATTGTATAGTTCCCTCTTCTGGTGATCCTTGCCTACTTTAACTTATTTGACCCTTACAGTTTTCCATAGAGGATTTTGGCCTGAAACTGAGGGAGTTTGCTCATCTGCATCTCACTGGGTTCCTGATCCTTTGTATTTCTTATGATTAGAGGTATAACCATTTCAATCTATTCCCTCCTTATAGCCTCTTTATTTTACCTCAGTCGAGAAGAAAGTTTGGGTCAAGTTTCACTGAGATCCTTTTCAAGTGACCTGGTCAGCTGCTCATTGTAGTCCTACAACTTTTCTGCTGTGTATGGGAAAAATGTTTATCTTGTAGCCCCTGGGGATGAAAAAGATCTCTATAATAATTTCAATAGTCTTGGCTCTTCAAAAGAGAGACAGAATTTCACTGTAACTTTTAAACTTTTTCCTAGTTGATTTCTGTTCATGTGCTGCCTGTTGAGTGCCAGAAGGCACACTTCAGGCCTTTTTTTATTTGTTAAGAGTAAGATGTGTTCCTACGTAATGATCACCACACACACACATGCACACATACATGTAGAAACCATGACAAACACTCATAGTGCTGCTTCTGGAGCTATAACATAAGTGGAGCCTTCTATGTAACATTTCATGAGACATCCATTAATGCTTGAACTAGTGAAAAATTCCATAGGAAAAAAAAAAAGATAAAATGTACTCATAAACAATGAGTGGATGCACTACGAAGCTGATATAGGTATGATGCTGATTCTTCTTCGTTCCAGTTGCCTTCCTGTGGCTAGGAGAGAGCTATATTGGCTCCTTAGGGACATTAAAAGTTACCTTGTTTGGGCCCAAGCTCCACAGACGTGGCTGCCTGCAGGATCTCTGCCACTGCTCTCCTGGTGTACAGGATGGTGGAGGCACTCATGTCCACCCTCACGCTCTTGCGGTCGGAGGAGAGGTTGTTGAGGACCAGGATTAGGTTAATGTCTTTGCCAAAAACTGGAGGTTCAGCCAGCTTGAATTTCCCAGCGATGCCAGGGTTTCTCATGGTCTCTGAAGATCTTCCCCCAGGAGAGTCTGTGCGTCCTTCTGTGACGCTCGTTCCCAGGATCTTAGCCAAGGCCTTTCTATAGACTCGTCTTTCCTCAGAAGAACCTGGTGGAAGCAGAGGACCAAGTAAAATTCTACTTCTGTTGCAAATGCACTTCCCCTGTGTAAAGGTTCTCAGACCAGCACAGGGTACCAGCATCACTCAGAAATGGGCAATACCTAAAAGCTCCCTGTGTCTTCATTAAGCCTCCATTCAGGTTTTGCACAGGGGATATGCCATTACAAGGTGAATGAATCACTGAAATGAAATATGATGCATTTGTATTTGTTTAGAAGTGAGATTTCTTTTTCTCTGGCCAGAACATGCAGTGGTGTGCTAAGTGATGCTTTGCTGACCTGATGACAGCCAGCCTTTGTATTAAATATGGTTGCACTAAAACACTGAGGAATGAAACCCTGAGGTTTTGTCTGCCTTGTGTAGTAAAATGTATTTTATAGCCCTGCTTTGTGTATGCATTAAATTTTACACTTCTGTGGAAGGGACTAAAGTATATTTTGTATTGCCCCTTAATAAGAAAGCTACTGAATGCACAAGCCCAGAAATATAACACCCATTGTATTAAGGAAGTAATCTGAGCACACTGGCAGAAATATTTTCTGAAGGCAGGGGAGAGATATTTAAACTAAGCAGGCTACCCACGGTGGCTTCCCAGCACCAAGGATTCAGTGGGCAATAAAGGAGATCATCTGTGCTAATTCCTCTACCTTCTGGGTATTTGTAGTTAGCAGTGACATCCACACGGCCGTTGCTGCCCACAGCTTTGGTGCTGATAGACCTGCCAATGATTTCAGTATCACAATAAACTCTTTTCTTAGTTCCATCATTGTACACAATCCATCTGTTGCAGTCGGCGTTCACCTCTGAGTACACAAACAAGGTGTCGTAATCCAGGTCTATTTCACCTTCTTTGATGGCTAAGACAGATGCAGGACCACACTGAAATATTCCTAAAATGTAAAAAAAAAATGGTTAAGCTTTTTTAGTTGTGCTCAGTTTGGAGAAGGACTCTTAAGTCAGGCTGAAAACTTTGGCTGTTACCTCTGCTTTGTTCTTGTGGAGTTGCATCTAAAACCTGCCACCCATTGTATGGTCTTCCCAGGTCTGGGCGAATGAACCAGCTTTCATTCCAGACATGATAATCCCTGGAGACAAAGAACAATGTCTAAAAAGCACAATAATATAGAGTCATGCAAACTTCCAATTGGAGAGGAGTAGTGATTTTTTTAAAAAAAAAATTCTAATAACTCTAAACCGAGACACAAACTGTCAAGTTACAGCACCTCTTTCAAAGGACAGATTTACTGCCTGCTTTTGAGGTATAGACCTCAGGGCAGGGAGGGAGAAAATCATGATGTTGTTTGTTTGTCTTCCAAATGCATGTCTGCAGTATTATTTTAGATGGCTTTATTACATTTTACCCACTTAGTTGCTTTTGTACTACTAGGGTTCATGTTTTTAAGTCTCCTAGATCCTCTCCAGTGTTTGTGAGATGGAAGAAATTATATTTACCATGTGGAATCCTTGCTGATATTAAGACTCCTTCCAGAGCTGTCATAGTACTTATCGATACTCAGGTTTCTATCCACGTCATGGGCAGAGTTAAAATTTGAAACCAAACGAGTTGGAATCCCCAAGCACCTCAAAACTGAAATATATTTTATAAAAAAAACAAACAAGCAAGAAATGCAACAGAACTACACAGCTTTAGTTCAACGATTACAAATATCTGAGAAACAAAGTGTCTAAATATTTTGTGATTCTTCAGCATTAGCGGTCTTCACAGCACTGTTCCTTTTGTAGAAATTATTGCTTTGTAGTTTTGATAAAACCAGAGGTCCCAGATGCCTCCATTTCACCCCAGTCCTTGATCCTGACGCTTACCTGTGCACATCACACCTGCAAAAACCCAGCACTGGCCGTACTGAACAGGTCTGTAGTTGTCCTGACGCCATTTCTTGAGGATCACCACGCTGCCATCCCATCTGGATGGGTTCTCATGCGAGTGGAAACTTCCTTGCCACTTTCCCAGGAGAACTCCATTGTCGTTGTCATTTCCATTGATCTAAAAAGAGGCCGGTGGGCAGAATGCACGAAATGAATTGTCTGTAGTGCACGGTATCCAGCCCATTCTCTTGCTTAGGGTGCAGGTGGCTGGGTCTCACTGGTGCTTTCTGCTTACTCTTGTGGGGTTGGGGTTAAGTTGTCCATTTCTTACCATAGAACTGATGACTCGGCCCACATATTTAGGATCTCCTCTTCGGGACACGTCCATGGCTGGGTCCTGGCGGTAGTACAGGCTCAGATCAAGCATGGTGAGACAGATGTTTAGAAGGTCTTGAAACTGTGATCAGATAAGATGAATTTTTAAGAAAATGAATGGTTTCACAAACAGAATTAAAGGAGGTTTTACTGCAGTTCCTCCTTCCTGAGATATCCCAGCACAAAGGTGATAGGGACAGTGGGGCACACTGTGAGCAAACCACAAGTGAGGCTACCCAGGTTTATGCAGTTACTATAGAAACAGAAAATAATGATAAGATAAATGTTGTTGGAGACAGAATGAGAGTCCAAAGGAATTCCTTGTGACTTACCTGTCCATAGTACCACCCTCTTGCTTCAATGTACCTTGCATTGCCCACGAAGATTATTCCATTTTCATTTAGAACATATTCTTGTCTCTCGTTTTCATTGGACATGTAGACATCATCACCTGAAAACCAAGTTGGGCAAGCTTAAAGCTGACAGTACCAGCAGCCTTTCAGAAACATTTTTTGTCCTGATTTAGCAAGGAGAAAACTTCTATCTGCAAAATAGAATTGTTACAGCTCCATGAACAGGTGTGTTCAGTGATAATGTCTGTTATTATATATGGCCAGGGAAGGTGTGGGGGGGTGAAAGAAGGATCCATATTAAATTACTTTTCCCCCCTACTTTTAGTGTAGCCTTGTGTATTACCTACATGTCCCCTGTCTGCACATTGAGTTTTTGTGAGGAAGATAGACAAAAGTCCAGGTTAGCTCAGCACATTTTTCTGTCTTCTCAAGGGACTTAGAAGTGGAACAGATATTTGAAAAGAACCACACATGACATTTTTCTCTCTTTTCCAGATGTGTTTGTCTTGTTTTAAGATTCCCAAATGAAGATCTTTGCTTGCCTGATCCAAAGTCCTATCAAGAATGTTATTAGGATAACCTGCTCATCCATTCACTTGGAGTTCATTGTTCCTCATTTTTTTTCCCAAGTTTATGGCACAGTATTTAGCTGCTATAAAAGCATTGGTTCCCACAGAGGTTTAGGTTGTATTGATCACTCTTTAGGTAGCAATATCTGCTTAGGTCTGCTTTTAATTCCATAATGTTTAAAGATACTTTCTGAAAGGTTCGGGATTTCAGGAAATACATACAAAATGAACAGCTTTTCTATTTTATTGAATCAACTTCTTTACCTTCCTATAGGAACTTCCCATCCTTCCCTTCCTGCAAATAAAAAGATTGCAGTTTATTTTTAAAATTGTATCATGTGATATAAACCTATTTTCGTGGTTGTTGTCCACACTTCTAAAAAATAATATCATCACTGTTGATTCCTGAGGTTTTGGGGTAACATGGACATGGAGACCTGTGTGCAGTTTCAGGTGCTGCACTTCAAGGTGTGGACCAGTTGGAAAAAGTGGGAGGAGCACTAAGAATGCTCAGCATTCCTGAAAATCTGAAGTATGAATTAACTCAGAATTATTTAAGGTAGTAAGCAAATGGGGGCAAGGAATGGGGCAAGCATTATAATAAATTCCAGAAATTCTTGTGAAGTGGATGGGGCAGGGGGAAATAAAATCTATTCTTGGCGTCTGTCATACATAGGATGAGAAATTACATACTAAAGTCAAAGCAAGAAAGATTTGGTTAGTTAATAGGATAAAGATCTAATAGGAAGGCTTATGTTTTATTGGAGGGAATTGCCAGAGGAGGTGCTGGAGCTTCCCTAATGGCAGTCATTGAGAAGGAATTCAAGACCTTTCAGGAATGACCTAAGTGCTGAATTGAACTGCCTTAGAGCCCTGGTGTGGGACTAAATGACTTTCTAAGATCCTTCTAGCCCTGTGAGTTTGTTTTTCTGAGCAATCTACTTGTCCTTGTATAATCACTTGAAGAACATTTTTTTTTTCCTAAGGTTTATGTGCTCTCAATAAACCTTTATAGCTTACTAAACTAGATTTTTTTTTTTTTGGTCCAGAAGATTTTTCATGTATTAATTTATCCTAGTAACCCTTCACTGAACATGGTTTAATTCTTGTCATCTCATCCAATGGCGTTAACATTTAAATCTAACTGTTTTCTCTTATTCAGCTTAAGATTGCATTTTCCTTTTTCAGGGCCATTTCACTTTGGTTCTTGTTCTTTGATTAACAAGGGCTTTCACATTCTTCATGATTTCCAGGTGATAAGTCTGTCACTGAAATCATTGTTATTTCTCCCTAGAGGTGTGGTCTTTTATTTCCTATTATTTTATCTTACTTCTTCCCACCTTCTCCACTCTCTAAGGTCAGACAGTTATTTCTGTGTGTTGACCCAGCCCATCTGGGCATGGACAATCCTGTTTAATGTCAGTGTGCCAAAGTCAGTGATGAACTATTTGATCTGAGTGTTTTTTGCAGATGACACTTAAGGATCCACTCTCTAGTAGCTTTTCTCCAATCCAGTATTTTTTCTTTCATCTCTAGTCCTGACTGTTTTCTTATAAGTAGTTTCTTTATTGATATTACAGTTAATGAATTAATTTCTGTATTCCTGAGCTTAAGGACTAATCTCCCACCTGGAACAATATCTACAGACCAGATTTGCCATTTTTCTTTCGCCAAGAAAATAAATTTCCCATTTCCCTTCACTATGACACTTACAATAGTGGTAACATACCCTCAAGCTGAATCTGTTCCTGTTTTTCAGGATCAGGGAGCTATTGCACACTGCAGAACTTATTCAGCAGCATCCTTCATTCAGCATTAAGGATACTCCCTTTTATCTGTCAGTAGCCAATGCATCATCTGGTAAATTTGGAGGATTCTTCTGCAAAATCATTAGTTTAAAATTGTAATGGACACAGCTTAATTTTTCTGTTTTCATCTGAGAAGAGTTGGGTCTCTTGAGGACCATTGCCCTGCTGGTGTTCCAGCTCAAGAGCTATCAAATATTCCTGTCCCTGCAGTGTGGTTTCCATCAATTACAAGTTACACACAAATTATTTTTCAGGGGTTTCTGGGGAGGTTTTTTTCCCCTCAGGACTTTTCAGAGATGGTCTGAGTTTCCTGAACATATTTGTATAATTATTTCTGTCTTCCAGGACTTGCTGAGCTAATTAGCAGCTTTTTCATCTTGGCTATTGACGCATTTCTTAGTGGGTCTTGACTAACATATGGTCATGGGAAAAAATAGTGGATGATTGTGGCTACTTTTCTTTTATAAGTTGTTTACTCACAGGGATGACTAAGAGTTCTCTTAACACCATAGTGTCAGGTTTTCAGGCTAATCTAGGTTTCTAGACCATTGCATAGTTGCAAACTATGAGGTTAGAAATTTGCAGCCTCAGCATGTTGCAGAAGAAATGCTGAAATGAAAAGCTGGAGCAACACGAGATGTCCATTTTTTAACCCAAAATGAAGAACATGGGAATTGGACAGGAGCCAGCAGTGTGTGCTTGTAGCCCAGAAAGCCAACCACATCCTGGGCTGCAGCATCAGAGGGGGGGGCAGCAGGTTGAGGGAGGGGATTCTCCCCCTTGACTCTGCCTTTGTGAGACACCACCTGGAGCACTGCATCCACTCCTGGGGTTCTCAGCACAAGGAAGTTGTGTTAGAGCCTCCAGAGGAGGCCACAGAGCTGCTCCCTGCTCTGGATCCAGGCTGGGAGAGCTGGGGGTGTTCATCCTGGGGAAGGGAAGGCTCCAGGGAGACCTCATTGCACCTTCCAGCCTTTCCCTAAAGGGGCTTATAAAAAGGAGGGAGAGCAACGCTTTAGGCGGGCTGAGAGTGATAGGCAAGAGGCAGCTGTTATAACCTAAAAAGGGAGAGATTCAGATTAGCTGTTAGGAAGAAATTCTTTACCAGAGGGCAGTGATGCACTGCAAGAGTTTGCCCAGAAAAGCCTTTGTCTACAGAAAAAGTGATCTGCTCAGTTGTGAAGAGTCTGTGATATAACCCCACATAGCACATTGTACAAAGGGCACAAAGGGGTGGGGTGGTGGCAGCAGCTTTTTGATGTAGTGAAAGCAGATCTCTGAGCACAGAGCTGAGGTTGCAGCCTCTGGAGAGACAGCTTGAGGGAGCAGCTGTGTGCAGGTAGGAAAGCAACGAGGTCAGCTGTGTTCAAGAGCAAAGGCACCTACCTGGGCACCAGGGGTTGAAGAGTAGCACAAACTGGCCCAGGTATCTGGAGAAGACCTTGTTGCCTGAGGTGACCCTGAGGGTGAGGTTGTATCGCCCAATGACAGCGTTGGCTGGGCTGGAGATTGTGAAGGTCACGGCTGCGGAGTCGCTGGGTCCCTGGGCTGCGCTCCAGCCACTGCCCCCCGCCTCAGAGAGGTTAAATGCTGCCCTGGTGCGATGAGATTCCGAGGGGGATGGTCCTGCCAGAAAGAGGGAGCCACTGCTCTCCATTCCACAGTGCGGTTTCAACATTAACCTCACTTGAAATTGAGCATATTGGGGTGCGGGAAGCATTAAAAATACAGGCAGAAAAATTGCGTCTCTAAATAGAGTAAGGAGAGAACTACAAGGAATAAAGGTGACAGCTCTCTGAGAAGGTGGGTTAAGCTGTGGGGGTGTTACCTATTTCAGTGACAAATCCTAGGCTCTCCCCATTCTGCCTGGGTCTGTTGAAGTAGAGGGTGATGCTGAAGGCTTGTCCTCGCCTCACAGTCAGCTCGGTGTTGGAATATCTGTCAGTGTGGTGCTTGGCTGCGTTCACTGACGGCTGCCAGCTGATGTGTGTTGGGGTCAGATCTATAAAACACAAGAGAAGTCATGAAGAAGCAACTGCTATGAGGTCATTTGCTGTTTAGTGGCATGATGAGGTTACTAAGAGCAATTACCTTTTGTGGGAGGAAGTACAACTAAAAAGCAGATGCCCCATTAAATTAAATCTATTGGTCAATAATGAAAATCCTTCCTTGGGTTTTGTTAAAGAGCACTTATGTACTTCCTATATAGGGTAGGAGGCTCTTTTACCACTGGACTTAAATTTACAGGGGCGAATTGGTGTCATTTAATAATCAGCACCAAAGAAAGCGTTCTGTAGCCCCTCTATGTTTTCAACATAAGTATTTTTAGGATCACAGGAATGGCAATTAGGACATCTTACTTTTCCTGCTTAGATCTTGATGCCATTTGGCCTAAATGCAAGGAAAAATGCACAGTGAGAGATCATCTGTCTTATATGGATGAACAAGAGGTATTTAAGGACATGCTGAAGCTTTTGACAAATCAATCCATGTCTGAATCTAGCTCTGTTCGAAGTGACAACTGGACCACTGGAGTTCCTGTTCTAGTAGGCAGTAACTTCATGTCATAGAAGAATTCTTGCAGTGTGCTTGGAGTTCTCTGATACTGTGTCCTCCTGCACATATGCTGTTATTATGGTCTGTGGTTTAAACCCCACAAAGTGGCTCCTGACACCTCAAATGCTAAACTGCCTTGTTGGTGAGCAAATATGTGTATGGTATTGCTTGCAAGATTGTTTTCCCTTCCCTGTTTTGTTGCCATGCTCAAACCTGAGCAGTTATGCTGTCTTTGGGAATGCTAAAAGCACCTTCTGTGTTTCTATCTGCCCTGAGAGACTCTACAAAATACACCTGGAGCATTATGTTTCAAGTTTTGACAAATGCTCAGGGCAAGTACCTTGGTGAAGGCTCTTCTAAGTAATTTTTATTAAGGTCAGTGTCATAAATGCAACGAGGCTGGGGGTGGGGGGAGTGGGGGCAGCTTGGGGACACATGACCACCACCATTTTAAAGGGAAATCAAAAGCAAACAATAACAACAACAAAAAGAATAGGATGGACAGGATGGATTAATGCCTATGCAATATTATTGTAGGGAACTTCAAACAAACTTCTAGGTCTATACCACAGAGCTTATCAGTGAAATGCTAAGTCAGATCTGAAACAATATAGCTGCATATTAAACCACAATTTACATCTAGTCCTTGAAGAAGAGGTAAAAGTCAAACTAATTTATGCAAAAAAGTATTACAATTAAATTCAAGGAGGAAATTTATTTTTTCTTTCTGGTAGTTTAAGACCACAAAGAGGTAACGTGAGTAAGTACTGATGGGCTGAAAAGGAGAATTTTAGCATGAATATATGGGACAACAGCAAACTGCAGCTAGCTGCTGATCTCCCTGCAAAGCTGGTTTGTAAATGTTTTTTCCAGCATTAAATGAGAAAAAACCCTGCTTTGCAATTGCCCAGCTCAATAATCTTCTTCATTTTGAACTTGAAAAAGGAGAGATGCTCTCATTACTGTTTTCCTTTTGTAGGGTTTTAATGTATCTTTGAATTCCCATCTATAGGTTCCATGCTCACAGCTTCATTAGAATGGATTACACAAATTTTGTTAGTACCAAGCATAACACATCTCTCAGAAAGCATTTAAAAAATGGTGCCTTTTGAAGTAATGAAAATTTCTTTTCTCCTTCCTGTCCCAATGTCCTTTGTTTAGCTCAAAAATTATTCTCAAACAACTCTTAAGAATAAAAACATTAAACTTTGATAATGAAGTGCAAGAACAAATTACAATATAGTATTACTTTCAGATAAGAAATCTGAGCAGATACCTACAGGGCATGGATCCTGAGGAAACAGCCCTGAGTAAATATCTGCTGAAGGGAAGCAAATGCCTTGCAGAACTCACCTGCCATTCCCTCAGCTTATGAGAATTGCATACAACTTCTACTTTGTTCTTCGAGGATGTCCAAGTCACATCAATCATAAAAAGAAAAAAACCCAGCAATCTTTTCGTGCTGTCAGCTGAAATTGGAGAGAAGGGAGAGGTACTTTGCAGTTGTTATTAATACCTGTAAAGTTGTCAAACGAATTAACTGGTTCCCATAATATATGTCTGTCTAATGCCAGAGTTCCTACTCAACGTGGGTGTAATTATGGGAGGAGATACCAGAATTATTTACTCAGAGGAAATGCATGCTCTTGAATCCCAAGACAAGAAAAGCTTCCTACAGAGATAATAGGTGTGCCATGAATAAGTTATCTTTAAGGATGAGGAAATGGGGAGCATGGTGGGATGTAAAAGCTGTCTGAAGGAAAAAGGAGCATTTCCTGATGACTGAACTTCCAAGTTGGCTAATATCACTTCTGGGTTTGTCCAATAGCTGTGGCTTGGTTTCAGAGGGGCTTTTTTGGTCTAATATTATCTCCAATACCCTCTGACAAATAAAATTATCAGCTCACAATAGAAAACAAGTATCTATTTACCTGTTAAGTTCGCTCCATATATTACAATTTCCCAAAAGTTTTATTTCAAAAAGAACTCACAAACTGATAACCTTCAGTACTTTTTGTCAGCACACACTTTAAGCTTGTCTATTTTAACAACCATGACTATATTTCTTTCTGGGTTTATGAATGTATTTATTTTTGGTTTTGTACCATCACTTTGTAAAAGAGTACAAGTAATAAGATGATGTAGTTTTGAAGAGGATTATCTTCTTAAGATTCTGCAGCCCTACTGATCATGTTTTAGCACTCAGTAAAGACTTAAATATAAATCAGTCTGAATTTTAAGTTACAGAGAAAGAAAAACCAACTGAAATAGCAAAAGTTAAGCTCCAGCAGCTGTTTCTAAGTTGATTTTACAAGACTTCTTTGTACCTTTTTTAGAAACCTTTCTTCCTATTACAAAAACCAAGAGTACTTAGTGATAAGACAGTCATGCCAGCCCTATCCCAAAGAAAAACACTAAAGCTTTCCCCAAAGGCAGCAGCACATCTTCACTTACATTATAATTCAGCGGTTCTTCCTTCCCTTGGAAGCTTCCAGGATGTGCAGGCTGTCAAGGCTTGTTCCGGGAATCACCTCAAATGGGTTTGATTGCTGTCCAGAGCTACTTCAGTTGGTCTTTTTCTCTTTTCCTTAATTCATATTCCTTGGAAACCATAAGAGCCACAAGCCTCTGATGTTCCCCGGTCTTCACACACAGCCCCAGTGACAAACCGCATCGACCAGTTCTTAAGTTCAGGCGTTTGGTGCTTACAGTGATTGCCTCAGCTGTTACACATTGCTCCCACTGGCATTTGACTGTTTCCTTTCTTCTTCCTTGCCGCTCACACACGTAATTAAGTCCGGGAACACTTTTTCTGTCTTGGCTGCAACCACCTCCTTCACCTCAGCAAGGCACGCCCACAGTGGTGCTCCCGAGCCACCAGAACCTCTTTGAGACTGGCCTACATCCCAAACTGGCACCTGCCAGTCTCACCTTCACCACAGCAAAGCACCAGCAGCTGCTGTTGCAATCCCCTTGGAATGCAGCAGTCATGGTTCCTAAGTGACTAATGACTGAACCTTGTCACAGGTGTTTTCCTAGCTCAATTCCACCCACCAATCATCCAAAATGGTTCAAAATACTTTGTTCCTCTTTTTCCCCTGTATCAGAGTCCTGGAATTGCAGTTCAGTTTGCTAACTTTCAGATAAAATCTTTTAGATTTCATTTATTGCCCTAATAATTTTGTGTAATGTTCACACCCCCAGAGTAAATCCATCTTAAAATTTTCTTGTTACTACTTTTTGCTAGGAAGAGGACAGCAGCATAAATTCCACCAAAAAAACACCAACCAACCAACCAACCAACCAACCAACCAACCAACAACAACAAAAAAACCCATTGCAGAATCTCTTCCATAAGCCTGTATTGGAGTTGTCTTTTACTTAGACCCATTAACTTCATGTGCAGGGAGTGTTGCTGAGGAAGGTCTGATTTAAAGGTTTCCCTCACTTCTGCTCATGCAATTCACTTGACTTTAGCACAGTCTGGGTGTTTCACACACACAAGAGATGCAAAAAGAGGTAATTTAGTGTATATTACTGTGTATTCTAAACTCAAGGCTGTGCTTGAGCTTGAACTTCTACTGTGGTTTACTGTAGCCCAGAGGAGGCCACCAAGATGATCAGAGGGATGGAGCTCCTCTCCTGTGAGGAAATCCAAGGGAATTTGGTTTCTTCAGCCTGGAAAAGAGAAGGCTTTTGGGTGATCTAATTGTGGCCTGCCAGTTCCTGAAGGGAGCCCGCCAGAAAGATGGAGAGAGACTTGTTACAAGGGTGTGGAGTGACAGGACAAGAGGGAATGGCTTCACACTGACACAGAGAAGGTTTATATTGGATATTAGGAAAAAATTAAAAAATTCTTCCCTGTGAGGGTAGCGAGGCTGTGGCACAGGGTGCCCAGAGGAGCTGTGGCTGGCCCATCCCTGGAAGTGTTCAAGGCCAGCTTGACTGGGGCTCTGAGCCACCTGGTCTAATGAAAAGTGTCCCTGCCCACAACAGGAGGATTGGAACCAGATTATCTTTGAGGTCCCTTCCAAACCGAGCCATTCCATGAATCTGTGATTTACACAATGAGAGCTCTGAGCTCTGGCAAGCCTTGAGGAACGCCAGGAAAAAAGAGAGGGTACCAGTGTGGGCTCCTTGCACAGCCTCTCTGTAGCTCATCCCATTTTATGCCCAGTGTGGTCTTGTACTGCCATCCTGTCACTGGCAGCAGGAAGCCAGGGTGGCTGCAGGTGCCCTTTAGAAGGGCAATTTTGCTGGCTACAAGGACAAAAGAACTTTATAACCAGTCTGAGCCTGGGCTACTCAACAGTGAGAAGTCCCCATGACAAGTCACAGTACCCTGTTTAGGTGGAAGTTGGGGCACAGAGTTAAGATTTTATTGCTTCTGGCCCAACAGCGCCAGAGCAGCAGCTTGGTTTTCCATCCACTTTACCTACACAGTCATTTTCAGTCAGAGCTTGACTTACTGTTCCACAGTACTGCCCATAAACCAAGTCACTCACTGGGCTACACCTACTCCACTGGAACCCATCATTTAGCCTGTACCAGTCTCCCATAAAGGGTTGAAGTTTGCTTTACTAAACTCGAATCGAAGAGATGACTTCCTGACACATAATCTATAGTGAAGAATTCCTAACTCTTCTCAAGTAAAAACACCCTCAGATTTAAGATTACCCTGCCTTTTATTCCCAAAGAAGACTTCCAGCAAGTGCAAAATATCAACATTCTAAAATATGTATGCTGAGCTGGGTAATTACCCCAATGTGTTTGTTGAATGGCTCTCAAATTGGACACCACCCAAATTCCTGTTGAACATTTCTCATGCCTCATTTGGTCACTGTGATTTACAAAAAAAAAAAAAAAGAAGTCAGGACAGAGTTTGTAGCAAAGAAGACAAAGCTAAATGCTTTGGAAGTCCACTGGATAAGGCTTTCAATATGTAACAATGAGTTTATGAATGTGTGTGCAGAGGCATCTGGAGTCAGGAGGAATTGATTCCAAAGAAAGCCAGACATAAGTCAAAGAGTCTCTAAGTAGAAGGTAGAATGTTCTTTTTAATAACATGGATACTCACAACAGTAAATGAACAATCAACCATTCCTCAGTTTATTTAAAATTACAAAGTAAAATGGCAATAATATGATGTTGGTGACCCTTTATCAGAGGAAGTGAAGATTTGTTCTGCTGATTATCTCATTGTTTTCTATACAAGATTTCTTATCACGTTTTGTTCAGTTTATACACACACAGACCACTCCTTGTATATCCTCATGTTAGTTAATCACATTTACCATCTTAAAGGTCTTGATATCTGCAAATTTATCACAGGAGAAATTAACAAGTAGATGTTTGAGACCCGCCTCAGAAGGGATAAGTTTAAACTTGGTACTGGATTTCTCACTGGCTTTCAGTGGTGGTATGCTAAAAAAAAAAAGGAAACAGAGGGAAAATATAAGTTGAAAACAGGCTTATGCATCATGCATCAATTTCTTCACAAATCATCTTCCACCTGGAGTAAGAACTCTTCCCACTTCAAAGTAGGATGGCCATGAAAAGACCACACATGGCTTAACTATCTGATAAGTATTTAAAGACTCAAATCCATACATTAGAGGCTCTCAGAAATTCATTATGCAGAAACCCAGATAAGCCCAAAAAGGGGGACATCATAATAAGTGAGATAAGATTTCATGCAGAACAGAGGGTGTAAGACACATCACTGAATCTTTGCAAAAGAATAACCAGAGACCATCAAGAATGTTAATACCAACTCTTGAAATAGAACCGAGTATAGCACCAAGAAAACCTCAGTGTTTACAGAGCAGGAAATTCTGAATGGAAGTTAAAATGTTTTACACCAGTGTGTTTTGTAACTCTTGGAAACTTGTAAATGTTTTTTCCTTACCCTGACATATTGTCTTGTCTTGCCTGAGGATAAAATTGTGTGGGATAGACAGCACGAGGTTGGTAAATTCCCTCAGGAGAGCTTATAAATGATGGGATGAACCATTCCTAATTGCTCAAGTGCAAATGGCAATGTTAAGTTGCTGTGTTTGTTTGTTTGTGTTTGTTTGTGTATTCAGCTAAAGAGCATGTTCCTACATCCCAGGTATTTTCTAGAAATAACTGCATTTGTGAGGATACGTTGAAATTTTTGTGCAATTTCTTGTCTGTACAAAGTGAGGGACAGTCTGAAAATTTAATCTTTCTGTTTCAATTATGAAATACTGAAAGAAAAAGGGCAGAAAACAATCCAAATTCACCAAAGCAGATAATAGGGAACTGGGATCTATAATTAAAAAAAAGGTATTTTATTCCAGTCTTCTCAATCACTATCTCAACATCATCTAATAGTTTCTTGACTCTGTTTATTAATCTCCTAAGATAATTATTTTGTAGAGTTCTGAAAGCACAGCTTGAAAACTAGTGTGCCTGTAGCTCTCAGTCAGGAAAAAGGTACTTGTCATGGTTTAGTGTATTTTGCAAAAACTACCATCCTCAAACTGTGATCTGCTGTGTCTGGAAAAGCTGAGCATGGAGCAGACCTGGATTTGTGCTTTTCAGGGATCTCACCCTTTGAGATCACAGCCTGTGTCTAAGCAGTATTAATTTTTGTTCCCAAAGCTGAGACACTGCTGTATCTGCTTTTTATATGTATTTCTACCTGTCAGATATAAGTACAATTTGTTTACAATGCTGTGCACCCAAATTGGCACCTGCAGTCCATTTAATAAAGTGAAAAAAAAAATCCTGGTTGATGTATGTTGCAATTTGGGTAAGTGTGGACGGAAATAGTTGTGTATCCTATTGCTGGCCTTTGATCAGAACAATCTGGCCTATAGCAGGATAGACAGCCTCAGCAACATTTACAGCTTGGGTAAGCATGAATCTTTTTTCTGAAAGTGTGTGGTCATGCTAGATAGGCAGGAAAACAAGCTCTGTCCAATTATAGCAGCAATTATTTGACCTCCCAAACCATGGAGCCAAAGCCCAGCCTAGATGAAGAGCTGGTTCATCACTGTGTGCTTTGTTATGAGATATTACACTGAGTGGCCTCCCAGGTTACAGCAAGAAGGAAATGATGTCTCATCCCACAGCTCAGTTCCAGCTCATCCATGACCACATTCCTGCTCATGCATCTTTGGCAGCAGAAGGGAGACATTTCTGGGACTCACCGTAACTCCAGGACTCCTTGGAGCAGGTCACTGCCCTCCACCTGCAGCACGCAGTCCTTCACCTCCGTGGCAATAGGGTTGGTAAATGCCACTTCCACAAACACCTCTTTATTCACTTTTGCTTCACCAAGTACCTGTGCAAAGAAAATGCTTGTGAGGCCAGGTGCTCTGTGTTCTTTTCTATCTGAGCCTTTTCAGGCATCAGAAGAGGAGATATTATGAGAGGCTGTGATGAGCCATGGCAGAATGTGAGCAGAGCATTTCTTTCAGGGAAGAAAGTGCTCACAAAGAATTCCCTTTCCCTTTTCTCTGCCACTGCAGTTACAGCAAAGGGAATTTACCTGTATGTCGATGCCAGGATTGTCCAGGGTGATGTTTCTTTGCACAAGCACTTGAATCCCATCTTCTACATGACATAAAGCTGTGACCTGGATTGTTTTGTCTGTAGTTAACTGCTGCTGGTATTCAGGATACTTTATCTTAATGGGAAATTGTTTTTCTGGAAGGAAAAAAAAAAAAAATTGGTACACATTTTATAAGCCCACAGAGCTTCATATCTAACATTAGGATTTTCCTTTTATGCTGTGACTAGGACTAGGAGGGCCTTCATCCATCACTGCCAAAATTAATTCATGCAAATCTATCAGTTTGCTTTAGATAGTGATTTCTTCAATGTTATCCCTTCTCCATTCACTACTACTGTATTGCCTGGCTTGTTTTTCCCCCTATTGCTCTGAAAGATGCAACAGCTGGAGTTTAAGGAGTTTATTTGGTGCCTCTCCAGAAGTTAAATTACATATTAAAGAAATGAATTAATATTTCTGCTTCTCGCTAATGACTTGAAGCCTAAGATTAATACAAGACAGTATCAGTTGTGATTCAATGATCTTTCAGCTCACAGTGGAGATGCTGGCATATCTCTTATCCCAGGCTCCTAATGGTAACATTTTCCAAAATGTGAAAAGCACCTGGGGACATGATAGTGTGAAACATGCCTTGTTAATGCATGTGTAGTGTAATATTTTTCTCAGCCTTTTCCACACAGGGATTTAGGATTACAGTTTGTTAGAGCTTTTTCCCCCAAGCTGACCAGCCTCCAGTGCCAATTTACTGATAAAACCATTATGATTAAAAGGTATTTGAAAAATTACCTTCCTTTGGGGCCAGAGTGACAGATATGGAGTCCTTCCAGATCTGATTAACTCGTCTTCTGGTATACAGAGTAGTCCATGCAGTCATATTTACATTTACAGTCTTAGCATCAGACTGTAAATTTTCAAGAACCAGAAGTAGGTTGAGATCTTTGCCAACTTCTAAAGAGCCAGCCACCTTGAATTTTCCTGAGATGTCAGGCTTCTGTTCAATTTCCTCTTGTTTTGGTGCTGTAGGATCAAATTTATCCTCAAGTCCCAGCTTCTTACGGGCTTTTTTAAAAACCTCTCTTTCTTTTGCAGAGCCTGTGAAGGAGAACCATGAAAATTATACTCAACACTTAACATGCATCTCTTATTTTACATGGCCTCTAGAGACAAGCCAGGACATAGTGTCTGTGCTTAGAGATAAACAGGCCCTCTGTTTTCCACAGCCATTCCTCATTTTCTGCATCTGCAGTTAGTAACGTCAGTGTTCTTCTAATAACATTTTTTTAACATAAAGTCTCAAGTCTAAAGTTTCTCTTTTCCCATTTATATCCCTTTTTATGGCTATAACATTTAGAAATGTGAATTCTTCTTTGCTAGCACAGAGAAAGGCCCAAATGTTGGGGAAGGCTGATGGCACTGTGTGGTGGGTTGAGTCTGGCTGGCAGCCAGCCACCCACCCAGCACCTCACTCCCCTTTACCAGGGAGGGGAGAAGGCTCGTGGATTGAGCATTAAATGACAGTTTAACAGGAAAAGCAGAAGCTGCTCATGAGCAAAGGAAAAAGAGAAATGTAACATGGGGACGATCAGACCCGAAGGACTGAGAAGGTGCTGAGCTCTTGCACCCTTTGAAAGAGTCACTTTTCCTGGGCTTAAGTGCTGATTTAGCTCAGGTTTCTGCAACAGGCCTTTTATCCTGCAGACAAAACCTGGGCTGTAGCCTAATTCTCACAAAGCAGAGGCAGACAGTGCATGTCAGCAATAGGCAGATGGAACAGTGAATGCTTTATTTGGAAATACTTGGACTTGACTTATTTAGGTCCCACAAAGCAACTCCATATCAGAAAAGGCAAGGCAGTTGTTTTTGGTTTTTTTTTTTTTTTTTTTACTCAGTACCTTTTCTCCCTTTTTCTGTAGGAATTGAATAAATCAAGTATAAATTCTGTTCCTACTTTATAAATGCACTAAGAGACTCCTAACTAAAAATTTATATACTTTTGGGAATGAAGCAGCTATGTGATCAGAGAAACCAGTGCTTTGACTTACCTTCCTCATATTTATAATCACTGGTGACATCTACACGATCATCTCTACCAACTGCCTTTGTACTGATGGAGGCACCAATTTCTGTAGACTTAGAGAATATCAAAGTTTTCTTTCCAGTTGCAGAGTCGTAGTTCCAGTACATACAGTCTGCATTCACTTCTGCAAACACGAATGGGCCATCGTAGTCCAGCTCTACTTCTCCTTCTTTGATGGCATACCGTGAGGCAGGACCACATTGATAAATTCCTACAGCATCAAGGAAAAGGAATTTAGGCATAATCTTTGGCAGTAAGCAGATTATTAGACAGATATTTATCACTGGTTCCTGAATTGCCCAGTGCTGCTGTTGCATTCAAGCCCTTTCATCCCCATAAACCCTCATACAAGGCCAGTCATCAATGTTTCTTGTGTTTATTCTGAAAGTACATTTGATTTATTTTTATATTATCTCTTAATTTTCAATAGCATTTGATACCTACATTGGAAATATAGGAATTGCTGTAAAAACTGCTCCTGGAATTCTAGTTTCTTTCGTGGCATCCACAGATGATCTGACGCTTTTCTAATGAAACCAATTAAGTATTTTCTTCTGTAACTATTTCTGAGCTTTTACTTTTTTACAGTGATTTTACTTTTACAGTGAATTTACTTTTTCCTTCTCTCTAAAAGTGACCGACTTAAAAAATTTTCAACATTATTCCTAAAATAAAATTTGTGTACCTCCACTTTCTTCTTGGGGAGTTGCATCCAGAACTTGCCATCCACTGTATGAGGGGCCCAAGTCGTTTCGTGTAAACCAGCTTTCATTCCAGACATGGAAATTCCTGTGTGCAAGAATGAACAAAGTAAGCTACTAGCACGTATTTGTGGATTCCTGTCCACCTCCTTTAATCAGCCATCTCAGTTATGTGGATTAAATGCCTTTATTTGCACAGCTCTTATCTGAGACTCACCACTTCTACCCTGACCTCACTGCATTAACTAGAAAGGTGCTGAAAATTTCATTGTGGAATAAATATAAATGTTCAAGGGCAGAAAACAAATTTGTGAAGTTATAAAAAATGCCTTAAGCCTATTTTTCTTCAAAAGCTTTGAGCCCATGCACTTCCTTAGTTTTAGCTTTGGTTTCCTTCTGACACAATGCTACAGTTACACATGTCACATGTAGATAGAAAGGGTCCAGAACAAGAAGGAGTGTAAACAAGACAAAAACTGAGGGACTACTTCTGCTCTTGGCTGAATGCAAACTTGTTCAAACTTCATTTGATTCTTAACAGAGGCAGTAGTTATATTATTTCTGCTGCAAATGATGGCACTGCAAGAACACTGGTTCTGTTGAACTTTTACAGTTCAGTGTGAATTAGTTTTGAAGAATAGTCTCAAACTAGATTAAGTTGCCACTGTTTGATACATCCAGTGCATTATTGCAAATTTTCAGTCATCTGTGGCATCATAACTGTAATTTTGCCTGCCCTGGATTCAATTAGCTGTTGTAATTGGTGTCACACTTCTTTGTTTAACTGAGAAAAGTGAAAACACCAAGTCTTGTAGTATTATTTAGTAGTATTTTTTTATTGATCCTCTCTGTGTGTGTAGTAGTTTTTAAGGCAATTTTTAAGAAAAAGCATTTGTCATTAGAATCTATGCTCTGGAGACACTATAGGCATTGATAAGCTCTACTATTAAATATTGAGCCTTACCACACACTGTCAGCTCCCCTCTCCAGATGATTTCCATCTGCATCATAAAACTCATCCACACGCAGATTTCCATCTGCATCGTGGGCAGAACTGAAGTTTGTAATTGTACGAGTGGGAATCCCCAGACATCTAAGCACTAAAGAGTGAAGAGAAAACCACAGTCAGAAAGCAATATTTCTGCAGGTTTCATACAGCATAGTAATGTCTTCAAAGGCCTCCATATAGGAATTATTATTAGTGCTTCTTTTAATAGAATCTGTGCAATGTCAGTCATGTGTGTGACATAAAACATACCTGTAGTCAATACTGCTGCAAAAACCCAACATTGTCCATATTTAACAGGTTTGAATCCTGATTTCTTCCAGCTTTGCAGGATTTCACCACTTCCTGTCCAGCTGCTGGGATTTTTACCACCCTCATATTTTCCACTCCAGTTTCCTAGCACCACCCCTTGGTCATCATTGGCGTTGACCTGAGAAGATATTCACTAAATTTATGATGAGGTAAATTAAGAGTTTACAACCTGTCTTAAAGGGGCCTGGGAGTTACAGCAAATGCCATATTGAATTTGAGCCAACAGTGCTCTCTCATCAAAAAGGGAAAGCTCACAGTAGGCTGCACTGGGGAAAGTGTGACCAGGAGGTTGAGGGAAGTTGTTAATCCCCTTTTAATTATCCCTAGCAAGGCTGTGCCAGGGGTCCTGTCTCTAATTCTGGGTCTCTCAGTTCAAGGGGATCTTGAGACACTGAAGAGGACCCAGGAGGGAGGGCTGCAAGATGGTCAGGGGTCCTGCAGCACACAATCTACAGGGAGAAGCTGAGAGCACTGACCTAGTTCTGTCTGGTTAAGGAGGATGGGGGGAATGTAAAACCAGCCTACAACCATTTGAATGTGTGTTCTAACTAACCTTTCTCTTTTATATACCAAGAGGCAACAGAAGAAAGCTGTAGCTTGGGAAAATCATATTTGACATAAGAGACAAATTCCTCGTTAGGAGGGTAGGGCAACTCTGGACTGGTCACCCACAGAGGTCACAAAACCTCCTTCTTTGGAGAGTTTCAAAGCAGCCTGGCAAATCCATGGCTGAGCTGATCTAGTACCCAGTAGCTCAACTTCAAATGGGTGGCTGGACTAAAGACCTCCAAGGAACTGGTCCCTCAACCACCCCTGTCTTATATTTTCAGTTTGACTACTGGGTATCAAAGTGTTAAGTATCAGAACTATCCCAGAGGAGATAAATCTGGCAGGGTCAGATCAGACATGCAGGCCCATACTTCACCACCCATATCATCTGCTGCATAGAGACAGTGGCCTAAAATTCTCTATGAAAAATCTTCATATTTACTTTCACTGACTACTTTTAAAGGACACTCAGTAGTTTGCACTTTCTGAACATGTTGCTTACCATGGCACTGAGTACACGGCCCAGATACCTGGGGTCGTGCCGGTGGGATACGTCAGTGACAGGATCCTGGCGGTAGTACAAGCTTCTATCCATTATGGACAGGCAAATATTGAGGATATCTCGTTGAAACTGTGGTGCAGAAATAAATCAGGGTTTTGAAAACACAGATTACTAAAAATCAGGATGCAGAGAGCCATGTTAGTGTTGAATGGGGTTTTTAAATCACCTATTGAAGTGCTGCAGAGCTCAGTCAGGCATTACTGTATAAAAATGTGGCCACAACAAACTCTGAAGATCAGAACTCACAGAGCTTTTCAAAACTGTGAATCTGTGGACTTGAGGCCTTTCAGCATTGCTACAGTAATTTACTAAGGGAAGGCTGCTTAGCCTTAGTAAAGATATTAATGTTTCTGCTGGCTGCTCTTCCAAGGCAGAACAGGGAATAGTAAATTACAAATCCTCATATTGATCAGTGAAACAGGGCTTGGCACAAGTGCTGATTGCAACACCAGAGTCCTGCTCTTCACAGAGTACGCAATGAACTGGAAAAAGCAAATGACCCAGTTCATGCAAAAACAATGTCTGGTGTTTCTGTGCTACATTTACCTGGCCGAAGTTCCATCCAAAGCTGCTGATATGATTTTTATTGCCTGCAAAAATGATGCCAAAATCTTCCAGCACATATTCCTCACACTCAGCCTTGTTAGGCATGAACACATCATCACCTGAAAAACCAAAACAGAGAGATGTACAAATATGGCAGGCAAAATAAAACAAGGCTCAGGAGTCTTGCTCTCCATCTATAAGGGTGCTTGCAGATATCCACCCTTTGATGTTCTTGCTGCTATAAACAGATTGTGAAACTCAGGATCTTCTACAATTAGAGAAAGGGGTGGGAGATGTCTGAATGAAGACAGAGCTATGACACTGCCAAATCTGTGAGAAAATGGTAAATATGACTCTTTTCTTGGTTCTGCAGGGGCCAGACACACTCTTCTAAGCTTGTGCAGAAGTAGGGATGCTCTGTCAAAAGCAGAACCTTATCTTTTAGAGCAATGAGCTCTCCAGTATGTACATGCTACAGAGCTGATTCTGTGTACCAGAAGGCCCAAAGAAACTGTCAGACACCTTTTTTTTTGGTCACTGATCCATTATGTTGCCAATTTTCAGCAGCTATAATGAAGTATAGATCAAATGGAGAAGCTGCAAATATCAATGAAGCTCAGAGCAACTTAGGTCTTTAGAGGAAATTAGACATATTCATACCTGAAGACCAAGGGTTAAAAAGCAAAACAAAAGTGCCAACACTTTGTGGAGAGGAGCTGCCACTTTGAACACTCAGCCTGTAACGTCCAATGACAGCATTATGTGGGCTGGAAATGGAGATGCTCACAGAGCTGGAACTGGTGGACTGCAGAACTGCACTCCAGCCCTCCTTGCTGGCTGTGCTGGAGATATCAAACGTGGCCAGGGTCCTGGTCGCCTTTGAGGGTTTTGGACCTTTCAAGAAAAAGAAATAACTTTTTTTTCCCGTGCCATGCTGAGATAGAGATTTAGTCATCAATGAACTCAGCAGGGATGTAACCCTCCCAACCCTCCCCTCAGGTGGATTTGGCCATGTGTTGGCAACTGAAGAGAGCTGTGGCTGCTGGCTGAGGTAGGAGCAATACAACAAACACCTCACACAGTTCCAGGGCTCTGTGAAAGAGCACGTTGGCTCTGAGGTATCCTCTTGCTGCTCTGTAGTGCATATGGGGCCAGAAGAATGTCCTGGGGCAGCATTACTCTTTCTGTGAAGGAAGCTGGGGGCCATACCTGTTTCTGCAATGAATATTAAGTTTTGCTCAGGCCGTTCTGTTCCATTGAAGCTGATAGTGAAGGCCTGTCCTCTCCTCACAATCAGTTCTTCACTAGAAAATTTACTTGTGTGGTGTTCTCTTGCATTTTCTTTCAGATGCCAGTTGGTACTCGGCTGCGTTGCAGCTATGAAAAAATGAGAAGAGCAAAAAAGCTCGAGTGTACATCCAAAGAGGAAGGAGCACAAACACACCCTGAAGAATTGCTTATTACTTTCTGCAGGTCACTGGTACCCAAGTGAAGTTTCCACCAAAATTAAAAATAATTTATATGTGAGCATTTTTTTTAAAGAGACTCCATCTTGCATAGTCTGTTAGAGGTTATCTGCATAATTAAATATAGAAGCAGTACTATCCTGTACTAAAGAAAAATCAGAAAAGCATGTAAGAGGAGAGAAACCTGAAAGAACTGAATATTCAGGTTTCAGCCTTCTCTGCTCATTGTAGCCTTCCTCAGCCTTTGCAGTGATACATTCCCAAAGTTCTGCTTTGCTTCTTTCTCTTATGTCAGATGTGTCAGTCTGTCATTTGCACTTTTCTGACAACTCCAAATAGCTGCAGGCTTTCCCTTCCTATTTGCAAAACTCAACATTTTTATATCAGTTAATGTACCTGTGCTGCCAAATCTCATTCTGATAAGCTTGCTTTTCCCATGCACACAATAAGTGAAAAAATGCAATTCCTGTGAAAATCCTTCTCCTGACTCTCGATGGAAGAATTTTCTCTTACTTTTTTTTCTTGGATCAAAACTCCTTAGAGAAGTAGTGACCTCTCAGTGTCCATTACAGAGCTGAGCATGAAGCATGGATGTAAGAAGGTAACAAAGAGCATCACAGGATGGGCTTTCCCCTTGCTCACCTTGGCCCATATCTGATCAGTGTGTCCTCTGTGGCTTCCTCTGAACCTGAGTTCCTCTGAGTTCCTTCTGCTGGCTCAGGGAACGACTGCTGCCTTTCACTTCTTTAAAGTCTGTTTGCAATATTTCCTCTGAGGGTGGGGCTTGAGTGGCTGTCTATGCCCCCAGCCTTGATCTGACCAGTGGTAACATCTCATAACTTATGCAATTGGAAAATATTTATTCCTAACAGTCTGGCCACTTGTTAAGAGTTTCTTAATATATTTAAAGTTGCAAGAACTTCAGCATTTAGCTGCTTTTCTTTCTGTTGTAGTGCTAAAGTTCTAGGAATAGCATAATTCCTTCTTGCAAAACACTATTTTTAATTTTAAATATTCCATGAGCAATATTTATGGGGACTTTTTCTTTAAATGAATTCCCTAAATCTGTTGTTTTGGAGCTGCTTTTTTTCCCCTCCCTGCATTGTAGTAATTGCAAAACAACAACCAAGCTACTGTCTCTGCCCCAGGTCCAGTCAGGGCCAAATTTAAAGAACCAATTTTTCATTTATCACATAATTGCTGTTTAACCCTGTTCAATAGACAAGTACTCCATGTCATATTTGCACAACACACTACAGTGACAACAGGTAAGTATATTTATGACTTGTGATAGAATATCTATCATTGCTTTCAATTGGTGCTCTATTATTTTTTCATAAGACATCTCTGACCATGCTACTGGCAAAGTAAATTTATGCCCAAAAATCTTCCACTTAACTTCAAGGAGAGTGAATTTTGCTTATGCTTTGCAGGTGGCTCCACTTTGTGTTAAGAAAGAGATAGACAAATTCTGATACTTTTATGAAACAACCTGTAAAATTTGATGAACTCAATGCACATCTTACAGATGCCTCTCAGTGATACCCTTCATGCTGGACTGGGCACAGCTGTACATGTTCCCAAATTCATCATTTTAGTTGGCTGGGTTCAGTATTCAGTAGCCAAATTGTTCTGTTTTCTGGTTTGGATCATGTTTGGAAAATCTAGAATTGGAACTTGCTCAACACATTTCATATACAGAGATGTTTTATTCATGTTTCTTATGAAAGAAACAGTTTTTAACTGGCTATAATTCAGACTGTTACTTTGACTCTCTGTTCATTAATTATATTAATCTTAACAGGGACCATGGTTTTATAACTTACAAAGCTCAACTGTGATTTTAAAGTGAGAAGAGTAATTCTTAAATTTAAAATGTCTCAGAATTTGATTGGAGTTTTTTGACGTTAAGACATACTCTCCTATCCATACTTTTAAATACTGTTAAATGCCACACAAACAATTTTCAGAATAAATTTAAGATTTCAGCCTATTCTTGGATACACAGCAAACCATTTTTCTTTGACAGGAAGGTTAGTTACTGTTGAAAGAGAAAGAACATTTATGCTGGCAGACAGTATGTCAGGAAGAACAAGTTGTGGCTGTTGTGTCAGCTTCTGGTGTTTATTCCCTTCTGCCTATGTTGCCTTGCAGGCCTCTGGTGTGCTTTGTTTGTAAAACAGATGAATGATACATACTGGACCTCTGGATTAAAGATTATGGGGAAAGGTTGAGAATGAGGCCTAAATTAATGAGAAATATTAACACTAGTCAGAACATGCAGTCAGTCAAGCACAATGCATCTGACCCAGGCAGCTTCCTCGCCAAGCAGCGTTTGCAGAGCTTGAATGGTGGCTGTAAATGTGGGGACTGCAAAGGCAGGTGCTTAAAACTCTGTGGATAGCAAGAGAAGACTCTTTTGGACCTCAGAAAATTGAAGCCGAGAACCAGGTTAGTATATGGCTTCATGTACCCAGAAGAGGCTGTATCAGAATCATCTTCTGCACAACTGGTCCAGTCATATAATTCATAGCATCTTTTTCCAGTAATAACCAGATTTTTCCCCTCACCTCAGTAGCTATTAAAGAAATGAAGATACAGGACGAAGAGTTTCAGCACTGAACAGCAAAGGACATTTTGGTAACAGACAAATTCCCCTCAGTAAACTCCCTTCTCTCCTTCTTTCCAATGGTTTCTTTCACACCAACTCTATGTGAATCCTCAGTGATGCTTGAATTTTATGAAATGTCATCTATTATTAATTGTGCTTTTGTTCAGGATGGGAAATTAGTACCTATAATGGTCTATCTGCTCCTATCTTCTCTCTGAGCCCAGCTCTTCTTTAACATATCCCTAAACCATCATGCTGCAACCACATGGCCATGACTCACTGGGACCGCCTCGGTGGACTTGATCTTACAGGTCTTTCTCAACCTAGATGATTCTGATTCTGTGATTCAGTATCCTGAGAAGTCTGGGCTATTTTATCTCTTATCACATCCCGTTTTTGAATCATTAAGCAAAAAATTTCGTCAGCAACCCCCACTCCTGCTATCCCAGATACAGGAATTCAAGTGGTTTTCTACAGCTATGCTTTATTTGTGACCCACACTAGGGAGAGACCTGGGTCCCTGGGAAACTGGTGTGGACTGACTCACATCAGGACTTTTCAGGACTAGAACCACCTGACAGAGAATGGTCAGGTCCATATGGAAAAATATTTGGCCAAGATCTCTTCTGAGCCTTACATGTGGTCCAAGACACTTCTCATTTTCTCTCTCTGTCTTCCACTCACATGCCTTAATAGCAGGGGCATTTGGAATGGAAGCTTGCAGCCTGCTACAGCCTGAAGCCTTCCTGAAGTTCCTGACTGTTCCTGAAGTTTGCCAACAGCCTTTCTTCCTTTGAAGACAGCAGGACTTGGCACCATCCCTTTCCATATTGTCTGTGTAAGAAGGGTATCCTGTTAGCTGGGCTCAGATCTCCTCTTGAGCTCTCAGCTCATTCCAGATGAGATGGCTTCTTCAGAAGGGAGGCTGACAGTGACATGACAGTGACACGCACTGCTACATGACCTTCAAAAGCTCCTACAGGACCAGGACACAGGAATGAGCCAAATTGGCAGTGCACAGTCTGGGATGAACCTCTGCTGGACTCTCCTGACCGCTCCCACGTAGACACACAGCGCCTATTATGTACAGCCTATGATATTTAAATGTATTTCCCTACCTCTCCCACTTATGCACGTGTCGTCCATTGGAATGGAATAAAGACATTATTTGCAAGTTTTAACTTCCAGCTACTGCTGCACACTCATCATGCAGGAATACCGCTGTGCAGGCTCCCATCCCTGCCCTGCTCTGCTCCTTTCTTTGAGAATCCAGCGTGCTGTCCCATTCCGCGGGCAGACGCTCCCAACGCTAATGCGCAAACAAGATGCTTGCAGGTGTAACTCACGCCTTAATTGTAATGACACTGAAGCTTAAAAGTGACAGAAAGAAGCTGAGATAATTATTTTCAGTGCAAGACTATGAAATAAATTGTTAAATTCTTAGTGGTGCTGTAGACTATCAAAACCCTTTAAAAATCAGGCAATCTTACAGGAACCTTTTAGGTGTTTTCTCCTTTTCTTTATGCAACACCTGGATTCTGTTAAAGTAGGTCCATTAGAGACTGGCCCACAAATGCATAAAGATTTTCTGGGAAAAAAGGTGTGTCTGTCTGCAGGATGTGTGTCAGGGGATGGGAGGAGTAGGGAGAGAGGAAGAGGAGTGAAAACAGCTCAGTGCACACACACCTGCACACAAACCCTCACAGTTTTTTTACATTAAAAATTGTGCATGGTACCACGAGGAGCATCTTTGTGCAGTTCTGACATCTCCAGCTGAACCTGGGCTTGGATATTTCTTGGATCCTGGGTATTTCACAAGCAAGTGCTGATCATGATCAGCAAATACCTGTTTGTTTGTTAAATGCTGTATTAAATGCTTCTTCAGTTTCATGCAATAACAAAATTGTCGTTGAGGAGAATAGACTGCTGTCTGAAATTTCAAGAGGAAGTTTTGAGAGAAAGCCCTGCTAAAATGTTCTAAGTTATTGGCAAATCATTGCTTAAAAGGAAGTGTTACAATGCAGAAACAATTGGTTTGTGGGTTTTTCCCCCCATTGCTGTACCTGAAGGTTTTAACTGTCCACCTTACTGTATAGTTCTTTTGTTAAAAAGGATTTTTCTACTCAGACCAATATTTCAGCTTCACCTCTTAAATTGTGTTTTGCCATTTATTTAAGCTCTGCTCAGAGGAGGAGATTTATGAAGGAATCTACAGACCTATGCAGATTGCATGGACCAATTCCCTCCTAGCCTCAGTTCTGTGCTTAAACAAGTAAATATATAGATGGTATCACACTTAGCAGCTGCACTGAGATAGTCATTAATTAACCACCATCAGGCCAGACAAACAGCAGATGCTGTGAGGGATGCTGGCAAAAGGTCAAAACCATAACAGGAATTATTTCAAATAACAGATATATGAACAAACATTTGTGTTCTAAGAGTTTGTGCAATCACTTCTCCTAGAACTGTGAGAATGAGGTATCTGTGTCTCTCTTAAACTGCATGAGGGCAACACAATGCATGTAATTTTTGCACTCGAGCCCATGATCTGTGGATTTTAAAATTAATTTCCTGAGCTTTTCAAGACTAAGTCACATAAAACCAGCACAGCATGTGCTCTGCGTAGGATTGGTACAGTAGCATCATCTTAAACTCAGGACTCATTTTATGTATTTATGAAAGGGGCCTAGAAGAAAGTTGGAAACCAACTTTTAGCAGGTCCTGTTGCAACAGGACATGGGGTAATGGTTTTAAACTGAAGGACTCAGATTAGATACAAGAAAGAAGTTTTTTAACACAGAGGGTGGTGAGGCACTGGCACTGGTTGCCCAGGGAGGTGGTAGATACCCAATTCCTGAAAAAATGAAAGGTCAGGGTGGATGGGATCCTGAGCAACCTGATCTAGTTGCAGATGTCCCTGCTCATGGCAGGGGAGCTGGAGCAGCCTTTAAATACCCACACTATTCTGTGATTCCATACATTTTTTACAGGTGCCAGCAAGTCAGGTGTAAGTGAGTACATGGCCAGTCCTATTAAAAGGTATTGATTTAATTTCCTTCCTCCTAAGACTTCACTGCTGGACTTCTCCTTGCTTTGTTTGAATTTTGAAGTGCCTTTGCCTTTCACACTAATTTAAAAAAATAGTTAAAATGGCATTACTGGCTCTGGATCTACAGGAAGAAATTTAGTCCGTAGTGTATCCTTTGCATAAATATTTCCATTAACACAAGATTCATTCATATGGGACCTACTTTTGATTCATTAAATTTCATGCTAAAATAAAGTTTGCAGTTCGCCATAACTTCTTCTGCTCTATTTGCAATTTTTAATTATTTTTAATATTTGACTTCAGTATAGCAATAGATGATTTATCTTCTTTTGCTTGTTTGTGTCTTTTGTAAAATTCAAGAAAGAAAAACACTGAAACAACTTATGCATAATTCTCAAAGTGTTTTACACTTCAAAAGTTCAGAGCCCTTTACAAAACAACCCCACAGAGAAAGCTAACACATGGTACATTATTCACTTTCCCACTCCATATGAACAAAGAGACTATTTTTTTTTTAAACTTACCAGCCATGCTCCTTTGCTCCTCTGTGCCTTGGACTTTGTATTGCTGAGCAACTGTAGACCTATATGATAAGACTTCAAGCTCTGGCTGTGTTGCAGCATTTATAGGGAAAACTTAGGCCTCTCCTCATGTTCAAACTAATTATAATTCACATTAGGTGAGTGAGGCAGGTAAGTCATACCAGTGGTCATGTAAACTTCCTAGTAACCCTATATTAGCTCATGGGTTTTAAGACATTGGACTTGTGCAATTCAGGCCATTTATCCAGAAGGTTGATGAGATGCTTAGAAAAGCAGAGCATTTAATTGCATACCTGGAATCCAGAATTTCACATGCAATGATGCATCACTCGGCAAGGGATGTTTTTTGAGTCAGTATAAATTAATATCTCTTCCCAGTATGATCCAAAGTTGAGTATTCATGCAATAAAAGTATACATTCATAATCAAATTCATATGGTCCCCTCCCTATGAGTGTACTCATAAGTCTGGAAAAAACCCCCAGAACTTTTCATTTGCCTCATCAGTCCTTTTTTGGGGATCACCACAGTAATGCTTTTGTGTCAGCCCCTCCTTAGAGTCTCTGTGAATTATACTAATGGTATGAAAGCTGTAAATGTAGTGTAAGCTAGTAGTAACTTGACAAACCACTGAGCTTTGATGAGTGGATCCCAAGCAGTAACTCTCTCTGCATGGGGAGAAACTTCATCCCCATAAAATAAAACACTCATTTTGGAGCAAGTACAAATTACGACTTCAATTTGTGTTTTGATGGTGGTTACTCATCTAGTTTCTGACTCTAGAGAGAGAACAATAAATGTTAAAATATCTTCATTGGCACATAGAGGAAATCCTATAGGTACAAAGAAAATTAATTTGTCAGAATGGTCTCATAACATTTCTTTTTGTTTCAGGCTAATCCTTCATTTTCCATATCAGTGCTAGCAAATTGACCACAGATGTCTCTTTCTCTCTTCTGCCCTCCACATACAGGAACTTCTGTTTCCTTGCACTTACACAGACTTGGACAAGGTATTTTGTCTCTTCATTATTACTTCATCTCGCTTATCTGCAAAGATGAGAAGGGACTGAAGCAATCTCAGGAATGTTAGTGCTTACCCTGAAGAACTTGAAGGGTGGAAATTTCATAAGATCAGAAAGGGGCAAGCTTAGTATTTATGTATAAAATGGGGCAAGAGGCATGAAAAAGAGCTGAGAAATTACAGCTGACATCAACTACTTTGATTCAAATTCCTGGAAAACACTGCAAGAGATGAACTTCTTAGCATCTAGATGAATAACAGCCAGCTAAGACATGCCAAGAAGTCATCTGAGCCCATCAGAGGAGAAGAAAGAAGTGTCATCTATCACCACATGCTGACTTGGATTTGCAACAAGATCCCACAGGATATTTTCATAAGTACACTTTGGAAACACTGATTACACAAGATTTCTATTAGTTAACTGCATAACTTGTTGTTAAAAAAACAAATGCTGCATTGCTTCAATGGATCACCATCAAACTGGAAGGGCATAGTGGCTGAAGTGCCATTAAAAGCTGCCTTGGAGCATTGACATTTTAAGTACGCTCTTTTCTGTTGTTAATGTAGTTCAACTGAAGCATTATGCTAGCCCAGGGCTAATCTCAGCTTGATAATGCCAAGATTACAGAGAATGGAAAGCTTAAAAAAAGAAGGCTCAAGCTGAATCAGTGTAAAACAGAGAGAACTGCAGAGATATTATGATTTTTGAAAAAGATGAAAAGTGGTTATAGAAAGAGGAGGCCAACTGAGGAGTCATGGTCTTAAAAACTTCAATCTTTGACTGAAGATACTGAAGTGAAACATAAAAATGTTGGCAGTGAAGAAAAGTGTTTAGCTAGACCCTCTGCGTAGGTTGTCAAAATGTTCATTTTTTTTTCCATGGAGATTAAGAATAGCCTGAATGCATATTTGTCAGGGATAACATAGTGTGTAGTTGAGCTGCCCTTGGGGCATTGATTTTGATGTCAAAGCCGTGACAGTGACACTTTCCCCCCCACTGCTTGTTGTAGGCACCTGATGCTGAACTGCATGGGGTGGGGAGCACCTCAGCAGGGCAGTGAAGCATTCTGCACCCAGTGCTGGCTCAGCCTCACCTCGGTTCTGCTCTGCTGCTCTGGCTGACTTGCCCACAGTGAATACACTTCACATTGTGTCCTGTGGTGAAGGGACACCAATTTCCCAACGACTCTGACACACAAGCCTGCAGATTGCGTGTCACATTCATCTTAAGAACTGCTCATTTCAAAGGAGTGATAAAATATTTTGCATAGAAAGAGGGAGGTAAGCACTGTGTCTGTCCAGAATTGCATCTGCCAAGTTCACAAGCATCACATGGAAGTCCCACAGCAATCTTTCTCCATTGTCTTGTGAAGGAAAAGTCTGTCCCACCTTCAGTCATTTGGTCACTTGTTCCCAAAAGAGAGAAGTTACAGAACTGATCTGAAAATAGCCTTGTTTTTTTTTGTGTGTGTGCAGGGAAAAGCCACCTCCTTTTTAGTTCATTGCTTTTTCATACCTTAGAGCAATGTGTTTCACATGCTAATTATGACATGTGTAAATAATGTTCCAAACATTCCCTTTCTTCATTTAAGATCCACTGGTTTTTACATTGTCAGGATTAAAAGGTACCCAAGGCTTTAGACTTTATGGTTCAGTGCTTTGTATTTCCCTATAATATCATGTCTTATGTTATTATATTCCTCTAAATTACATAATATCAGACTTTCCAGTCTCTTTTCATGCTGATACCATAATTTGAATATGTTTTGCATTTCTAAAACTTGTTCAGTTTCTTCTGTATGCTTTTGTAATATGAATGAAAAAGAATTGAAACATCATCCTGTAGGGAAAATACACTAGAAGTCAATTGGTGACAATGATTTTCAATATTTCCTGATCTATTTTCTACTAATGCCATTTTTGTTTGTTAGTTCAGCGTTTGCTCAGCTTAGCCCACAAGACAGTGTTTGTTCATCCTGTACAAAGGTATTATGTCATAAGAAGATATAAAATAACAAGCCTGGACAAGATGTTTAGCTGTGTGGATGGATAAAATGGGTGTATTGGAAATTGTGTGAAGAGAGGCTGCACAACAGACAAGCTGATGTGTGAATTCCATCATGTTAAAGGAGAGGATTGGAATGTATCAAATGAACTGACATGGGATTTGTAAATAGGGTGCTCAGGGAACTGGTAACCACAAGGAAAATGCTGCAATAGCTGGAAAGGCAAAGGAAACAATGGTTTGAGACGGAAGAAAATGTTGTTATTATAGAGAAGCCAAACAATTCTGAAAGACTAAGGAACAGAATTAAGCACATCAGGAATTGGGATGGAGCACAGCTGGAAGTGCAGAGGAAGATGGAAAGTTGATACATTTGAGATAAAAGAGGATTAGAGAAATTAAAGATAAAAAGGCTATGGGGAAGAAGAAAACCAGACATTCTGGTATTTTATTCATAGAAGAAATATTCCCCTACAAGAAGAGAAAATGAAAATACTGAAGGAAACTAAGGGTGACAAAGTTGGAGAAAACTGAACTAGAATGATGGTTTGGTACTTATTAGAGTGGAAGAAGAGAAAAGCTGAGGAAGAGGAGAATGAAGTCTGAGGAAATGTCATCAGAAGGAGGTATTGGGGGAATGCCTAGCCTGGGGATGGTGGGGAGGGAAATGAGTATGTGAGAGAGAAAAAGGAGCTGGCATAAAGGAAATGGAAGCTTTACGGGAATCAAGGACCAAATCTAGTGAGAAAAGGGAGGGGATAGTGAGTAATGAAGTACAGAATCAGCATATATAAATACTGTATTTCAATGACTTCACTGAAATTCAAGCTGCCCTCTAAAATAGTTAGAAACTTTGCGTCAGAAATCACAACACGCCCATAGCTTTTCCATGTTTTCCAGTTGCATCTGCTGGTGTAATAAGCAACTGTTCCATCCTTCAAGTCTTTGTTGTGTGACCTTGGACACAGCAACAGGACTGCTAGAATAGCTGTGGAGTTTCATCACGCTGAATCTGTGCTGAGAATTTAAAGCAAGGCTTCACCTGAGACCAAGTGCTTGTATCTCTGTCAACAGAGCCTTTCACTCAAGGCTAGGCATTCTCCTCCTTCAGCAGGAAATCAGGCAGCACTGCATGCTGTGCATGGGCATAGCTAGGAAGTTTTAGGAAAAGTTCTACAATTCTCCAGCCCTTGGGAGTGGCCTGCTGAGACTCTAACAGTCTACAAAGCAGGAACCTGCCAAGGGCAGAGGCTGCTGGGGAGTCAGCAAGATGCCGTCGGGGTTTTCTGCGTCAGAGCGTTGGAAAATCCCAACGGTTGTTCCTGCTGCCAAGCAGGGCACACCCTGCCAGGAGGGCAGCTGCTGTGGGATAGGGAATACCTGTCCCAGAAGCAGTGGTTGCCATCCACAGCTCTGTCACACCAGTGGTCCCTTTTCTCCTGCACTTCCTGCAGCTCTATTGTGCATCTCCATTCCTTTCTTTATTGTGTTTTCTTGCAGCAGGGGCAATCAGACAGGCACTTACAGAGTTAGAAGGGCTATAATGAGTTAGTTAGAAGGCCACTGTGTAGTTCCATAGTGGATAATTGTGCCTAATGCTGACTCTGAAAGAGAATTTGTTGGAATACAGGAGTGCCTAGAAATAGGTCCTGCCCACAGTATGCTGGACTACAAAAACTGTGTCATGGTTTGGGGAAGGTTTTCTCCCCAGACACTGGCATGGAATTAACCTGAACTACCCAAACCTGTTCTGCAGAACCCAGCACTGTACGTTGGAGCTACCTCTCTAGCTCATCTTTACTCACAGCCACACAACTTCGCTCAGTTTCAAATCAGACTGAAGACATTTCTGGCCACCAGTGACCTGGCATCTTACTTAGCTATGAGCACATCCTGTGCTTGCTTTGAGCACATCCTGTGCTTGCTTTGAGCTCCTCCAGGAAGAAAGCATTTGGTCAGTGTGGAATGCATGACTGTGGCTGAATGAGAGTATAATCCATTTAGGCCCCACCCTGGACTCAATCTATTAGTCTGGAGTAAGAGTGAAAAAGATCTGGGGAGAGATTGGAAACATGACAATCAAACAAAGGCATTTCCTGAGGATTATTTCCAAGGAAAGAGACCAACATATATTTTCATTTTAGAGAGTTAAGTGAGTCTCATTGCCTTGTTTGGTTTTTTCCAGGCAAATGAAACTTCTCTAACAAGAAGGAGAGTTCTTCCCATTTTAAGAGAATGGTGGCAGCTCTCTTAGAACCATGAGTCAGGTTCAACAGCAGAAGTTTACTATTTTAGACAGGATTTACTTTTGAAAGTCTGAAGCCACTTGTAACTGTGAAAGAGTGAAAGGGGCATAGGTAGGTCACATGTTTATGGCTTTGATACTATCCATTTTGTGTCCTTGAAAACATAATAATTTCATAACAAGAATATCCATAAAACTATCAGCTTACCTTGAACACTTATTTTTAAACTTTTTTTTTTCCCCCTAAAACTTAGTATCTGTAGTGAGTAGCATTCATTTTTTACACCTGGGCAAACTGGCAAGATTTGGCACTGTAAGTAGTGTGTCTTAGTCCCATCCCACTACATTACTGGCAGACCTTTTGTCCTATAAAAATGTTTCCCTTTGGAACTTTTTTTAGCAAATAACTTTATAAATGATACTGCAGTAGTTTATCCTTTTTATTTAGCAGTATAACCATTAGCATGACCCAGTGGCTACACACAGAAAGAACCAGTCACTGGTACCAGATGCCTCACCATTTTTAAACTGCTGCTGTTGGTAATAACAATAACAACATTGACTATTGCAATTGATTCTGGCTTTTTTCTTTCCATTCAATGTATGATACTTTCTGAGAAGCCTTGAAATCTTCAGGGCTTTAAGCCTTGCAGTTTCTGTTCTGTATTTGGGTTTCTGTATCTGAAATTGGGTTTCTAAGCCTCACATATACAGGTAAACAGAAATACTCATTTTCCTGGCTCTCCCTCTCTGTTCAGGTTGCTCCTATTAGTACAGCAGTGCAAGTGTCACTGTACACAAATGTTTAGGACATTTCCTGTAATTTCATACTCAAGGCTAGTTTTGAGAAACCAACTTGTTTTAACAGTTATTTCTTCTTTGTGAACTGTGAAATAAGAAGTTACTGGTGTAACAGCAGAAATTCTAAGTGTGCCAAGTCCCTTCCTTTAGGCAAAAGGGGAAAAAAGTATTGCCTCAAAAAGACTAGCCATTTCAAGCCTGCCATGTCCTCACTTCCCTAAATGTTCTCTCTACTTTGGCATTCTTCTGTAAGCACACATTTTTATGTTTTCTTGAATTTTTTAAACAATCAGCTGTGAGCATCTACTGAAATGAACTAAAATCAACTAAATGAACTCAAATGTACTAAAATGAACATAGCAAAGCTAAATGTGAGACTGTATAGAAGGGGGAGGTGATTTTACTTTAAACAAAACTGATTTCAGTCAGTCTTGTTTAAAATAAGTCAGTGATTTTATTCTCCTGCAGATTTCATCCAGTCAGTCTTTCATACTTGTTTTTCATGCCTGCATTTTAACAAGGACTAAGATGTGTATGTCTGGCTAGTCCAACCAGGATTACTTGTGGTGCAACTGAGGACAAAGGATGTCAGTTTGGGAGTCATCAGGTTTCCTGGGTTCTTTTTGCTGGGTGACCACATGCTGACTTTGGAATTGCCTTTTGCACCCTTCATGGACCCAGGTCTGTGAGTCATTGAGCAATGTTATCAACTGGCTGCCTTTGTCTCCTTTTGTCCTTTTGTCTCCTGTTCCATGAAAAGTCTGTCTTTAGTTTTAGTTCTGGACAAGGGAAGTACAGGGTCTCAAAGAGGTGACAAGCTATAGAGGATTCTGGGCTAAGGACTGTGTCTCTCACAATGAAGTTACACTTGGAGGGACTTCTGTGCTGGTCATTCTGACAGAGCAGCACCCATTCCCAGTGGAAGGCCACCAGTGTAAAGTAGCTCACTCACTTGTTAAAGCATGAATGGTACCTGGGTTTTTTTGGCTGCTTTTTAGTCATGAAACTCAGTGCTGTGGACACTTTTGGAAAGAGGACAGTGAGATGAAACCTCTGGAATGACTATAAATACATTTTTGCTCTTTTGTATGCTATTGCTCCATTGAGTGCTACCCAATAATAACAACAGTGCTGTGCAGGCTTTTGCAAGGGGAGTTTCTGAGTTCAGATACTGGTAGCTTTGTTTGAGAGGGTCTGTGCTGGTCTTTCAGCCACAGATGTGGTTGTGGTTGAATAATGGCTGACAGTTCCTGGAAGCTCATTAAATGTCATCCACATTGTAGGCAGTCAAAGACTGAGAGTGCTGGGGGTTAGGCATGTTTGTATGAGGGTTTGAGAGAGAATATACAATAGTAGAATAACACTGAAACAGAATAAAACCAGTATTTTATTGAAGATGTTGCAGGTGAGTGTAAGATGATGATCTTACCTGTCTAATAGTGAAAGGTGCTGTATTTAATCCAAAATTTTATTGCATTTTACTGTACTTATCCAAAATTCTAACCCTCTAATGGTTAACTCACCATTAACCCTGTATAATGGTGAGTGATGTATTAGGACCTTTCCTTTAAGAGAAACAAAAAACCAGGAAAAAACCACCACCATGCTAAAGAAAAAAAAAAAAGGAAAAAAAAAGCACATACATACATAACTTTAACAAGATCTCAGTTAAAATAAAATGCAAAGCTTATCTGTTCATTACAGGGATGCAGCCAATGAGAGCAAATGTTAAAAGACAACAAACAGAATATCTGGGAACATGTTTAACAGAACCCTGTATCAGGTGAATCTCCTACACAAGGAAGTGTTCCAACCTCCTTAACTCTGATAACTACAAAGGATAATTGTTCATTATTTCTGTCTCCCACTTGCATCCTGCCACTATTGTTACTTGTTGTCTATCTTGGCTTTGCTTCAGATGATTCTGTTTGTAATCTTACCTGCATTTATTAAACCAGAAAGATACCATGCTTGGGTTTTAGATAGCCATGGCTGGAGTTGAGGATACCAGACAAACATAATCAAACTAAAGTCATCAAATCAAATAGATCTGATGGAAAGCTGCCTCTGTCTCCACACAAGAGAGAACAAATTTCTTCTGGTGATTAGGAGAGTCTCTCACTAACATGTACTGCCATGTCTGTATATTATAACACAAAGCATGATACATACACATGTATTTGTGTGTGATGAGGCAATATTCTTTAAAAGCTACACTGCACCAAGTTATTATTCCAGGTAGATGGTTTTCAAGTGACCAAGACTACGGAAGAGGAAGTGGGAGAACTGTCCAAATTATAAAGCTCAGAGATCAATTTCAGTAAGGCTCAATTAGTGCTACCCCAGGAATTGTAACTGGGGAAATGGGAAAGATAGCTAGAAGAAAGATTAAAGATTTTTGTTGAATAAACATTGCTTCTCCCCAACTCCAATTTAAAGCAGTGTTAGGAGAATTTGAATTTTCACAGCAGTGCAAGGTAACTTTGCCAGTATCAGCAGACTGCAAGGAAAATTACTGGAAAGAACTGGAATGGAGCTGGAACTTGGCCTTGAAGAGTCACACCTTCACCTGCGGCAGTGTCTCACCATCCTCTCAGTAAAGAATTTCTTCCTAATACCGAATCTAAACCTATTCTCTTTCACTTTAAAACCATTCTCCCTTGCCCTGTCACTACATGTTCTTACAAATAGTCTCTACATCTTTCTTGTAGGCTCTCTTCAGGGATTATCCCTACAACATCAGGGAATGACCACGCACTGCCACCAACAACTACAGGCTGGTATCTGCAGACCCTCTCAAGCCTCATCCCGAGGCACGAGCATCAGGAGAACGTGATTAACCCCCAGCACAGCCCTGGGAGCTGCAGGCTGTAACTCAAACCTTCCATCGGCGCCCAGGCTCACCCAGCGCTGCTCCAAAGCTCCTGTCGGCACACGCTGCCCAAACCCCGGCTCGGAGCTGAGCCCGACCCCAAACCCCGGCTCGGAGCTGAGCCCGACCCCANGCCCGACCCCACACCCCGGCTCGGGGCTGTGCCCGACCCCAAACCCTGGCTCGGGGCTGTGCCCGACCCCACACCCCGGCTCGGGGCTGTGCCCGACCCCAAATCCCAGCTCGGGGTCCCCGCCCGGGAGCCCCGGCCGCCCGCGCTGCGCTGCTGCCGCCTGTCGGCCTGAGTGCGGTACTGCAGGTGCCGGCGCACGCACGGCCGGGGCCGCCCAGCAGAATCACAGAAAGAATCACAGAATCACAAAATCACAGAAAGAATCACAGAATCACAAAATCACAGAAAGAATCACAGAATCACAGAATCACGGAA
>VWZP01004818.1:32864-182616 GCA_013396995.1 Dicaeum eximium | reverse complement strand
CCCCGGCTCGGGGCTGTCCCTCACCCTAAACCTCGGCTCGGGGCTGTGCCCGACCCCACACCCCGGCTCGGGGCTGTGCCCGACCCCAAACCCTGGCTCGGGGCTGTGCCCGACCCCACACCCCGGCTCGGGGCTGTGCCCGACCCCAAATCCCAGCTCGGGGTCCCCGCCCGGGAGCCCCGGCCGCCCGCGCTGCGCTGCTGCCGCCTGTCGGCCTGAGTGCGGTACTGCAGGTGCCGGCGCACGCACGGCCGGGGCCGCCCAGCAGAATCACAGAAAGAATCACAGAATCACAAAATCACAGAAAGAATCACAGAATCACAGAATCACGGAATCACAGAAAGAATCAGAGAATCACGGAATCACAGAAAGAATCACAGAATCACAGAAAGGATAACAGAATCACAGAACAACAGAATGAACCAGCTTGGAAACGACCTTTTGAGATCGTCAAGTCCAACCTATGACCAACCTCATCAACTAAACCATGGCACTGACTGCCACGTCGAGTCTTTTTTTAAACATGTCCGGGGACGGTGACTCCACCACCTCCCTGGGCACACGATTCCATTGCCCAAACACTTTTTCAGTGAAGATTTTTTTTCTAACATCTAACCTAAACTTCCCTTGGCGCAGCTCAAGACCGTGCCCTCTCCTTCTGTCAGTTGTTGCCTGACAGAAGGGACCGGCCCCCAGCTGGCTACAACTGCATCGTGCCCGGTGGCCGCGCTGCTCCGAGCCACATCGCGCACCCTGCTGCGACTGAGAGCGCCACAGCATCCCCAAAATGCTGCTCCAGAAAGAGCTGACCCACCATGGGTCCTGGCCCACCCCCTCACCCCAATAACTGGCCACCCTTACCATCAAAAGCATTTAAATACAGTGAGATGCATAGGGCTGTGCTCCCACTCTCCTGTTTTCTCCCTCTCTTCTTGACTCTTCTCAACTGCTTTTGACGTAAATTCCCTCATGGATTTCCAAGCAAAAGCAATTAATGTAGTATTAACAGGAACAGAAGAAGAAACTGGCTCTTAGGCATTGCTCTTCATGAGGAGGAAATGTGGAAACTTTGGGATAGTCTTTGTTGGCTCTCACACTAGATTAATTCATATTTACAATGCTTTGCTTCATTTGAATGGAGCTTTTTGTGATTTATTTCTAATATATCTTCAGAAATATAGCCCTGGCCTGCCAGCACAGACAGGAATTGAATTAAAACAGGCTGTGGCTTGGCTCCTGGCGTTTATTTACTGCTCTCGTAGTAAACAGCAGGTTACATTGTTTGCAATGGTTAATAAACTCCCTTTGTGTTAAGAGTGTATGTGTGTGTGTGTGTGTGTGTGTGTGTATTAGGAGAGCACTGTGCCTGTGCTGAGAAATGCCCCCAGTGCAGGTAGGTGGGTGGGCAAGACACCAGTGCAAGCTGCACGCTGTGCCCTGGAAACACCTGGAGCCAGGAATGGGTGCCCACCCTTTGCCTAACAAAGGCCTCAGGACCTGTGTCTCCAGCCAGGGTGGGGAGAGTCCATCATCCAGAGACTCTGAAGAGCCCCAGAGACAAAAATCACCACTGGAGAGGGGTACATAAACTGTGAGGACATAAAACTCCAGGGGTTACTTGTTCAGGGTTTGTGTCTGCAGGCACCAGTCTGAGCTGTTCCTATTGTTGTACCTTTCAATTATTAAATTATTTCCCCCCCCCCCCCCCCCCAAACTGAATACCTGACACTACTGAAGGAAACCTAGGGTAAGAAATGTCTTTAACACCTGTGTGCATGCACATTTGTAATAGTAAAATTTTCCACTGGAAGTGCATGTAGAGATGGTGGGGTGCCCCATGTGTCACTGGGGGGACTTTAGAGTTACTGACAGGAATGTGTGTCATCCTTCGCTGGCAGAAACCTTGGGATGACGAGGTAAGAGGAGCAGCAGCTTTGAGCTCAAGACTGCAATCGTGAGGCAGGAAGGAATGGTGAGGAGGAAGAAGAGCAGCAGCTTGGAGCTGAACTGGGGGGCACGAGAGGTCCTCTGGGCAAAGGCATTCCTGGCATCCCTGGCTGGCTTTGAGCTGGGCAAAGCTCCCTGTGTGCAGGGCAGGGGCTTTGCTGTCCTTGGCCTTCTGCTGTGGTGCTCCTTTGGCTGCCTGGAGAGAGGGGCAGCCCTATAAGGAGGGTGGGAGCCCTGCCTGCACACCTGAGAGGGGAAATGCCGCTCTCCCAGCCCCCAGCCCACCCTGTAAGCAGGGCAGGGCCTTTACCTCAGCCCTGGCCTTGCCCCTGCTTCCTGAGCACTGGAAATACATGAAACTGTAAATAAACCTTTTTTTTTTTCCTTTTGTGTTTTTTCTTTTTTTTTTTTTTTTTTTTTAAATTTGTGTTAATAAGCCCCCCTTGTTTGGTTTTTTTTTTTGTTTTTTTTTTTTTTTTTTTTGGTATCCGTTNTGGGGTTATGGATGTTTTGGACTTTTTTGGTTTTTTGTTGTGGTTTTTTTTTTTTTTCAGGAATCCGATGATTGTTCAGCATAAGTGAATATTGAGTAATATTTATCATGCTTTCTTTGGTATTTTCTGAGGTATTGTGTTTGTAGCTGTGTGACAACATATCACACTGATAGTGCTTGGATGTTGATGCAGTAAGTCTCCTGAAATGGGATGAAACACTTAAAAATAATTTAATCCATCATTGACCTTTATCGCTCCCAAAAATGTGATAAACCACAAAGTTTAGAAGGGAATTGAGAAGAGAATTGTAAATTAGCTCTTTCAGTTTTGGGTTTCTGCAAGAAACACAGATACTCTGACTTAAGCTCTTATGTCCATTTGAAATTAACTTCTAAACTCTAACACTGCCATTCTCACACCACTTGAAAGAAATATTTTTTTTTCAGTTTTCCAATAAGGGAATACATTGAGTTCAGAAAATGATATTCTGATTAAAATAGCTCACTTGAATGCAAATGAAACGTAGCTCCAAAAGCTCAGACAGACCTTCCTTATTTTTAATGAGCTTTATAGGGAACCAAATTTCAATCTGAAACATCAAAGCTCAAAGAAATCATGTGCTTTGTGCAAGAGCACTCACTCTGAATGTCACAAAACTTTGAAGATATCCAGTCATCATTTGTAATGAAATCAGAGGTGAATTTTGGGGGCCCATATGCCCACCTGTTCTCTATGAGGTGTTATCATAAATACGTTAAGCTTTCTGTAGTGTATGTTAGAGTTAAGTGTATGTGGCTGCCTTGTGCATTCTAGCAGGAGGCCCAATTTATTCAGGATTTTCTGTGTGCTGCTGCACCATACAAGAACCTGTTTGCTTCTAGGCTTTGCCTTTCTGCCACCTTGACTAAGATTTGCTACAATACTTGATATTAAACCGTGACTTACATGGCCAAAACCACATCCAGACTGAGAATCAGTAATGATTTCAGATGTTTTATATTTGCTTGTCTTCATAGAATTAAGTTATTCCAGGAGGTATTTGATGTGGAAGGAGTAAGACCATGCCTTAGGAAGCTCCTCCTTCCCACCAAATCCTAGGACTGATGTTCCATGGAGACCTCACTAAAAAAGTGGCTTTCCAGGTGTCGTGTAATGTCCCACACATGAGCGCTAGGGGATGCTGCACTCCTACACAATTTCATGTCTGTGGGTTGGAAAATGCCAGTTTTGTGGCCTTATTACTATTTCTTTCAATACAAACAAAATAGGGAAAATAAGCTTTTGGCCATTCTATGCAACAAGGGTATTGTATTGGTTACTATTCAAGTGAGTAGAAATAGATAATTTTTAAAAATTCTTTTCTAATTGTCTGTCCTATTAGGTATAAATGTCCTTATTAAGTGCATAAAAAGAGGTTTATTTGTAAATATTTATCATATAGAAACATCCAAGTCAAGACCACGATCCCAGTTCAATAAATTGTATGCAGAAGTAGGTAGGGAACATAATATACACTATACACAAATCTACAGAGATCTTTAGTCCAGGGATCAAATTGTAGAAAATGCCCTTTAAGAACAAACACAACAATTTGTAGGTCTGACACGTGGTCATTCTGCACTAGAATTTGTTTTTCCTTTAAATAATTCACATTGTTTTTGAATGCTTATAAAAACTGTATAAAATAAAAATATTTAGATGTTTGACAATTATGTAAACTTTCATAATCTTTTTAAATTAAAAAAATAAAAACAGATGTAGGTAACATTTTTCAATTGAAAGAACAAATTTGGAACAAGCAGGAATGACAAGTTTACTTTTCAAAGAATTGCTATTTAGAGATTGCATTTGCTTTACAAATGTTTGCAAATAGAAGCAGTATTAAGGAGAAGTTTTAATTTTTATATGTGAATTATAGAGGACCAGTTTTTGATATGTTAAATTTTACAGGCAGCTACATTTGAAGTTTCTGCTGAGAGCCCTACCTTAGGACATGCTTCTCTGTTCTTAAGACAATGCAGCATTTGTTTGTCAGAGTCCCTTTGTTGGGTTTTGGGCCACCAGAAAAAAGGTAATTTTTTGGGTATTATTTGAAATGCTGGTGGTATTCTATGCTATCTATCAAGATCTAAGTTTTGAGCAAATGCATACACATGCAAGTAACTCCAAGTGTCTGTGCTCTTTATTTGGTTGAAATGTTGCATACAGGTTCACTTTTGACTCCCCTCAATTGTGATGTCTGTCCACTCTAATGTCATATGAGGATATTGTGGCCTTTGATAATAAAACTTGCAGATTAGTGACATACTTAAGATTTATTTTATGTACATAATTACTACACACTTGGATTTGATTGTTAAAGGCAAGTAGGTTAATAGAGCATGATTTGTTCTGCTCTTTCAGAATTACTTTCATGTGGGTGTGCGTTTCTTTACAGTAAGCAAAATGAAACAACTGTTGAAAACAACTTTACAGTGGCTTTAGCTCAGGAATCTCCTCATTTCTGTCACCTGATAAGGGGAACTCAGTAAACATTGGCTGTAAGTCCAGCAGTGCAAGAAAAATAACAATCTGTAAAGGTGGTAGAATGAATTCAACAGTTTATGTACATGCTAATTAATGTGAGTGATGTGTGTTAATTACAGGCAAGGCTTTCACCTGGCTTCAGAAAGCAAAGCCACAGCTGGAAAACGTGTTGCTTCTTTACAGGGACATGATTCTATTTCAAAGGCTTTTTTCATTCTTGAACAGACAAAAAGTCAGATCTACAGTGTCATTAAGACATGAAGAAAACCTAGCTAATCACCACAAATGTGATGAAAAGATGGATCATGTCGTTTCACAGAAACTTCTCATGGTGGAAGTGATTGTTTCAATCACCTGGAGCTGCTCATGCCTGCTCCCAGTCCTGCCATGACAAGTTACTGCAGCACTGGTGTGAACTGGTGTCAACTGGAGCCTTTCCTGGTTGAAGTCAACACAATAAATCTTTGATGCACTGTTCTCAGTGTCACAGTACAGACAGTTCTGTTCAAAGTGCAGCTGAGTGCTGTGGCTGGAAGGAAGGGGGAGATGCTTAAGCCAGGAAGTCTGACTGAAAAAGAAAAGAAACTTGTGGTGGAAAAAGAAAGGACTTTGTGCTGGTGAGAGGTAAACCACAAAACTGAGATGAAATAGCAATTGGAACAGCACAGAGAGAGGGGAAAGGTGTGAATATGCACATTCTTGAAGCTGAAGCCAAACTGTGAATTTAGTGTGTGGAGGAACGTGAAGGAGGTTAAAATTGAAAGTGATATACTCTGAATCTGTAGTGGGTTGTGCAGGAAAAGTTAATGTAATAACTTTATCTTTGTAATTCTTGTCACTTGACATCTTTGGTATGAGCTTTAGCTTCTGGGACATGATCAGATTTAATTAAAAACCCACAAACTAAAACAACAATAAAAATAAACCAAAACATGAAAGAAGTCATGTCACCTGATTATTGCTAACCAACTGACTCCTGAATGTGAAAAAATAGAGAAAGAAATCATGGTAATAGGATTGGAGTTTAGCATTATGTAATCCTGAATAATCCCTCCCTGATAGCAGTGACTTCCTTTTGTTTCCTTTAGAAGTGCCCTATGCCAGAGCAAATGCTATATACAGGATGTCTCACACTTGGCCATTAGAATCACTTGGTGAAGCACAAACTTCTTTCAAGATTCTGTACTTAGGCCTCATGCAGGGTATTTACATTTCCCTGGCCACAGAGCTTGCCTGTGCAGAGCTGCACTCATCACAGGGCAGGGCTGATAACTCCACTTGTTCACCTGCTTCAGTTCCCACGTGCACCATGTCTGCATGTGTCTCACAGCTGCTTTCTGGGTAACTAGAAAAGTATTTGTCTGCATATAAAACATGAAAGCAATTGTATCTGTTAGGCCTTCAATACAGAACATAAAGTTTAAATACATAATAATGAAAATTCAATTTTATACAGAATATCCAACAGCCCAGCTGTTTAATTGTGGAGAGACTGGTTCAAAGTGGGGGTGAAAGTGATGAAATGGGCTTATGCCTTAAGAAAACATAGGCTGTAGCACTTCTTTTCAAAAGCTACAGCTGTTAAAGGGCTCAAAGATGCAGTTTTTTTTCCCTGGGTATTTTTGGCAGATGATTGAACACGAATGGAGATTTCCTTTGGAAAGAAATGTACATGAAGCAATTGCACAGCACACTAAAAATGGCCGTCAAGAGACACTTTGATAATGCACCAGATATTCAGTTGTGTGCTACAAACTGAACCAGGTTATTGTTTTAACCTGCAGACAATGAGTGACCATCTTAATCCAGAACAAGTAATGTCAACCCGAAGTACTGAAAGCTGCTCTTCAGAAGGACCAATTCAGGCAAAGCCTTTTAAGCTCATAGGCAAACCAGGGGCCTGCTGTGCACAGATACCTTCTCCTGTAGTTTCTAATAATTTATGAAATTACCAACCTTCTTTGACAGGACGCTAATTTTAGAATCCAGTGTATTTTTAAAAATTGAGGAACTGTTTTTATGGACATTTATTGTTGGATTCTGTACCAGACAGCGATCTACTGTTCTTCAAGCAGTTAGTGATACTTTGTCAGATTCATGATAAAGGGGAAAAAATTGAAGAGTTTTTTTTTTTTGCAGGACACTGAATGATAATGTTTCATGTTCTTACTCTAGAAATCAGGGTTATCAGCCAATGACTTGGAAATCCCAGATTGAGCTACACACTCTTAATGCATTTTCTTTCCCCTGTTTTTATCTATTTATTTATTATACTTGAAAAATATGACACTTTCCCTTTTGTGTATCTGTTCAAAATGCTCTATCTTTTGTCCATCACTTATTGTTCCATCTCTGTCAGTGATGATTCACCCACTGTAGGGAGGTGTAAATATCAACCCCTGTTTCTGTCATACAGGCAGACATTTTCCTTACTGGAATTTGTTTAATTTGGAGGCTCTGGTATATCTTATGTAGTATAGTCCCTTATAACTCTGTGATGCCTTGTGTGTGTGCTTCCTGGAGATGCTACACAGCGGGCAGAGTTCTTTGCAGAATGGGTTGTACTTTTAACATTACTGCCTTTTAATTTCCTTTTGACTGAATTTGATTTCCATCTTTCCTTTGGTTTCTCTGTTTAGCCTTTTTCCCCCCTGCCTCTCAACCCTGCATTCCCTTAATATCTCCAAAGAATTGAAAAGGACAAATACAAGCTAATCTGATCTTTGCCCTCTTTTCTCCCTTAACAAAGCTTTTAGCTTCCCCTCTCATGCTCTTTTTTGTTTGTGTTGTTTTCTTTACCTTTCCTTCCCTCCCCCATGAAAAAAAAAATCACTACTCCTATGTAAAAGAAATGGTCAAGCTGCAGCACACATGGAATCATGGTGACTTTAGACAAAAATCTGTATTTTCCAGATGTACCTGTGTTATACCAGCCTTCTACCTCCTGATGCAAAATAAGCACGAGGACAAGACAATAAAAAGAAATATATTTCAAGCTTCCCCTTTGATTCCTGATGGAATTCTTTTGTCTTTTTGAGCAGAGTAGCCGAGTGGCTGGATATACACGCTGTATGTGTCTGATGTGCTTTCTGTGGTTTTGTTCCTGCTAACGACTGCAGGTTTATAAATTTTTCCTTTGCATTTGGGCCACGGCTTCCTTGAATCAAGAGCAGAGGGGCCTTAGGCCTTTCCTAAGGCTGCTGCTGCCTCTCTGTCCTGCTTATTCTGGCTGATAGGCCCAAGTGTGTCAGCTTGGCAGCCTTCCCAGGCACCATCAGCATTACAACATTCCCGGAGTCGGCTCTGGGTTAGCACAAAGCATTGACAAATTCTGTGTATTTAGTTTTGTTCTCATGCTGTTCTTCGTAGGGATTAGGATTTTTTTTTTTTAAGAGAATAATATTAGAGTAGAGCAGTCACTCAATGAGCATAAATGTTAATGACTGACAATCCTCATATTTACTGCTTAGAGGAATCAAAATCTGGATGTTTGTGTGTCGGGGGTGATATCTCTGAGCAACATAGGCCTTTAGGTGTTAAATTAAAAAGAAATCTATCTTGAATGGGTTTGAACTGTTGAAACTGATGCAAGTATTCACAGAATCTCATGCATTTCCAGTGTGTTCCTGCTGCTGTAGTGGGCTGTATGACTCCCTTTATAGCACCACTCTCCCCAGTTTCTGCTCCATTCCTAAAACAGAACAAACGGTCAGTGTATCCATGAGCCTTCCTGCTCCCTGCCCTGAAAAACGTTGCCAAATCTAAAAAGAGAAAATGCTTCCAGCAGGGACTCCAGAATTCCTTGTGAGATGATAATTTATACTCTGGGCTGTTAATCCACTGTTGCAGCCTGAAATGCAGAGACACAGAAGTGTAAGCACAGCCAGGGGCTGCTGGGGCAGCTCCCTGTGACAAAGCTATATCAAGGAATAATCTGAATGCAGGATGGGACAATGCAGAGCAGGATGACTAATTTTACTGAGTGGCACAATTATGAGTCACCTCGGCTCTCAGGCAGGGAGATTTGTGTGGTAAAGTAGTTATATCGTGAGAAGTGCTGTATGGAGGTAAGGGAGGGCACCAGGTTTTTTTGTGGTGATTGTTTCTGGGATTATTAGCACTCGACTAAACGTGACGTGCATATTCTGTTTGCAACTGTCGTAGATTTATGGAAGAGGGCTTTTTACAGTTGTTTTTGCACAATCTGAGATCCTGCATGTTGTGCTGGAAAAATGTCTATTTTTCTTTGGTTATTCTATCTCATTATTTAATAATTATTGTTTCAATGTCAAGCGTCTCCCTCTACACCTTCCCTTGTTTCTTTTTTTGCCTTTGTTTAATAAATAATTATTTGATGTTCAATATGCTTCAGAATCACCCCTTCATCTGCAATTTCCATTCCAATCTTCATGGCTACAGAATGATAATACAGAGCTATATAACACAGATGCAAAATTTTGAACAATAATATAAAGGCTTGTTGGAGGCTTTCTAAAAATTTAACCTTTAAGATCTTCATCTGGAGTTAAGACTTTCTTCTTGGCGTAATGATAAATCCTCCCACTTTCACTGCATTAGGGAAAAGAACAGAATCACATTTTTAATCAAAAGCTTGGGAACTGGCCCAAGATCAAACCCGTTGCTTACACGCCGTTTTCTCATTTTGTTTCATTTGCAGCGTNAGGGCCTGTGTTGCATTTTAAAAAGCACTAAGTCCGACAGGGTTAATGGACAGGAAACTGCAGTTACAGCCGCTCCTAAGGAAGTCAGTTTTTGTGTAACAGCCCGAAAGGTGGGGGCCGGCGGGGAGCGGAGATCTCAGGGCCTGGGCTGACATGGATATTTTTAGTTTTGCTCTGCAGCATTTTAAACACACGGAGGGCCTGCTGCACCAAGCGGTGGCAACGCTCTGTGATAAAGCAGTTTCAATTCTGGAATACTTTTTTGGGAAAAGGAGACACGAGTGTTCCTGCTTAAGGCTCCTTTTTCCTATTAAGACTCAGCATGTCGTGAGATCTAAAGAAATCACACTGTAGGTACACGATTGCTCTGCTTCATGTTCATATGTTTGAATTCTGGAGCAGGAGAACCCTTCTCTGAAGTCTGAATTATTAATTTCAGTCCCTCCTGTGCACGTGCACTTTGGGTAAGTTCTGCTCTCTGCCCGTGGCCTCGCTTTCCGGGCCAGCAGAGCACCAGCAAAGCGAATTTCGCTTTCCGTGCAAACAAAAGAACAGCCCTTGCGACCTGGGCGAACTCTGCCTCCTTGGCGTTTAGAACACCCAGCTGCCTTCCACAAACGGCACGCTGGGGCACATTTGCCGGGGCAGGCGGTGTGCGGGCGCTCTCCCGAGGCGGGCAGGGCGCGCCCGGGGCCGGGGCGGCGCGGGGCCGGCGGTGGCGAGCGGAGCCGGGCCTAGCGCGCCGGCCTGCTCCGAGCCCGGGATGGCTCCTGCTCCCGGAGCCGCACAAAGATAATCGCTCAGGAAGTGTCTCAGCCAATCCCCTGGCGCTTTACATGCGGATTTGCCGGGGCAGCCAATCCGGGGGCGGCTTTCATGGGGAAGACAGATCATCAAGCCCAAGTGCCAAGCCCTCCCTGCCCGAGTACTGAGAGCCTGTCCTCCATGTTTTATAAGTATTGACATAACACTGTGTTAACAATGCATCCACAGAGGTAAGCCTTGCTTTTTACATTGCTTTTTCTCTAAGACCTATGAGTTGTGGGTTGAGAGTGTGATTCTCTGTGATTTCTCGTGCAAAACTCACACCACAGCACTTATATTAAGTTGGAACTGTTTAAATTTGCTTTCTTGGGTCACATGGTTAGTAGCCATTAGCCACAGCTTTATTTTACAGTCTGGCAAAGCCTTGGCATGCCTACTTCTTCACAGGAGGATGGTGTTTTTAGAGTTTATCAAGATGCTGGTATTCCAAAGGAGGTTTGTGTCTCTGAGCAGTTTGCCAGCACTATTGTCTGTTGTGTCACATGCCTGCTGGAGAGAAAATGGAAGCTAGGGAGCAGATGCATTTAACTGCCCTACAGGGAGTCAAGCAGGGATAATGGCAGACAGAGGAACAGGCAAGTTTACCTTTCTAAACAGTGAATGGAACAGCTAAGATAAGTTATCTCTGAGAAAATATGGGATTTTTAAAAACCTAGGCATCAGCAAAAAGTGCTAATGGCAGATTGTAGATATTGGGCCTAGGTGGTGGTGTGCTGTTGCATCATGTTTTTTACGCAGCTTATCTTAACTTAAAATGATTATTGAACCTTTTTTCTTGCAGGAGTAATTAATACAACGCTTTTCTCTTTCTGAGGGACAATGTATGGTTAATATTTTGTTCCTTTAAAAGGGAGTTTTTATGCTGCAGGTTTTGGAAATGGAGTGCTGCTCAGTAAAACGCAGCAGTGCATCTGTTTACAAATCTGATGCTTTATGGAAAATGTTTTTTAACGGTTAGCTTTCTTGTTTTGCATGGTTCAAATAAACTAATGCAACTTTTATCTGTGCCTTTTTGTTTTACATTGTATCAGCTACAGTTCTGTGTTGTGGAGTCCAGAAGATATAAAATCATGTGTGGTTCATGACAGTAGTACATGTTGTTCGTTCTTGGCTTTTTTTTCCCTTTTATTTTTTTAAACTTTTGTTTAAATGCTACGTAATTATTTCAAGAAATGCCTTTTTGATCAATTCCCAAATCTGCCAGCCTGTTGTATCTCCTTAACTGGAAAAATGAGATGGGTGCTTGAACAGTTGGTAAGTAAGCAGCATGCTACTCTCTGGACATTTTTAATAGTTTTCCAAACATTTTGTTTTTACTGGGTCAGTTAGTGCAGCAGATGAAGTGATGTTAGTGGTTAGTCATATAAAAGATCAGATTTGCTTAGCGTCCATTTTAAGGGACTTGTACATGTACACTGCTCTATTTGAATGCACTGTTTTTCTGATCATTTGTCTCTAAATTTTGAAGCTTTTACTTTCTGTTTACCTTAGGCCGGTGAAAAATATTCGACTTGATGTTTGTTCACAGATCGTTAATTACCATGTTTGCAGGGTAAAGCGCGTTTTCACTGTTACTTGGGCTTTTTGGGTGTGATGAAAGTGCTAGTGCTCAGCAATGAAGTGACCTTATGAAGTAAAGTAAATAACACTTAATGAGCATATGTTTCTGATACTATACAAAGTATAACCTCAGACAAACTTGCTTGGTTTATAACTAATTTAAAAACATTTTGTGCTCTTTAAAAGGATTTTAATTGTAGCGCCTGCATGCTTGTTTGAACAAGCTGTTTTGCAGTGATCACCAGGGCTGTTACAAAAGCAGAGGAAGGATGCTCTTTTGTGCTTTTAATGTAATTTTTGCACTTGTTTTAACAGTCCATACACATTAATTATTTTGGGAAAGAGCTGAAAGCTAGTCTGGCTTTGCAAAGAAATGACTGTGCTGAGGCACAGTGCATGCAAACTTTCATAGACCCTTGCCATGTATTTGATAATGTTCTTTAACATAGCAATTTAGCTCTGATTACTTGTTTACCAGTGTGAGCATCTTACTTTGAACATCTCACTTTGCTTAAAAGCTTTCCTTCCCCCCCCTCTCCATGTTCCCCCCCTGCTCCCCCCAGCTTCTAGGATTAGATTATAAGAATGTCTGGTTCAATTTGAAACCTGAAATACTGCTGGGGTACCACTGAATTTCATGTGATAGTACTTGTGTATGCAATTTTAATGCATTTTTCAGCATACATGAAAGTGCTGACACAGCTAAGAAGTTATTCTGGTTTTTGTTCTTCAGTTGCTAAAAACCAAAAATTACATTTGGACACAATTTTCCTAGTAGTAGTTTATACATATTAGCAGTTTACTTTCAGCCTTTAGGAGTGACCAACATAATATTTGTTTAATATGAGGAAGCAGGGGTAAGTGATCTGCAATCAGAAAGCTTGTATTAAAATGGCTCCCACAGGTTTTGTTAAACCAGGATCTGTTTCAAATCTGCACCTCCAGACACGCTGCTGACAGTGAAGCGCGTTTGAGTGAGCTGCCCTCGTGCATGTAATGAAACGGAGCGTTGTGAGTCTGTTAAAGTTCACTATTTTCAATCACTCGAGTCTAATTCTTTTATAGTTCACAAAAAACAAATGTCTGCATTGCAGCAAGATGTCTGAGGCAAGGTAGAGACAGCAGCGCTGTGCCTGGGCTCAGCCCAATGGCGCTGCTCCGCCAGCGCCGGAGCCAATTGCCGCAGCAGGCAGGTTAAAGATTGACAATTGCAGTGGCAAGGCTGAGAAAGGCCTTCTGGAAATTTCTGCCATCTTTGTTCCATCTAAGTAAAGCAAATTCAGCCAAGCTGAAGGATTTTTTATATATATATATTTTTTTTTTTTCCTGGTGTTTTGTCAAGGTACAGTGTTATCACTCACTCCCCTAGGTTGCATAATAATCTGTTTTTTCTGTTCAGGACAGATGGAATGTGGGGTTTTGTTTTAAGTGGCAGATGCAGGGAAAAAGCACGTATGCCTTCTCCCCGAGATTTTGCTGGCCTGGATCTTGTTACAATCACAATTAGACAGGACATGTATGAAGCAATGCAGCTGAGGTTTATTCAGCTTGGAGCAAATGGCCATTATTCTGATTATAACTAGCAGTTAATCGTATAATTGCACTGTAAGTTTTCTGGCTACTAGAGAGTAATTTGAATTGCCCAGGATGAATATGATTAGCCATTATTATTTAGTGCCAACATCCAGTTACTTTTGTAATTAACTGGACAAAGAATGGAGTGGGGGGAAAACAAAGGAATGATCTGGATTATAAATCATGGTGAAAACAGTAGCTTTTTAAAAGCTACATGCCTTTTTCATTCTTTGCAGGCAAACTGTTTTACTTGGAAGCTAAATAGTGCTAGGGAAAAGCTGAGTAATTTCTTTAAACAAATGACGCTACTTAACATATTGGAAATGAAAAAAATGCAGAGTATAAACCACTCCAAATGTAACAGTCACCCCCCCTCACAGTAGGTAGGAGTATTGAAATGTAGCAGAAAACCTACACTGCTACTAAGGGAGTGTGTAATGAAAGGAACTTCATGCTCAAAAAGCAGAAATAGATTACATTACAAATTTAGCCCTTCATATCATGTCCACAAACTTCAACTGGCTCATCTTTCTGAGCTGTCTTCCATTTTGTGATATCACTTTTGCTTGAGGGTTTTGTTGTTGTTTTGTTTTGTTGCTTTTTTTCTCCTGTTCTGCCTCGCTTTCCTGTGTATTGTGTTGTATCACTTTTCAGCTTCTGTGGATCCAGTAGGTGAAAAGTGATAGCTGGTGGTCAGTTTTCCATAGTGGTGGTACTACTCCAGCATAATTGGTTAAAGGGAGATAAATCTCAGTAAAAGCTCTCCTCTGTCTGAAATTCAGGGTATTAATTTGAACTTCCTAAATATCTTGAAAGTTGAACAAAACCCTTGCCCATGTAAAATGTAGTAGAGAGCAGTTTTCAAATTTTGTTATTTGTGGATCTCCAGTATTTTTCCCATGGGCACATGAATCCCATTAGAGTGACTTTAAGCCTGTTAGACTAGGTTTGATTTACTTGGTTATTGTCTGCAAACCCCTTTGTGGTGGTACACTGGCTTTGAGGGTCTGCAGACTGGAAACCAGCACAGAAGGCCATCAAGCATGGCCCTTTAAATTACATTTAGAAAGACATTTAAATGCATTTGTTAATAAACATGTCTTGTACTCATGGGTTAAAGACTAATTTAGCCATAGTTACATGGGAAGTGAGTTTCATGTATTTGGTAGTTGTCTGTCATTCTCATGTTAACCCTTTGTTGCCTGTTGTAAGAGCATCTGTGCTTCACACTGTGAGGTTAAAACCATGCTGTAACAGGATGTTACCATTCTTAATTCAGCTGATATAAACCTTTACTTGCAAGCATGATTGTTCTCAAATTATATTTTTAGCATCTAAAATCTGTACCTATTTGGTTGCCTTGCATGGGCCTCAGCTGTATAGTTTACAGACTTAAAGATGACTGTGTGCCACTAAGGATCCCCCTCCCTCCCCTGATTTTTCTCTTTTGTGCACCTGTTTTGAATGGACACTGAATAAGAGTAAGGTTTTAAAAAGAACTGAAATGTTCTTTAAATGAAAAACAGTTACTTTGCTTGTTATCACAGGTAAGGAGCTTAAACACTGCTGTACATAGATATCTGAACGAGCCTTTTGTGTATGTTAATTACTTAATACAGAATGTTATGTACTTAAGACACATGGAGCATTTTGCAGGGAATTCTGCAAAAGGAAATGTAAAATATGAGGTGCTCACACTGGAGGGTGAAGCTAAAATTGAGTGATTTCCTTAGTAACCTGTGACTTCACAAATCTCCCTATCTTGTGCCTTTTTAGCTAAACGTTCGGATGTCAGGCGTCCTTTGGTCCTTCTTTACCATTTCTGATATTTAGACACTGGCTTTGAATCTCGCCCTGCTGTGTAAACAGGAGCTGCTGGTATTGAACAAAGTGCTACCATTTTAGCTCCAGAGCAGGAGTGAGGCAGTGCAGTGCTGGCAGACGCCATTTTAAGAGCCCTGCATAAATAGCATAGCTACCGATGAGTAAGAGACTGTTATAGGTGAGTGCTCATACAAAGCTGCTATTTATTCAGCAATGGCATGCAAATAGTGGTTGTTGGTTTTAAGTTTTTGTTGAATGCAGTTTTTTTGGAGTCATTATTTAGAATTGCTGCTCACAAATGTGATGCATGAGAGGCAGGAATTATCTTAAAGATGAAATTCAGTTTTAGTGCTTATAGTCTTTAATCAGTTTTTTTTTTTGTGGTTTGTTTTGTTTTCTGTTAATTAAAAGGAAAAATGAATTCCAGAAATATGTAGTTCTTGATCTGAAATTCATGTGTTATTCCCTGATGTAGATCTAGATTGTGTATGTGGGCATTAGCTGTTTCGAGTGGTTTTCCATATCTGTCAGTTTTTCTTGGTTAAATGTCAAGGTGCAGTAGTTCATCTGCAACTTTTAATTGTTCTTTGTAGTTATTATGGATTAGAGCAGCTTTATATATTCTTGTATATGTACATTTTCTCAGGTAAGTACTACTGTTAGTAAAGGAATGATTTTCCTAAACAGAAAAGTCAGTATATAATTCAGGGATGTGAAATTTGAAAACCTGAATTTTATATTAAAAAAAAACCCACCCTCTCTTCAGTTTGGTAGAGAATATATTTAAAAATTAGGCAGCTGAGTTATTTCTCCATTTTTACCGAAGTATCAATTAATCTTGTATGTTTGCAATCCTTTTTTTTTTCTTTCTGTGCCCAACTCTCCCCAAAGGAATAACCTCCACCCCTTCTACCTTCATTCAGACATACTAAACTAGTTTGTATTAAACCAATTAGCTTAACATTTTAGAAAACAAACTTTTGTTGTTGTTGCTGCAAGTTTTGTCAATATGAGTAGGGAAGTTTAAATGATTAATTGGTTTTCTGGTCATTTGACAAGGAAACTGGCAAAGCTTAAATTTCAGTTGTGTTCTTAAAATGTGTTTCTCTGTATTCATTCATCTTAATGAGGAAATAAGAGTAGCTTTCAGAATCACATAAGCTATTTGTTGTATTCATTGAGGTACTTAATTGAGTATATTCCAGTATAATTTGTGATCTGCAGCCTCAGAGCATCCCATTCATACATGTATGACAGTAACACATGCTGGCTGGAATAGCTGCTCTGAGCCCTGCAAAAATGAATTCTCAAAATAAAACTCTCTGGAATAGTCTACTAGACCACACAGTTATTGTTTCCATGGAACGAGATACTTGTTTTTAATTATTTTGCTGCTGGTCTTAATTTTCCTTTTATTTTATTGTGGGTAATAGTAAGGTAACTGATTAAGAACCTTGAATTATTTAATTGGAAATCTTTTGCTAATATCTGCATTTAGAAGTTCGTGCTTTATAAAGCATTTTCAGAATTTTCCTTGTATTGTGGAGGATGCAAAGGTGAAAAGATGTCAGCTTTAGAAAAGTTACTGTAAACTTGCTATGAATTGCTGGTATGTATTCATAAGCTTGAATGTTGAAGATGACCACTACAGTCATCACTGCCAACATTCAAACAATGTCATGTTGTGGAAGTCATTATACATTACAGCAAATAAAGCAATGGGAGATGCTTTTGAAGAGCTGTAAATGTTCAGTATCTTTTATAGCTATGTCTAACACACTTTTATTTAACTGTTCCCCACCAACATTGGGATTTTTTTTTTCAGAACAGTCTCTGTGGTTTTCTTATATACTTAAATGTTTGTGCCCTTAAAAGATTAATTAATTGCAGAGAATATGGAGATGCCTCTGTTCCTCTGAGGCTCAGGTTTCATAGTGTAGTAGGTAATTGCTGGATTTTGTGTGAGCGATGCACACTGTGTGTGTGTAGGGAATGTGCTCCTCCATTGCTGAGGAAAGTGGAGAACCTTGCTATCAAGTGAAGCATGCAGTTTTGGCTGCTCATTTATAGTTAAAATCTTTGGGAAGGCTGTTTTCAGGCATCCTTTATGTGATGTTTGCACCCCTGCCCATGGCAGCGGTTTGGAACTAAATCGTCTCTAAGGTCCTGTCCAGGGCAAGCTGTTGTATCATTCTATGATTCTTTGTATCAAGGTTTTGCAAGATACTTCGTTCACCTCTAGGAGTGTTTCTGAAGAATCTTTTTCTTGTTTATAGCACTATTGCAAGAACACTTTTAAGGGTGATGGAGCAAACTGCCTCAGTTTCCTAAATTAAGCTCGTTAGGTGAGTGGGACGCATTCTGAGCTGAAGAACCCCGCTGTGCTGTAACTAATAGGTAGGAGTCCTGCCCTGTAAACCCCCTGCAAACCCCCTGGGTTTGGGCCCAGGGGCACAGAACATCCTCAGTCAGTCTCAAACATCTCCTGGTGCTTTGGTCAGGGAAGTAGGAACAGTTCCTGCCATGGTGTTTCCATATTGATCCATCACTCCCATTTCTCCGCCAGGATTCACGCAGAGCTCTCTGGATTATAATACTGATTTGTACCAAGTACTGTATCTTTCATGTTGTACCATCTTCCCCTGAGGTTGTGTTTTAAACAAAATGACCTGATAGATTTGGATGAGTCTGGAATATCTGCTTTAATGTAACTTAAATGTGAGCTGCTAAAAGGGTGGTGCTCTTTTCTCCCTGTGTGGTTCTCTCCCATTTTGTGCATGTCCAGCTGCACAGTGAGTTACATTCCAGAACTGGTTTGGATAAAATGGACATGATTTCTGGAACAAGAAGTTAAGGGTTGGGGAAACCATTCCTTTTAGTAGCAGCCTATGTAAAATGAGCATAAGTGAATCCATATAAGACCCGAGTCTTGTAAAGCCTTGTGTGTCCTAGTCTGTGCCTGGAACTGGACCTCTATTTTAGAAGCAGTTAATGTGCACTGCCAGATTACTCCAGTCTTATAGAATTACTGGGTAAGAATACATATTTAGCTGTATGCATTATTGATTATATATACATGATGTTTTAAAAATAGGGGCTTTGTTACACTTTGGCAATATTGAAATAGGATTTTATATAGAGGGAGGGGAAGAAAAATCTCCAGTGCAGCATTGGAAGAGAACAATGAACCCATCCCATGAGCCCATCCCTTCCCTTTGCTTAGGAGAGGAACAGGCAAAGGCAAGTGGTGCATGAAATGTTTTGGTGTCTGCAGGCCACTGCCAGCTCCTCTTTGCTGAGGCCCTTGGGAAAGGGTGTAACAAATGTGCAGGATAATTGATCTGCCCATGCATAGTAAATGTGTGAGCATTGTAGTATAGTTGGCTGTGTTGTGCATTTAATCTGCCCATGCAAAATAAATCTGAGAAGCATTGTGTTACAGTCAACTGTGCTACACATTTACCATAATTCTGGTCACATGGGTGCCTTGCCTTGCTCCTGAAATGATCAGTATAGCCCATGAGCTGGGAGGTAGATGCTGGTAGAACTTCCCTTCAGTGTTTTGTGACTTTAAAGGGCTTGTTTTGTAAATGATTTCTATATCCAAATGACAAAGAATAAGGATTTCTGGCATTCATGGAATTTCTCAGCTTTGGGTTTTCCATACATTGAGTTTGGTTAATTTGTATGTAAAATCTCTACTGACATAACTGTACTGTTTAGAGCTGTGAAAAGAATTGCAACCCAACACCCCAGTAGCTCATAGTTGATTAAAAGTAGTTTTGTCAAATAACAAACTAAAAAAATCCTTCTGCTGTTAAGTTTTACTTTGTTTAGGAATCTCTTTTAACTTATACCCGTAACAAAACTCCTGCTAATATAAACTGTTTGTCAGGCTGAAGAGTTTCTCTGGTGTAAATGTAACCAAGTCCTCACTGTTTTTTCCGAGCTCTGATGAGATGTCTCAGGCAGATTTATACACAGTGGCTAAAGCAAAGGTCTCCAGCTGCCCTCTTGGCCCTGTCCCTGGAGCTGGGGTGGCTGAATGGAACCTCAGCCCACTCCATAGCAGCAGAAATTCATAATCTGCCGTATGAGTGCACACTGCTATCAACACCACCTTCCATTAACAGACTGGGTGGTAAATTGTCCCTGTACAATAGAGGATCTACATCCCTCATGGCTCTTGTGCTCTGGTGGGCACTGCAATACCTGCCTGAAGCTCCAGAACCCCATTTGTCCATCATTTTGAATTTGGGTTTGCTTCAATATCATGTGTTTTCTTTTACCCTTCATCTAGGATAGTCACATCTCCAAAACTGCTCTGTAACTCTGTCTGAACTCTGTTCATTTTTCCTCTCCCTTCCATCCTCTTTCCCCAAAGTGACTTAACAAGCCAAATTGATTGAGTTGTTTTCTTGAATGGCATCACTTTAGTGTATCACAAGTAAAATATTAGAAAGTTAGATGGACTTTGTAATAATTTAATCCTGCCTGGAGCAAATGAAAACTGACTGTGTAAGATTGAATGGTAACAACTCTATACTGTTTATGGTTAATAACTGGTGGAATTGTATTGCCAGTAAATGATACATATTCAGTTTTCTGTTACACAGTCTAGTTCCAAAATCCTTAAAATTATTTATTTAATGGTTTTTAAAATTACATTTTACCTTCTAATTTTGCAAGTTGTTCTGTGTTGCTAAGTCTGTTACTTCAGCTAATCTGTTCATGAATGCTGATGAGCATTTAAATGTTGGCAGGCATCTGTCCACATGGTTTATCTGTGATTAGAAGCTGCAAGGAACAGAATTCCTGTTTGTCTGTCACACACATACAGTTCATACATACATTGCCATAATCTTCAATACATGTTACAGGACTGTCTTTGATACAAAAATACAACTTTTGTGCTTGGTAATTTGCAGCATATGTGTGTACCTGGATTGTTTCTCACTGTGGTTTGATCAATGTATGCTCTGGCAAACAGCAAACCTTTCATTCCATCAGAAATTTTAATGTTGTTGTGTTTGACAGTGTTGGGTTGAACTTAATGGATAGAAATTAGTCATGGGATTAATGCATAAAGTATTCTAATTCACCTTTTTGAATCCTGCAGCTTGGCTGAAGAGGAAATAAAGGCAGAGCAGGAGGTGGTGGAGGGGATGGACATCTCCACTCGATCCAAAGGTAAGAGGAATATTTCAGTTAAGTTCTACAACACAATTATTTGTAAACCAGGATAATGAAGCTGTGTCATCTACCATGAAGCTACTCTTTGAGTGGAGACTCAAGATTCACTGTATTTTTTACAATGACTACTGTATGTTAGGAAGTGTTGTAATTTTTCTTTGGTTTTCATTATATATCCAATCCACACACACAAATATTTCAGCGTTATTTCAGGTTTATGAGTAACTAAAGTTAAATTACCAAAAACCAGCAGCCTCTTGTATCACTTATCATGGCTTTCCTTAAAGTAGTACTTCTAGATTGGCAAGACAGGAGAAAGTAGTAGTAGCAGCAAAACTATTAAGGTAGTATTTCCTACTGTAATGAATTATTTTTTTTCTAAGAATAAAGAATCACAGTAGCATTTCTGTTTCCACAGAAATTAGTCCCCTGAGCAGTATGTATTTCATGGACATTCATGCCTGTCCATCTCCTATTGTACTTGCAAATGACTTGGCAGCTGAGTTTACCTGAAAGCCATTTCTCTAAATAGCAGCAATAGTTACTACCATCCTTTTAAAGTTCTGGCACATACCCAGTTACTCTTCACATTCCTACAGCAGAGCTCACAACTCTGGTTAACTCTGAATGTGCAGGTGGGATTGTCCTGAAGGCATGGCACAGATCATCTGCATGTTTTCTAATGAGGAAGTTTGGCTGGATAACATGGTTATAAAATTGGATTCACTTATTTGCACTAACAGATAGTAAATTTCTTGTTTCAGTTCTCATGGTGTGGTTAGGTGAGGTGGTACATGAGATATGACACTCAGAAGAGATACACTTGCTCCTTTTGTCCCTTCTCCCTGTCTTTTTCTCCCTTCTCTCCTTCTGATCTTGTATGTCAGTCTCCACCCCTGGACTACTTTCAGTATTTACTTTTCTTTGTATTTCAGTTTTCTAGGCCAGCAGAAAATAAATGTTTTTGTTGCTTTAATGATTGCTACTGACTGGGGTAAGCTCCCAGCTCTGCACTCCACCACTTACTTCCTTTGTGGTGCTTGTCACTTCCCAGCTATTTTTCTGCTGCTGTAGTGACCAGTTTGTTTGTGAAAGAGTTTGATAACATAAGAACTTGGTATAACGGACAGTGGGAGTTATTAGATACATTTAGCTGCCCATGAAATCTCATCTTTATTTCTCCTTAGAGATGCTGGCCCACTTTCTAATACTAGTAAGAGTTCTGCATGCCTTAACTGAGCTAAACTATTACTTTTGTCATTCTGATGTAATTAATGTCTAAAAGACACTTAAAAATCTGATATCTACTTATGTAGATGTTTACATTTTAGCTCTGGTGTTTTAATAAGCCATGAACAGGTGCATGGGCCATACAAAAAGTTTTCATTTCCTCATGGTAGTTCTAGTGCTGCCCTGACCTCAGGATATGTTGTTTCAGTGAATTAAGCCCACAGGAAACGTTTTGCTTTTTGTTTGGTAGGGTTAAGAGGAAGATTTTTAGGACAGTGAGCTGATTTAATATCATGGTTATAGAAAAGGTTAGTCTGTCATGTCCCAACCTTCTCACACATGATCTTGCAGCTTCCCTTGCATTGTGGGCTCTTAACAGTTAGAACTGGTCAGTTCAGAGGGATTTAACCTGGCAGAAAGAGCCTTGGGTTTTCATACTGTTTACTGTTGTTGCAAAGCCCTGAACCAGCTGATGCCAAAGCCAGTCTCACTGGTTTAGGTTGACCCAAGCTGTCATTGTGTGGAAGCCACAGATCCATGCATTGATGTTCTCTTAGTGCTTTAAGTGCTTTAAGTGGGAGTGATGTAAATGGCATTAATGTATCACCATAGTAGAGATAAAACTTAGCAAGTGTTGAATCACTTTAATAGTAAGGGAATTGGTATTTATATAACTAGATACTGATTTGCTTTAGTTGGTTTGTTAATTTTAACATATATGTTGATAAAACCCCTGCCAGCACCACCACAAGGACAAGAATAATAACCACCCACCCCCAAGCCCCTACAGGCTTATATTTTATCCAGTGAAGAATGTGGGATATAAAGAACTCTTTAGACTTACCTGTAAACCATTTCCCTTTGTTGTATACCCAACCTAATCTGTAAATTAGTGATAGAACTTTATGATGGTTGAAAATATAGTTTCTCACCAAAAATAAAAGAATCATAAATGTCTTCCCCAAGAGTTGTCCACATTACAGGCCTGGTGTATTGAATCTTTCTGGACTCCTTTTATCTGGACTGAAACAAGCTTCTCTGATAGTTCAGTGCAGTGTTTCTGCAGCAGAGAAGTCACAAACCAGAATTTCAAAACTGTTGTTCTGCTCTGTGCAAGGCAGAAAAAGTGCAGCAAAGTTCTCAACTTTGGGATGGTGACAGCAATGTCTCCACTTTAGCAATTAGCTTGTGCAGAACTTTGCTTTGCTTTGGAGAGGATATGGATGAGGAAGTTGATCCTATCTAGGCAAACCTGGTGGGGAGCACACAGCTCTTTGTGCTTTGTTTAGGTTTTTTGATGTGTGAGAAGGCTGTGCAGGTGATCAATCCATGGCACTGTATAACTTCAGAGGTGACCTAGAGCAGTGGATGTGCTGCAAGCCTGTAACCTGCTTGCCCAGATATGGTTTGTACAGCTCATGTGAGGCTGTGTCTAAAGAAAGTTGTAGGGAAATAAATTTAACTGCTTTAATATCAATTAACCTGATGCAGACCTCTTCCTGGACATTCTTGTTTTGATATAAGCAGTTTAATTGCTGTAATTCAGTTGCAGTTCAGTTTAAGCTAAACTAAACCATGCATTGTTTAATCTGTACCATGGGTCTGAACACAGCCTTTGAATTGGTCTAGGTAACGTGGTGGTTTCAGAGCAGCCTAAGCTGGTCAAACTGCTCGGTGCAGCAGTTTTATCCACTTCCTTCCATACCATAGCTGGCAGGAAACTAACTGAACCATAAAACATGAACAGTTTTCTACTAGCTCAGTGTGCTGGAACAGCTTGGTGGACTGCCAGAACTGGTGTAAGAGAGAAGGCAGGAATACACCAGCTGGGTGCAGGAAGTGTGGAGCTTTGTTAGCAAGCATTTGGACAGGGCTAGGCTGGAATGAAAGCCATCACTGACACTTCTTACTTTAAATTGTGATAGCTAAAGCGAGTCTGTAGCTGTGGTCGGGGCTATGGGGTCCTACATGTTCAGCTGCATTTCTCTACCCTTCTCTTTTTCTGGCTGTAATGCTTCTGCTGTTGCACAGTCAGCTGTGTCAAGCAGCTGATCTAGCAGAAAATGGATCATTTTTTGTAGTACCAGATTTTGCCTGAATCATGAACTGATTAACCCTCCTGTTACACACAAGTGCCTGTCTCCAGAAAGTTGTGGGGACAGATACCTGGTAAGGTGGGAAAGAGGACTAGAGTTAGTCTAGGAGTTATAATTTAGATCTGCCTATAAGCTGCGCATGTGCAGCCTTGTTAAAGGCAAGGTTTTAAAATACTCTGCTCTCTTGATGAGAACAAGAAAGCATAAGGCATCTGAGAACTGGAAATGGGAAATGGCAGCTTAAAGAGAATGCAAGGAGTCCAAAACCAGAAAATGGAGTGAACAGAGGATTGCTCCTTAGTGGAGGAGAGAGGCTGTGAATTACATGATTGTATTTTGTCCTTTGTATATGATATATTAACATGTCCAGCAGAAATATCTTGTTATATTTATGTTCCAGCCTTATGGACTACTTTTTAACTTTGTTTATTAAATATTTCAGGATGGGGCATGCAAGGTCTCTGGATAAATGTCTAAGCATTTCCAGGTTATGGTTTCAGAGCAAACTCTGTCTTCACTTGCGCTTGTTCTCTTTGGACAGAATGAACTCTCGACCGAGTGTTTTCTTCCTATTAACCAGGAAGAATTTTTTTTTACATCCTCTCTGCTAGTTTAACTTAGCTGCTAACAGCAGCAAGCTGTGGTGGCAGATGGACTTCCATGTAGGTTTTCACGTATTTCAGCTGGTACTGGAACCATTGCCTGTTTAGTGCCCAGTCAAAAGGAGCTCTTTAACTCTCTTCTTGCCATTGTCAGTCATACATCTCTGACATTGTCTTTGCCATCTCTGCTGGCTCTTAGGACTCGGGTGGAGATGTTGTTTTCTACCTGCTTTTCTCACTGAACCAGATTATTGGGGAGTTGAGCAGATGTTGGACATTGGTGGGAGCAGCCTTGGCTCAGCAGGGACAGCTGGTCATTAGATGGTCTAAGCTTGGCATAAAATCATATACAGAGGCCCTACAGCTTAATGGGGAGAATTCTGACATTTACAGGGGGCTTTTTCAGGTTTATGTTGAAGGCTTTGGTCTTAGGAGCTCCTCTCTAGTGGTAAAGTGTTCTGATACAATGAATAAAAATACAGAAATGACTAATTAAATGGAATTCCCAGAATGGATGATACATTTGTAACAGTTTCATAATAGTACAGCTCTATCAGCTTTCTTTGTAGTGTTACCAAGTATTTAATCACACAGAGATGAGATTCTTACTCCAGTGTGAAGCTTTGATTCCTGCAGGGAACAGAAGTGCAGCCCTGGGCTTTTGTCTCTGGTGCAGAGCCCTTGCTATCAGCAGTCCCACCTTAGGAGGGCCTTGGGACAGCAAGTCCCCCACAGCCAGGCTCCAGCTTATCCTTGCCTTTCAGATCTTACCTTGTAAGTTGTTGGGAAGTGTTTCTTTTTCTTTATCTCCCAAAGTCCTACAGTGAAGAAACAACTAACAGCGTCTTTTTGTATTTGTGTAAAACTGTAACGTGGCAGGAGTTCATCAGAATTTACACAACCACGGCTGACCTCAGTTATTTATTGCATTAAGTAACTGGATTGGGTTAATTACATTGGTTGAAGTTTCTGGAATGTAAACAGGGCTTTAGTGGTTGGTTGCAACTGCATCATGTTTCAAAATTCTGGCAGAAAATTAAAATTCCTCAAAGCTGAGTGTAAGTTCTAACAGATTTATCCATGATTTTATTAAGTTTTTAAGATATTTACCCTTGCTAGAGTATCACAGGCAATGGATTTGAAAAATCAGAAATCTTTAACAACTATTCAGGATAATAAATTTTACTGGAAGGCTTCACAGTTCTGGAATTGGTCTAAATTATTAATGGAAACCTGTTCTATCAAATGGGGCAAGTTAGTATTGCTACATTTTCTGTCACATTTCTTCATTGATTACACTCCATGCCATGTAAGGTACAGCATTCAGAGATCTTGAGAAGTAGTAGAGATGTGACAGTCTAGGTGGAAGTCTAGGTGATTTTTTTTCTTGTTCCTTCTAAAGGTATAGATACACATTTCTTCAGGGTAATGACAGCTTAAGCAATCTTGAGTCACCTTTCTTTTCTTGTACCTTCTCTCAGACTGCTTTCTTATAGCTGTTTTTTAAATCCATCAACTTAACTCTTCATGTAACTGTTCTAAATAAATTTTTGTTCTGTTACATTTTATTGAATTTAATTCCTTGATTTGGTTCACCAAATGTTGGCAGAACTGTTTGTGCCATAATAAAAGGCATAGGATGGCATTGGGAATTAAAGTTAACAGAAGTAGCCTTGGGCTGGCTCTGTTGAAGTGACGCTTCTGCTGAGTGTCTTATGTGGAACTGTTGGTTGTGTTTGTAGTTGGAAACGTTCTTCAGAATTTTGCATATTTGACCCAGTTGCAATGAGATATCAAAAACCTGCTTAAATCACAGGAAACTCATTGGTGTAGCTAAGTCTCAGTTTACTGGTATCTCTTGGGAGGCTAAAATAATGCTTTCACTGAAAAAACACATTGCTGTTTCTGGCTCCTGGAGAATCAAAATGACTGCTAATCTTAACCATCTTTATCACAAATCATATTCAAAAGCTTTTTCATTTTCTTTTTTTGTTATTGTTGTTACTATTTAAACAAATGTGTTTCTTAGTTTCCCTTTTCTCACTTTCTGAAAATTTCCAGAACAGAAAAGTTTATTCTCCAAGCAGTAAGCAGCTAATTTCTTATAGGATTTATATCTACAATTTAAGAAAATTGGGTACAGAATTTGAATAAGTAATACTCTTCATGAAAGTAAACTTGATATAGTTAAGATTTTTTTTTATTGTCTGCACTTTGTTTTGAAATGCAAAACTTCCCATTCACACCATCTCAAAGAAGGATAGTTCTTTTAGTAAATGATTTTAACCTGCAATTTCCACACTTCTTGGGAAGGCTTTTGTTTTGTTTGCCTAACTTGTTTGTGAGGTTGAATTTGAAAACCGTGGTCTATTGTAATTCTGATTTACTCAGGCTTTTCTCATTTGCCTTGCTATCCATCGCGTTGAGGATGGGAGGCTCAGGCAACACATCCTGGTCTAAGTCAGCCCTGCCACACCAGCATCCCTCCTTCACTGTCACATTTCCATCCTTTTCCCTTCTACTGGCACTTTCAACTCTGGGGCTTGTTGCTCTGCTGAAATTAAATTTTAAAGTTGTTGTTGATTTAGGCCATATCATTTTTACAAACAGTCTTGCTTCCTGGGTGAACAAACCACAGTGCTAGAAAAAGAAAAATTAAACAAATTTTATTTGTGGAAGGGTGCTGTGAAGCCTTGACTTAGGTGTGGATTTCAGCTCTCATTAAGGCTTTATTGGGAGAGAAAATAATCCAAATGTAAGAGATGTCTAGAAATACGTACGTAGACATGATTTCACCATTGTTTTAGTCTGGAATTGCTTTGATTGCATTTAGCTTAAGTTTATAAATTAAAAAAAAACCAAAAAAATTAAAAGATAACAAAAAAGAAGTATGGAAAGAAGAGCATAATGGGGTGTCACTGTCAGTCTGTGGTACTGAGCAGTTTATGCTGTGTTCTTGCAGTAAGGCATGTTGATGTTGCTTGTTTTCAAGAAGAGTTACATTTAAATATCACAAGAAAAGGGAAGATGACAACATCCTACTTTTACAGGTTTTCTGAGTTGGCACCTGCTTCTATTGAGGAAAGTGAGACTTCTCAGTTGTCAGGGATCCCTGCTATGAAGTGTTTACAGTGCAGCACTTTGCAATACGCAGAGTATAAAAATATTTGGTTGTGGTCTCTGTTCCATATGCTGCAGCAAGATAAGATCTCTGCTATAAATAATACACTTTTGTTTGTTTTTATAATTTTTTAAAGCTAAACTATAGTAAGTCATTACTGTAGTTATCTGCTTACAAAGTGTGTTGCCATCACCTAAAATTGGGCTTACAAAACAGTCATAAAGTATGAATTGAAATTTTAGGGTTTAAGTATGCTTCAGTCTATCCCCTGGGAGCAGTAGTTACTAATCCTTTAGTCACATGATGGCATACAGAAACAAAGATTTAACTTCAGGTGAAGCTCAGGTTAGCTTGTTGCTCCCCAGTGAATGATTTGTAAGAGCACTCGGAGGTGCTTATTGTCAACCTTCATAACATCACAGACCAATTAATACTAACCTAGTGATGTGAAACCAGGGAACTCCTAAGGAGAATTAAAAAAGTTATTTCAGGTGTCTTCTGTTTTTTCCCTTGAGCTGGAAGCACATTTTTAAACGGGTGCTAAGGAAGCAAAATCACACAAAGATTCAAGAAATAACTAGACTAACGTTGCTTGGCAAAATTAATATTTTTAGTACAATTGGTTTATCAGTGAGAGTTTTGGTTCAGGTTGACTTGCTCAGTGTGTGATGGGAGTTCAGTAGGAGCAGGGAGATTGCAGGATCACATGCCAAGTGGTGACCAGGTGGCATGGTGAGATCCTTCCTAAGGTGAGACCATTCTTGCTCATTAAACACTATTTGAAAAATATTTACTTATCATAGAAGAGATCACAGAAATTCTGGCTGTTCCCTTTTGGAGGAGAAACTTGAGTCCACCCCTTAAACAACTCTTCTGGTTGCCAAGTTATTGCACAGCTTTAATTTGGTCTCTTTTGTTCTTTCCTCCCAGATTTGTTTCACTTTTTTCAAGTAACCCTACACTAGGGAAATGATGCAAAATTAAAAATTAACTTTTCTCCCTACAGGTTGTTTTAAAGGGATCAGTTTCTTGATCTGGCTCACAACTCAGCTATAGGAGCTCTGCTCATGCAGCTGGGAGAGCCAGGGAGGGAGAAGCAGCAGTTTGTGCTAAACAGGGTATTTCCACTGAAAGAAATTCACACAAAATGCAATTTTTTAATCATAATTAGAATTGGAAACTATAGCTCAAACAATTTAAGAAGATGCTACCATTCTTTTGTTACTTAAACTGAGTTAAAAGATTCATATTATCGGGTCCCTCACAGGTTGGTAAATTAGCAACATACTGTGGTTGTTAAAGCCACTGGCCTATTCCACTAGCACAACTAAATCTGAAAAAATATGCCTGTGCAATGCTGTTTTCCTATCTATTCCTTAATTTTTCCAGTTACATTGCCTCAAGAAAACCTCTGTGCATTTGAATAACTTGCCAGCTGGAAAAAAAAAAAAGGAAGTGTATTTCAGGTCAGCTTTTGTATGTTGTCTATGAGTCACCACTAGTTGATTTGAAAATCCCCAGTATACTCAGGCTTCTTGAACCAAGGAGGAAAATGACATCACTTTAAGTAGTTTTTGAAATTACTTAACCAAACATACATGTTTGTGTGACCATTTAAAAAGATTGGTATTGAATAAGCACCTTTTCTGCTGAATTGTAGCTTGGATTTGGCTGTGACTGAATAGTCATTCAGTTCTGGTTTAGCTAATAACAGTTCAACTCTTTCCTGACCCTGAATCAGGTAGTTTAGGGAAGAAAGAACATTTAAAAGTGAAATGCATCACATTATGGGGGCAGGAACTTTACTGGTGATTTTCATACTTAGAGATGAGATACAATGTGCAGGGTCACAGCTTCTTTGTAAGCCTCACAATTGGAGGCTGAAGAGCTGAAAGGAAACTGGTGTTCTCCACTGGTGGCAGTTTTGTGCCTGGAAGTAAGAAATAAAGCCAAAGAGCAGAAAATTCTACTGTCCATTTCCCCTCCTGGTTTGAGGTGTGCCTGTGTAGATACAATCTGGAAATAAAAGCTCAAATCTCTTTAGAGAGTTACAGGGATGGCTTTATTTGCTGGTGAGAAACTTGGGCTTAGAGACCCCTTTGAGGATATTGTTTGCAAATTACAATAAAGAAACAAAGACTTTAGTGTGATGTTGGGAAGAAAATACGTGGTATGATGCTGTTTTTTGTGGATCACTCTGAATGCAAACAGTTCCCACGCTGAATAAGCTCAATTCTACTTTCATGAATAAAAAAAAAAAACAAAACCAAAAAACCCCCAAACATTCAGAGCTTGTTTGGTTTTAGGTTTGATAATTTTGATTTAGTTGTGGGCTTTGGTTTAGCTGACACTGATGCTGCAGTTCCTTCCAGGATAGCTGGATTAGCACAGCTGTCTTGGGATATATGAAACATATCCCAGCCCAAGGAGTTCTTCTGCCACCTTCTGTGCATAATCAGCTAAACTGACAAACCCTCTGTGTTTCCTGTCAGCAGACTCGTACTGTGTTGGCATTTTTATTGTCATAATTGCTTAAGCAGGGGAGGAAGCAGACATATTTTTTACACACATAGGTGACATAGCAGCTCTTTGTATTATCAAACCAATCTAAATTTTGGGATAAATGGGGAAGGAGGCAGATTTGCTTGAATCCAAACACAGCAAGTAACAATAATGGCTTCAGATACATTGTATTGATTGATATCAGCCAAGGCATGTCAGCAGATAAATGGTGCTAAATGCTGCCAATACGTGTAAAAGGGGAGGGGTGTGTGAGAAGGGAAGAAAGTCACAGGTCTTAGTGTCAAAGCTCAAAACATGACAAGTTTTTGTTTGTTTATCTGAGCCAGCTTTACTACATTTTGTCAGCATTTTGTAACTTTTGTAAACAGAAGAGTCTCTGAGAGCTGACACTAGTGTCTGCTGGGCAGCACTGCTGAAGTAGCTGTGCCTACAGAACTAGTGGCAAACACTTTTAGAATTGTTGAAATTGTTGAAATTCCAGATGTTGCTAGCCTGATGTAGCTATTCTAGAGTAGTAAAACACAGAATAGGCAAACACTCCTGCATATGTTTTCTCTTTTTCAGTTGTATGTCCCTCCATCTGTATTTTCATGTGTTTTTCATATTTATTTATAGTTTCCCTAAATGTTATCTTGACACATGTTAACCAAGCTTTTGGTCAGTCAGAAGTCATCAGATAGCATTATATTTTCCATAGATTCGTATGGAAGTCTACTACTGGAGGTTTTTTTTTTCTGTGCAGTTAAATATTAGTGTGATGGTTCAGTTGTTTCTCTTGTGATATTGTTGAATTCTGATCCCTGTTGTTCTATGTATAGTGTTATTTTGTTGCATGCATTAAAAGCTTAAGGAAAAATTAAACTTGCTGACCCAACTCCGATGAAATTTCACTTGTATTTTGTTAGAGTCATATCACTGTTCTATGACTGTCCTTTGAAACTGATTATGTACCTTTTTCTTTTGAAAAATACCAGTAAGTTCTTTCTAATATAGCTGAGCATTTAATGTTAATTAGGGATTACTGAAATTTTGTTCTGAGAGAATGAAGTTGCAAATGCTCTTATTTTAAAAAGATGAAATAAAAATCTTTGAAGAGTATGAATGACAAACCATAACATTGTTGAAACATTTTTCATCAATGTGCAGTCTTTAACCATGTTTTTTGTATCTGTTACAGATCCTGGTTCTGCTGAACGCACAGCACAAAAACGGAAATTTCCCAGCCCTCCACATTCCTCCAATGGCCACTCACCTCAAGATGCATCAACAAGTCCTATAAAAAAGAAAAAGAAGCCTGGTCTATTGAACAGTAATAATAAAGAGCAGGTAAGAGAAGTCGTGGTTTTATTATGCTAGAATATGAAACAGTAGACAATGTAGAAATAGCTGATCAGGAGCTCAGTCTTCTTTAAGGAAGCTCCATTTTTGTACTCTTAAGGAATGGATATAAATTTTTGAATGCAGTGCGGGTAGGATATGGTATTGTAATTTTGATTTGAATGCTCTTTGATAATTGTTTTACATCTGTTGAGAAAGACCACCTGTGTCGTGCTTAGAGCTTTCATAAAGGTAATAAGATGTATAACCAATAAATGCAATTTGGAACAGAATTATTGTGAATAATTACAACAATGAATAATAACAATAACAAAACCAACAATAGCTGTTTTTTATTTAAACCATTAGCAGGAAATGTTCAGTAGTGTGATAACCTAGGTTAAGAAAGGTCTCATAATGTCAGTGAAGTTCCTCATCTGCTTGCAGTCCTTTCCTACTGCCTGTTAGTCAGCTCCACCTTGGTATTCTGTATATTTCCTCCCCTTCCTTAAAATTTCCAGGCAGTGTACACTCCTGCCAAACTAGTTAAATCAAAGGGTCACACTGACTTTTCAGTCTTTATGCTTGTAACCTTACTTTTACTGCTGAATTGATAGCATTTGTTGTCCTTCTTAGAACTTGACTCCACAAGACTTAGACAATTTCTGATTCATTGTATGATGCGCATGAAAGAATTATATGAATTGTTTTGAATAGCAGATGTTGTAAAGCATCTGTATCATCTTGGAGTAGATTACATGAAAGCAGTCTTCAGCCTTACTGCAATTACTTCACACCTGATGCACTAATGTAATGACACGCCTGTGTGTTTTTCAAAGTGCATTTTTGTGTCGTGGGGTTTTTTGCCAGTGTCATATAAACACAGGATTAAGTTCTGAGTGCTCAAAGCACTTTCTCCTGGCATAAGAGCATCCACATTATCCTGGTGCAATTGCACTGGTGAAGAAAGAAAATGAAATTCCTACTCATTGCAGTTGTCCTGGAACAAAAGCTGTGAATAGATCAGCCCTTAAAACTCAGTGTAAATTGTATTTTATTTCAGGATAATCAGGAGGTGTAACTGTATCATGTGGAGGTACACTGGGGTCAGTTTGGCATTTGCTGAGCTTCACTGCAGCCTGGGTTTATTCTTTTACATCTTGGACATTTTCTGGGCAGATACTGCCCTTCTGAAGTCTGAGCTTGTAACTGTGCAGTGCAGAGATAATTTTGCAAACAGTGGAATTGAATCTTTGGGTATTAATTTCCACTTTTTCTTCCTGCATTTAAATTATTTGTGAAAACACAGTTGCAGTTGTTGAACTTGATAAATTCCCCTTGGTAAATACTTTTCTGTTTTCCAGGTATCTCAGTCCTGTACAGGATAGAATAAAGTTGTGTATCTAATGAAGAAAACCTATCAGACTTGCTTATTTTGCTGTATTTATTACAAGTTAGCAAGAAAATATCTGTTTAGTTCTGTTTAGCTTTTACAAGTTGCTTTTCATTTGATGTTGTCTTGCATGTCAAATTTGAAGTGGGCATGCCTGAAGATTGTTGTATCTAAATAGGTTCAAACTCTGCTCTCTGTGGTAGTGGGAGTTGTTTTTAAAGATTCTTTTACTGCTGAGCAGATGTGAGCTGGCCATACAGGTTCTAGTTTTGCTCTCAGGGTGAATTTGAGTATGATGTAGCTGACAGCTGTGGTTCTGATTGACTGATAGATCTGTTTTGAGGTATGACAACCTCCCTGGAAACCTCTAACTTAATATTCTACATTACAAAGTGCTTTATAGTACTTGAACATTTCAAGATACCATTACTAAAATTATAGTTGCATGAAGCTTTGTATTACATTTTGTGGGTGCAGTAACATCTTCAGGATGATGCCATCAAGTATTTGAAGTGCTAAAAATCAAGCAAAGAATGACATAATCATAAAACATAACTAAGGTGAAAAATCAGGAACTCCTGACACTAAATTGGTCAGTTGTAATGTAATTGAAGTTGTCAGCTTGTTTTACTACTAGTTTTAATTTAAACTAAATATAAATAGTGATCTTTTTCTCTCCAAAACAGCACTACAATACTGTTGTTTGTTTTCTTTGTCATTTGACAGGTCTTAATACTTCAATAAAGCCTTTAAAACAAGCTACCACCTAGTTGAGCTTGAACTTTAAAAACTGTTAAAATTTTAACTCTTGAAACAAACTCTTAAAACCCCTCTGACTAGGACAAGTGAAAAGGTCCCTTGATGCAATTGATTCATTAATTTTCAGTCTTACAGTTTTGTTCTTTGAGTCTCTCCTGAGTCTCTAAACGCTTTTTTGTTTTGTTTCTTAAACTTGACTTAGGCAAAATAAGGTGATAGATATCTAAATGATAAAAGCATCCTTGAACAGAAAACCAATTCATCTCATTTGTCAGCAAAAATTGACTTCTCTTCAGTTTGGATGTTACAATTTCTGTGGAAATTTCACAGGTTTTATGTTTGTCTTAAAGCAGAATCTTTGAATCTTACAAAGTTAGTGTGGATATACTACTTATATCCACTTCAAAGTCAGAATATGAATTAAATTCCTCCGGTAATTTCCTTTATCTGCAGTGGAAAAAGTGCCCCATAGTTGCCTTTCCACGTATACAAGACTGAGATGGTCTCACAACTGTGGTGCATTTAGCTGCAAACAAAACATGTTTTTGCACTGGAAATTGCAACTTTCCCTTCCTCACTCTGGTTTCTTTGTTTGAATGCTTGTTGTAATAATTAGTTTGAAATGGACTTAAACCCTTATGCTGTCCCACTTATTCTACAAGATCTCATAAAACCATCCTTCTGAAATTCTTGTCATGTTATGCCATTAAATGTGTGTATATAGATAGTACAGAAGCAACACTTTGCCATTTCTGTGGTGGGAATGAAGTTTCTCTTTGGGCTTTATCGTCTGTAGAATAGAAAATGAAAACCACCAAAACTGGCACAAAATCATGTGAAATTTTAGGTGGCAGCATGTTTATGAATAACATCCTTTCTTTGCCTAAAATATTGTATAGTGTTAGATAATCTGAGTTTTTTTTGAGATACAACATCTTCAGGCGGGTTGTTGCTTCTACCTTGAAGATCCCTTATTCCTGCAAATAATTAGACCTCCTCCTTTGTAACTTTAGGTGTCTAGAAATACCATGGTTCAAAGTGGCATGCTGGTGCTTTCTGGGGATATTATTTATGCCCCATGTGACTGATTTTGTTCGGGATGCCTCAAAGGTACAGAACACACATTTGGTTGCCCTGTTCTGTGAATCCCATGGGTGTGTGACAGCTCAAGAGTCTCAGAAGTTGCAGCTTTGTAAACGGTGTAGGACACTTGCAAAATGACCTGAGAATCAAACAAAATGGTTCTTCAGACTACAAGTGTTTGGATAATTACAAGTGAAGTCATGAGCAAGTGGTTTTACATCAAACAAAAAAGTCACATTAAATGAGCTGTCTAAAATCTCAAGGCTGTTTCCCTCCTCAGCAAACCACCCCTATAATGAATACCAAACAGAGACTTTAGGTTCCCTTGTCATTAATAAATAGAAAGTAGTTTCCCAATAAATGTTAGCAGCTCTTCAAAGATGATATAACAAACTTTAGGTATCTTTGGACCCATGTAAGCCACCCCAGGCTCTTCGCTTCTTGTGTTTTGGTGTCAGCTGTGTCATCTTTGAGCTGTCAGGCTCAAGGGGAAGACCAGTTCATGCAGGTTACGAAGTTAACCCTGTTTTCTAGTGCAGGCAAACCAGTAGAGGTGTGAGTCTTAAATTGTGGTATGCATTTAGGTGGTGAATGAAATTTCTCCTGTAATGGAGGTGGCTGCTCAGGATGTGAATTTGCTCCTTTGTCATCCTCTACAGTTTGCCTTATTAATCAAAATCAGCATTGGCTTGCTTCATGGTACAAACTATAAACTGCTGCAAACTAGCACAGATTTGCATGGTGTTATACTCCTTGTTTCAGGACTAACTTCTTCAGTTGTCCCAGGTTTAGCCACCTCTAAACATCTCAGTATTAAGCTTGCATGGCCCCGTGAAATTCTGAGTTTGGAGGGCCTCATAGCTTCTATAGCAATACTTCTTTCTTGAAGCTGAAAGTGTTTGCTGGCTCTTGTTGGATTGCATGTCTTGCACTCAATGCCCTCACTTGCCACAAAAAACTTATTTCTGGTCTTGAGTGTAAATTGTCATATGGCATCTGAATAAGCAGTAAACTTCTTTATGAATGATTTTGTGCAATGACTAAGATACTGTGCTTGCATAAATGTTAATCAAACTCTGTAAATTGCTGTTTGCTTATATAATATGAATATTATGATTTGAAAAAATGCAAATTTGTTTTGAAACCAAACCTGTTTTTCTTGCCTACATTTCAGTCAGAACTAAGACATGGTCCGTTTTACTATATGAAGCAGCCACTCACCACAGACCCTGTTGATGTTGTACCACAGGATGGACGGAATGATTTCTATTGCTGGGTTTGTCATCGGGAAGGCCAAGTCCTCTGCTGTGAACTCTGTCCTCGGGTTTATCATGCTAAGTGTCTGAAACTGACAGCCGAACCAGAGGGGGATTGGTTTTGCCCAGAATGTGAGGTTAGTTTGATATGAGCAGTGGATTTCTTTCTTGGTTTTGAGACTTAAGCAGCTTTTTCTGTGTTCTGAAATGTTTCTAGTTTATTCCTATTGCCTCTTGGTCAAGGTACCAGAAAAATTTGTACAGAAGGGGAGGCACCCATGGCTCTTCTTCACCGTTTTTTCTCTGTGTGTTACCTGGCTTGTGTTTGCCTTCTTACCTTGAGTCTCCAACTTCCTTTGTGTCTCCAGCTCTAGAGAAGCAACATTTCAAGAGTAATCTCTTCATCAGGCACCAGTAATTCTGAAATTATTCTGCAGTTTTCACTAGTTTAACTTGTGCTTCTTGTGGGCTGATCAGCTTTTTTTCAACAGTGCAGAAAAAAAATGCACTATCAGGTCTGTGTAAACAAGTGGGTATTTTGTTACTGTGGAAGAATTTAATCATTCCTCTCCAGTGATTTCTGGGGAGAGAATACTTAGCATCCAAGTACCTGTAATGAAAGCAAATTGGTTTATGGCATGTTTTCCTCTGATCACTTATTTTATTAGAGCTCAGGTGACCTTCTCACTCTCTCACATTGCTCTGAACCCAGTTGTGTTTGGGAATTTTATGTATTCAAGTATTCACTTTGCATGATCTTGAAGATGCTGGATAATTTTCTACTCTTTTCCTTTTTTGCTTTGTTCTTCTTTTTTGATAACACACACAGGCCAAAACCCTGGTAAAACAGGCATCTGAAGTACTTACACTGCATTATCAGAAATGTTATGTTCCTTATACAACAGCTGTTGTTTTTCATTTGACTTCTAGAATGTTTCAGTGGAGAAGGATTTATCTAGAAATGTTTGCTGACCAACTGTTTTTTTCATCTGAACTTTTAGAAAATCACAGTTGCAGAATGCATAGAAACACAGAGTAAAGCAATGACAATGCTCACCATCGAACAGCTATCATATCTACTGAAGTTTGCACTACAGAAAATGAAACAGCCAGGGGTAAGGAGATTTTTGTTACTTTCTTCTTTAAATATGTGGATCATGTGTTTGTCATAATCTGGGGTTTGCTTCCTTTAGTGGATGATGAATGTTTAGTTTATCAGATTGTTTGTGACAGCTTCTGTTCTATCTGCCACCTGTCTAGCACAGACAGATTAGTTTAGGTTGTACAGACTGTTTTGGAGTGCATTTAAAATGTAGTTTTGTGATGTAACTTCTGGATGTATTTTCAGTAGGTGTAGTGAAAGTACAATGTGGTTTTCCAGTGGAAGGTGGTGGTTTCTTACTCTCTGAAAGTGGACAATGCTGTATCAAACATAAAAGGGGAATGTGGAGACATGATCTCTTCCCAATATATTTATATGGACAGGAGCCCTAGGCACTGACACTGCTCATTAATGATTATATGTGTTGAAAATATAGCTTCTATCTGTTATTAGCAAGTGTTCTTACCAAAGAAGTTGGTTGTTTCACCTACTTCTAAAATGCTGAGGAAATTCCTTCAGTGTGTCTAAAACATGTGCCATTGCGTGTTGTAAATCACAACAGTACTTTTTGCAAATTCCCCTATTTTTGTGATTTTGCGATCCATCACATCCAGCATATGAAAAATCAGTTAAATGAGACCTTTTAGTTCCTGTTGTTCTGCTGTTAATTTATTACCTCACAACGTTTTGGAATTACCTTTGAAGAATTTTGTCTGGTAACACAGCTGGAAGTAGTATTAGAAAAATGAGAGTGTTGTCATTGATGAAACTGTTTAGTATTAGTAATCAGTGTGGTTATTTTTTCCCCTAACAGACAGAGCCATTTCAAAAGCCAGTTTCACTGGATCAACACCCAGATTATGCAGAATATATCTTTCATCCAATGGACCTTTGTACATTAGAGAAGGTTTGTATGAAGCTAACAGAGGAAGTTTCCTTGAGTTTGATTGCTATCTGTAACATTTCTAAAATGTTTGATGTCAGAGGGAGAGAAGTTGTTTGAAATTATTTTGATGGGTGGGGTGGTTTTTTGCTTATTATGAACGTCAGTTCATTTACAGCTTAAAACCAGTCATATGTTGACTGAACTTCACTGTTTTGTCTGAGCCAGTAACAAATGCTTGGGAAAAAATAGTGTAAAAAAGACAAGCTTACACTGCTGACTTCCTTCTATTAAATTGGTCTGATTCCATGAATGATCTCCAGGAGAGACTTCCTAAAGCAGGATTTTCATGTGATAATTATGTTTCATTTGATCATTATGGATCATTGATTCATTAATTTGATGTATATCCAGGGGTCATTCTCAACTCATTTTACTAATCATTTAACAAATACTGTAATCTCCACTGCACCTGAGGTGCGGAAGAAAAAAGAAACAGTTGAGAGGTAGATAATGAAGCTTTCATTCTCAGTTCAATAGTAATTTAAAAGTACATATAATGAAGAAATTCTCCATTCTCCATTGCTTAATGAAGAGTGAAGCATTGCAGAGTTTTGTTCTGTCGGGACCAGGTGAAAATACAAGTTTTCATTCTCTGTGCCCTTACAGTAGGGGCCAATGTCTTTATAGTATGAAGTATGGTAACAAAGCCATGGGACTGATTTTATTTAATCAAATTGCTTTACCCCCTAGGAAGACTGTAATATCAAACATATTGTCTAATGTACTGTGACCAATATTTTTTCTGGGTCTTGTAAAAATTAAAACTGCTGTGGAGTGATAATACATCAGTAGAAAAAACCAAGGACTTTTCTGCAGAAACATTACGTTCCTAACCCTCAGTTAGGAAATAAATTTTTTGGAAATGTTTGAGATGTTGATCTAAATAATTCACTATTTTGATTTAATTTAGACAGTTCATACATTTTCAGGGCAGTCAAAAGGCACCTTGAATTTGAGAGATCCTTAAGCATTTAGAATCATAAGTCTGCAGTAAATAAATATCATAGAATCACAGACTGGTTTGGGTTGGAAGAGCCTTTAAAGCTCATCTTGTTCCAGCCCCCTACTGTGGACAGGGACACTCTCCACAGGACCAGATTGCTCAGAGCTCTGGCCAGCCCAGCCTTGAACACCTCCAGGGGTCAGTTTTATTTATTGTATGACTGATAGGACACAACGTTCAGGATGAAGCTGTCACTTTTTACTGCTTTCTGTTTCCTGATACGTTCTTAATTTCTTCTTTACAGAATGTTAAAAAGAAAATGTACGGTTGCACTGAAGCATTTTTGGCTGATGCCAAATGGATTTTGCACAACTGCATTATTTACAATGGGGGTAGGTATTGATATGTACTTACATCCTCAGATATGAAACTTTGACATAGTTAAAGTCATGGAGCAATTTGTAGACTTCTACACTGAAAGTGTCTTCCTATTAATGACCATAGTGCCTAAAAACAACAATTTTTTTAAACAACTGGCATAAATAAAACTGTAGGGCCAGATATAACCTGTGCTGCCACTTGCTCATTCCACCTTAGAGAAGACATTTCAAATAAGGTAGAATCATGGAATGGTTGGGAATAGGATCATTGAGTGGTTTCGACCTTAAATGACCTGATCCAATCTGCATCATTTAGTTCCAACCCCCGAATTGCTTTAATGTTTTGCATCATACAGCACTTAATTGAGACCTAATTGAGAAGATCATACAGCAAATCCCTCATTGAAGGAGTGTGTCAATGGTGGGAAGGCTGCAATAGGCTACAAAAAGGAGCATTTAAATATTATTAAATTTTACATTGAGAAGAAAAGTGATGATGTTCTGCTTTTGCAAGCATGTAGTTCATGTTGTTCATATGTTTTTACATAGTTTTTTTAGATCTTCTCTTTTGTTTTTATGGATGACTTTCATATCTGAAAACTTGATTTTATCATAGTTCTGCTGTAACTATTTTCTTGGTTAAAGCGTATTATTGTTTCCTCAGGAAATCACAAATTGACACAAACAGCAAAAGTCATCATCAAAATCTGTGAGCATGAGGTATGAGTGCCCCAATTAAAATAATTGTTCTGTGTGTTTAGTGTTCCATGTCATTTGTGAGTGACACAATACGTATTTTCCAAGATGTGTATTGCAGATTTATAATTTTTGTAGGTTTCTTTACATTTAGGTATGCGTATGGTAAAAGCATTGCTAACGTGTTTTCTACTAGGATATTGACTATTTATAATTAAGAATTGTTGGGAGGAGAGGGAAGAGGAGAAAGTGGATATGGATATATGGATTCTACTCAAAGGCACCTGTCTTGCTAATGAATATTTGGAGCTGGAAAAAGAAACCAACATCTTCTCATGCATAGATGTACTTTTTGTGGTTCTTTTACTGTAACAATATGATTTTTGTCTGAATAAATGCAAATGACCACACTTTGGACTCTGTTTAATCTCTCCAATAACTTTGCTTTTTCTTTCCAGATGAATGAAATTGAAGTATGTCCGGAATGTTATTTAGCTGCTTGCCAAAAACGCGAGAATTGGTTTTGTGAGCCTTGTGTAAGTTAAGAATTTTGTTAGTCTAGCTACTACATTAAACTAGCAGTTCTCATTTGACTATTATCCCTCTTTGTATTAAACCTATGGTGGTTACTGAGACGAGGAAAGCTGCTGTAGTTTACCAAGCAGCTTGTGCTGGCATATCATCCTTGTGGAGCCAGACTGTCTCAAATTACTTAGCTGTAAGATTGCAGGTTTTCACAAAAGGATTGGTCCAGTCAGAAATAACTGTAAAGGCTGTCAGCCTCCAGCTCACAAGTTCTGTCCTCAAATATCAGATAACTGCCTTGTGCCAACAGTGTGGTACCCTCAGTGCTCAGAGGATTTCTGAAATGTAAACGTCTCTTTCTGCAGATGTGCATCAGTGTTGACTTTTCTTTCCTGACCTATTTTTCTTTCCTGACCTATTGATAGGTTGTCTGTTTCCTGTTTAATACTCTACTGAATTTGGGAAGACACCTTAAGATTCTTAAGTAGAAGTGTGTAATCCATCAACTTCTTTCTTGGACTGTCCTGGTTTCAGCTGGGATAAGAGTTACTTTTCTTCTTAGCAGCTGGAACAATGCTGTGTTTTTGATTCAGTATGAGAATGATGTTGATGACACACTGATATTTTGGTTGTTGCTAAGTAGTGCTTACCTTAAGTCAAGGACTTTTTAGTGTCTTTTGATCTGCCAAGGCACAAGCCTAAGTGAAAATTAGAGCATTTCAAAGATTGGCTCTAGTCTAACTTATATTGTGCTATATATTTGGAGGGGACTAATCAAAAATGAATAAAGAAGTGCAATTACAATAAGTTTAATCAAGATATGTAAGGTTTTATGTTTAGGAAGTTTTTAAAATATAATTTTATAATTTTGTTCTCTCAGGATTTATTATGTTTATAGTAAAACGTAATCTTGTATTTGGCAAGTGCCTTGTGCAGGTTGGATCTTTATTGAATCTAAGTAATACATACAATTTAAAAAAAAATCATGTTTATTATCAGATTTGAAGTTAGTACTGCTTACAGTTTCTTACTGTGTACTTTGCCTCTTCCTCTAGAGCAATCCCCACCCTTTGGTCTGGGCTAAACTCAAAGGCTTTCCATTCTGGCCTGCTAAAGCACTGAGGGATAAAGATGGGCAAGTCGATGCCCGTTTCTTTGGCCAACATGACAGGTGGGAGTTGAACAAAAGGATGTCTTTGGCTGTACTTAAAAAATTAGTGTTGTAATTTTGTGTGCTTACAAGTTTTTGGATCCTGTCTTTAGAACCTTGCCCCTAACAAAAACTGTGTAATACTGTAGCAAACACAGTTTTAGTTCCTTACAAGATGTCTGTAGAACGTGAGCTCAGTTTGTAAGATACATATATTATCTGGTGAGTATGCAGCTTAATTCCTGTGTCCAGTGGTATGCTGGGGAGAACTGTAGTTCTTAAAGGTGGGGGAAACCAGTGAAGTCATTTATGTTATCTAAACATTATGAGAATGTACACACACCTGTAGGTTTAAAAAATACAGAAATATAACCTGTGTTGAAAATGCCAGTTTTGCTCTGAAGGGAGTTCTCTGTACTTGTGAATCCTCTGCTTAGATGGACACAGCCATGATGAACACAAGTTGATTTGTCATGAATTAGAACTATAAATCTATATTAGAGCTATAACATGTGCTGTAAAAATCCCAACTATACAGAGCCATGAAATAATTAAGTCAAAGTTCCTGCTATCTTAGGATCTTGGCAGTTTCAGGGTCTGCTTCATTTCATAATAAATAAAATCTGTTGAGTACTTGCTGATGGAACTTTTCCTGGCACTGAGGAATTTGGCCAGCCTAGCCTGGGGTGTAAAATGTTTCTAAGAAGGTGCTTTTGAAGTATTAATTTCCTTACCTGCTTTTTACATTTTTGTGCTATGACAGACTGTTTAGCAATGGTTGTCTTGCAGTTACATAGACTGTTATAATTAGGAATATTTTGTCATTTGACCAGTGTTAAGTCATGTTTTATTGCTGCTGGGTGAAGTAAAATAAGCCAGTGATAATCCAAGGCATGCAATTTGCTTACTTATCAAAACTAAGCACTGAAATATTAAAAGAATGATGGTTCTTTAAAATTATCTGAGCTATTCATATTTTTATGATTAGGCAAAAATAAATTAGTGTATGCATAAAAGTTGGCAATGTCAATTCACAGTATGAAATGTAGTTATATTATCTTTTATTTCTCTGTTTTATGTATAGGGCCTGGGTTCCAATAAATAATTGCTACCTCATGTCTAAAGAAATTCCTTTTTCTGTGAAAAAGACTAAAAGCATCTTCAATAGTGCAATGCAAGAAATGGAGGTTTATGTTGATAACATTCGTAGAAAATTTGGAGTATTTAATTATGCACCTTTCCGGACACCATATACTCCCAACAATCAATACCAAATGTTGTTAGACCCTGCAAACCCAGCTGCTGGAACTGCAAAGACAGACAAACAAGAGAAAATCAAACTGAATTTTGACATGACAGCGTCACCCAAGATTCTGATGAGCAAGTCCATGCTGAGCAGTAGCACAGGTCGCAGGATTTCGCTGACAGATATGCCACGGTCACCAATGAGTACAAACTCATCAGTTCACACTGGCTCTGATGTTGAACAGGATGCGGAGAAAAAAGCAACTTCCAGTCATTTTAGTGCCAGTGAAGAGTCCATGGACTTCATTGAGAAAAATACAGGTAAAAAGAAAGAAGGTACAGGACTTTGGAAATGGACTAGTTTTATTCCATGTACTTTTAAAGACAGCATGTATTATGACTTGGTTTATGAAGAAATTTTAAAGAAAGAGATGCATTTAACGTTCAGTATCACAGATAAGAAAGAACAGTTCTTTCTGTCACATTGAGAAGGAATCAATAATCTTGAAAAGTGACTAAACCCGTTAAATTTAAATAGCAGGAAATAAATGTAACTAATAAAGTGAATGGAGACTGGAAATAAATACAAAAAAAAATTAGAATTGTCGTGAGTAGGTGTTCTGGTCTTAAATCTGTCTAATAATTTTGTACTTTTTCAGCTTCTCCAGCCGCAACAAGAACAGGTCAAGCGGGGAGCTTGTCAGGCAGCCCCAAACCTTTCTCTCCTCAAGCATCAACGCCAATTTCTGCTAAGCAAGAAAGAACATCCACACCAGGAAGCATTCTGAATCTTAACCTTGGTTAGTTTTGATGTTTGAAAACCTAATATTCTTACAGCTGAACAAATTATGGTGGTGTCAGTGCAGCATAATATGAACAAACGTGCTTGTATGTGGTTTTAAATGAACAAAGGTCTTTAAGTGAGGCACACTTGTAATTATTGTTTCATCAGATTTATTGGGTTTTTTATCTTGTAACAGAAAATTTCTATTACTGTTTCATGTTGATGAAAGGAAGTAGTTAAAGGATATTTTTTTTTCTTAGCTGAACTGTACAAATGAATGTGTCTGAACATTAGGTAAGTTTCTAAAGGTTGTAATTACATGAAAATTGCTGCTCTTCACCATTCAGTCTCTCTCAAGCGAATTGCTGGCAAGGTTTTCTGGTGATATTTAGGATTTAGGATTTACTAGGGCTTTCTCTCTTGCTGCCTTCACATCACCTCCTCACTGACCATCCCTCTCTAGGGAGATAGATGGATGAAAGGAATTAGCAGAATTCTTGAAGTCTTGAAACTCCCTAGAAGTAAATTTTGGGATTGTGGAATTTTGAAAAATGGAGTAGGTAAGTACTAAGTTGGTAAAATAGTTATGCAAGCCAAACATGTAAATCAGTTTCCTTAGTCATGCTTTGTTCCTGTGAGATTCTGATTTAGTTCTGGTTGTTTTTTACCACCACGTGATATTACACAGAGAACCAGGATTTTGTTCCCTTGGTGTTAGCTAGGTATTTCAGGAAAGCTTAAGTTCAAATAATGGATTCATGTCTTCAGTGTCCTACAGATACTCTGATTCTGGATACAAGCTCACGAGTCTATTTTTCAGTGGGTCATATGTGTGGGCATAGTTATAGAATTAATTTCTTCTGCTGCATTGCAGCTGTTTGTCACCTCATCTGAGGTGACAATGCTTTTGGAAAAATATTAAGAAATACATAGTGCTGCAGTAGTTTGAGCCACAGATGGGAGACATCAGCTGGAGCACTTTGAATAAATACCATAGATTGGGAAATCTGATGTTATGATCCATGAATAATACCATAAAAGAAGTGCTTGTACACTCTTCAAGTAGAATATCTGGAATTTTTTTCAGGTTTAGGGGAGTTTTATTTATTAAATATAATTTTTGGTGATGAGAGTGGAAATAACAACCCTTCTTCATTTAATAGTGTCAGCTGTGCCAGACATGTGTTCTTCATTGTGTCTCACTGTCATACCTGATTTGAACAGGGTTTCTCCCTGCAAAAACAAAAGTGAGAGTCCAGAAAACAAAGACACTTTGTATCTTCAGAAGGGTGCTAGGAGGACTTTGTGGTTTGCAGTTCAGCAAAAAGGAAGGAAAAATAACAGTAATGAACCGTCTGTTGCTACTGGCAGACTTGCTAATTTGAAAAATGGAGATGTGAATGAGCAAGATATAGAGGGATTTGGGGGGAAGAAAAACGTGTCTCTGATAGGATAGGACCTGCCCTTGGATAACAGAGGCAGGAAACAATCAGAATGTACCTTGATATTAAATTCAAACTTACAAAGAATGTCTGGTCAGAGGAATCACTGGTTCAGCTCTTTGTATTTATTTCACTTTTCTCTAAGTTGTACCTCAACAGAAAATGTTTTGCAAATATATATATATATATATATTGAAATAAGGCAACACTGTGTCACATTTAACTGCTCTGGAATGAAACTTGAAATGAAACACAAATGCACATTGTGCCAGTGTTACCTTTTGCCTTCTCCATGGCCTCTGGTTTTTCTCAGCTTATGGCCTTGGCTCTTCTATCCTACCACAAGCCAGTTGAAGGAGCTAAATTGGCCAAACATAATTCTCGTCATTTTTTCCCCCTTCTTCATGGGTCCTTTCTCTTTCCCCAGCTTACTCCAACTGGTTTAGTGCCCTGAGCACTGATGGAATGTCAGCACTCCTGGCAAAGGGGAAATGATAGGACTGTGCTATACAAATACAGCCTCTAAAATGGGAAAATTAGTTGCTAAGCACTTGCTTACCTTAGCACTGTGGTGTGTATTCTTTGCAGACAGATGTGTGCATTTCAGAGTGAAAGTTCTATACATGTAGATGAAAACTCAAGATTTTGCTGACATATACTGAAAAATGTATTATTCTATCTTGAACTTACTAATCTATCCAGTGAAATAATCAACATTTTTATATGTATTCTTATGACCTAACTTTTGGATTTTAAATGATGACTATAAAGATTTTATGTGTCTTATAATCTTACAAAGATTTTATTTCTATTTAATTTTCTCTGTGAAGGTAGTACTCCTAGTAGTAAATAACAGCAGTAGGTTAGTAGAGGTGCTGTCAGACAGCTTTACAAACCCAAATGGGGATTTCTTGATGAATTCACACTGATGGAGAAAATGCCCCCATAATTGATGCATATGTTTTGTGTGTGAAGAGAGGAAGAATCCATTTTTCAGAGTAAAGTAATTTCAGAGTTATTATTTAGCCCATAATTACAAAAAAAAAGTGCAGCATGTTCCAGATTGTCTGCGTTGCTCTTTGGTGAAATGTGTTTTATCTGGACAGCGATCTCGGTTCTTTGTGTAAAATCTTTGTGTTGGTTTGTGTTTGTTTCTGCAGATCGGAGCAAAGCGGAGATGGACCTGAAGGAGCTGAGCGAGTCGGTGCAGCAGCAGAGCACCCCCGTGCAGCTCATCTCCCCCAAGCGCCAGATCCGCAGCAGGTTCCAGCTCAACCTCGACAAGACCATCGAGAGCTGTAAAGCACAACTGGGTGAGTGTCCCTCAACAGCACACTGGACATAGGGAGGATACGCTTAAATTGGAGGTTAAATAAGTTTTTAATAGTAAAACCGTAAATGTTTTATGCTTTAAAGCAAGTGTAGAGAGCATTCAAATTCTTTGAGGCAAGTAGAATGCACTGAACTAGTTTGCTTTAAAGCACAGTGAGACCTGATGCTTCAAATTATTGCCAGAAAGCTGTCATCTTTTAACCTGTTTTTGTACCATTCTGATGTAGGTAGTATGAGAGGATTATAGTCGTATCTGCTTTGCATGTTGAAAAATTGGAGAATTCTGCCTAAATTCTGTCAGTTGCACAAAGTAGAATGAATGTAAGTAATTAACTATAATCAGGTGAATAATGTTGCTGATTTTTAAGGTTCTTGTGGATAAAAAGAATTCATTTTTGTATTTGCCAGCATTGGGTCCTGAGTTGAACAAAAGACCTTGCAGGTAGTGGGAAAAAGCAGTGAAAGGAGGGCCATTGAATGAAATAAAAATATTAATTGGAGTATGTAGAAATTAATTCTTACACATGGTGGTGCTGAGATAGGGCACTAAGCTTTGTAGCTTAAGGACTAACAGTTAAGGTAATGATATGTGTACACTTTGTTCCAGTATATAGGGTATTTTCTTGGTAATGTCAGTCAGTCTGATGTCAGCATGGAATGTACTTTCCTTCCCACAATTAGGAATAAATGAAATATCTGAAGCTGTTTATACTGCAGTAGAACACAGTGATTCTGAAGATTCTGAAAAATCTGATACCAGTGACAGTGAATATAGTGATGAGGATCAGAAATCAAAGAATGATCAAGAGGATGGTGAGGACAAAGAAGGTGCAAGAAGTGACAAAGAATCACTGAGCTTGAAAAAAAAACCTAAGCCTCCAGCACAGAATGAAGACAAGGAGGAACTTAAAAGCACAAGTCCAGAAGTGGAGAAAACAGAAGAACTGGCCAAGGAAAAGGTTGTTTCAGACACTGAAAAAGAGTTTTCTGAAAAGGGAAAGAGTTTACAGCATCCTGCAAAAGAAAAGCTGAAAGGTAAAGATGAAACAGACTCTCCAACTGTGCATCTAGGACTGGACTCTGATTCTGAGAGTGAACTTGTCATCGACCTAGGAGATGATCATTGTGCTCGTGAAGGAAGGAAAAACAAGAAAGAATCTAAAGAACCTTCTCCTAAACAAGACGGTAGGATGGAATTATTTCCTTTTTTCCCCCTCTGTTCTGTAGGGCTGTTACCATAGGTACAATTGCCACCTTTATTTTTGCATTAAGTTAAAAATATCTGCATTAAAACAATTTTTAGGAGTGATTGTTCATCCTTTCTGACTATGAAAAAAGTTTTCAGTGCCCATTGTAGTTTTTGGTTTAAACAAAATTAGTTTTACTGTTTCTTTTCAGCGATGTAGAACTATGAATATCCATAATTTTTGCTGAGCAGGACCCACATGGCCTCATTGAACCTGATTAAGTTGTCCCATCCCACTGATTCAATCTGTCAAGATCTTTGCAGAGCCTTCCTGCCCTCAAGCAGAATCAGCACTCCTGCCCAACGTGGTGTCATCTGCATTTGGTTGTCATTGTCAGTTCACTGTTGTTTAGAAAGTTTATAGGGTTCCTTCAATTACTGCTCAGACATTAATCCTTTAGAATGTTTTTTTCTCCTGAAAGAAATTGGGATGACAGGTGAAAGTGGTAAGGCAGAATGACCCTAACAAGTGCTAGCCTCACACATATCTTTTGAATGAGGTCAGGCTGGTTTTTCTTGGTTTTGTACTTCTTGTTTTGCGTAGTTACTGATGCGTTTGAATTGCCACCAGCTTCAACTAAACTGAAATGACTTGTAGAATATTGATTACTTTTGAGGAAAATAATTCAAAGCCGACTGGAAGGTATATACAGCTCTTCCAAAAACTAGATGGAAAATTATGAATCCGATGTGTTGGTGAAAAGCTGGCATAACATTTTGTTTGTTTAGTTGTAGGTAAAACTCCACCTTCCTCCAGTGCAAGCACCCAGCCTCTCCCAGAAACTCCAGTACTCACCCGCTCCTCATCGCAGACCCCCCCAGCTGGCGTGACAGCAACCACCAGTGCTGCTTCTACTGTCAGTGCTCCCTCTGCTGCCACAGGGAGCCCTGTGAAAAAGCAGAGGCCTCTGCTGCCCAAGGAAACCGCCCCTGCTGTGCAAAGGGTGGTGTGGAATTCTTCAAATAAATTCCAGACATCTTCTCAGAAGTGGCACATGCAGAAGGTACAGAGACAGCAGCAGCAGCAGAGCCAGCAGTCTCAGTCACAGCAGCCTCAGTCCTCTCAGGGGACAAGATATCAGACAAGACAAGCAGTTAAAGGTACTTTAACTTCACACTTTTCTAACTCAATGTGCCTGTGGTGCCATAATTCCCCAGTAGTGATCCCTGTGCTCCAAGGGTGCCCTGCCAAGAATTCTTCTCTTTTGTTGTATAAACAAAATCTCAAGGTGTGGTCCTACTCTGTTAAGTGTCTTCAGTATACAAGTTACTCACTGCACTTGCTGTTTCTGGTGTGTATTTAGAGTCATGTCTCCTTATTTTAATGACAAAAAAATTGTGTGTCTGTATAAATATTTTTGCTTTTCCTAGCCGTAACAGATTTGGAAGGGTGAACTGAATGATTTTCTGGATCATATGCTAAAACCATTAACTATTCCACTTGCATGTTTGCCAGTGTCACCTCAGTATCTACAAATTGCTTCCAGTTTTATCTGACAAGCAGCGGATCTGAAGGGTTTTTCAGAGTATAATTTGACAACAATGAAATTACCCAGGCTCCAGGATTTGTCTTTGAAATCCCTGTTGTTTAAGAAGACTTTGATGCTAGTTTACTGAGCAAACAGCCCTGGCATTTCAGAATGTTTTCACAACTGTTTTCTCACCATCCCTTTGCTGGAGCCTTCACCAATAGCTGGCACTGGGTAAAACAAGCCTGTGCTGCTGTTGCTTCCCTTCACTTAACAGCAGCTTTATGTAAATCAGCTTCATTTGTCATTTCAAGTTAATAAACTGGAATGTTTACTGCTGTGCCTGATGAGGAGACATGCTCCACTCACTGGCATGCAGGTGATCTTGTAGAGGGGAGAGGTTTAGGTGATGGTTCTCATACAGACATTTACAGAAGCTCATTTCTCTTGTCCTGAACTGCTTTTGTTTCTGTCATTTAAGCAGTGTTGAGGAAGTGGTGTCTTTCTGCTTGTAGACTGCACAAATTGATACAGAAATATTCAGTAAGGAAAAAAAAAGTGAAAATTGGAGAAGTTAAATGTGAAACTTTTAATAGAATCATGCTTTAGTACATACCTTAATAGTATGGGCTGAACTTCGTGTTCAGCCTGAGTTTTTCTCAATATTGTTTACTATTGAGCACATTGTGGCAATGTTCCATCTTAAATATTAGTCTAGAAATCTATCATGTGAAAACTATAGAATCTATGGATTTAGATGTATGCTGAATTGGCATAAACACAAATATAGCACATAAAGATGAATAAATTGTTTATTTCAGTAATTCCCCTACTGAGGATATTGGCAATGAAAACATCTTCTATAATATGAACCAGTAAAAATAGCTTGAAAAGTTTTATTCTTAAAAAAATATTATTTAAAAAATACTCCAGGAGATGAATCATTAGAACTGAGGGAGACTTCTGCACTGGCCAGTCTAAAATGATAAGTTTCAAAGTTATATTTACTTCATTACCTCTAAGCCTTACAATTATGTACAAGTTCAGTGGCTGAGCACTGTGTAATTGATGATTAGACTGCACCATTGTATAAACAAAACATGTGAAATGGTTACATGCACACAGTTTAGTTGAATATTGAAGGTAGAAGTTTGCCTATTGTTTTCATAATTCCTTGTGTGATTGATCCCTTCAATGTTCTCTTTTCTTAGCTGTGCAGCAAAAGGAGATCACCCAGAGCACTTCCACATCCACTATAACCTTGGTCACAAGCACTCAGCCTATTTCCATGGTTACCAGCTCTGGATCTGCAAGTACACTTTCCTCCTCGCTCAACACAGACTTGCCAATTGCAACAGCTTCAGCTGATGTGGCTGCAGATATTGCTAAATATACCAGCAAAGTAAGTTCTGGAGGAAGGTTTTAACAAAGTTGTACTTTTCTTGTGAAACACCCTGTAGTTTCATTAGGTGGAAACTTGTCATAAATGTGTGTTCATGCATTAAACAGATGCTAAGTTGTTAAAGAGAAGGGGTGGTGTAGTACTGGTCTCATCATAGTGACAGGGAAGGGATGTGAGCTTTCCATACTCTCTTAGATACTTAGATTTAAAAAAATCAATGAATACTATATATTTTTTTTCATTGAGTTTCTTCCCCAAATTCATGGTTGTATGTTTTTTGTTTATAAATTATATCAATAACAATTTCTTAGGAAAGTAGAAGGTGAAGCAGTTCACCTGTTCAGGACACTTGAAAATCAGAGTCCTGATCAAAATTGTTGTGCTCTACCTTCTAAATAAATAGAACCAGGTAAATATATATTTACAGAGAGAGAGAGAAGGGTAGCAATATAGGTTTCCAGTAGAGGGGTTGAAAGAAAATGAAAGTGGAAATCCATTAAAAAATATATACAAAAGAATTATTTTTTTCCTTTTTGTCTTTCAGATGATGGATGCCATCAAAGGAACAATGACTGAAATATATAATGATCTTTCAAAAAATACTACTGGAAGCACAATAGCTGAGGTTAGTGTAAGATTAAAAATAAACCTTATATTTTAAGGTTGAAAACTGCAAATTAGTACATGTATATATATAAATGTGACATATAACTGTATCTACAAAGTATTATATATGGAGATTGTCAAGAGATTAATAATTACTTCTAAAACAGCACAGAAATTAGTTGAGTGGTGGAAAAAAACACTGAAAAAATACCAGGTGGGCTTTGTAAGATAAGCATTAAACCGTCAAACCCAGGTCCTTCAATCTTCTGCCAAGAATTTGCCACCTTTTTTAAAATCAGAAATGAAGTTGGTTTTTTTGAAAATTAAATTTTTGTAAACTGTGTAGTGCAGTACCTTATTACGACCATAGTTTTTAATACTTCTTTAAAGTACTTGGAATGTTTTTCATTTTTAATGAAATGCTATACATTCCTTTTAATGTTCCCTAAGGGCAGGACTTTGTATCTTCTAAGGGTTTTTTTAAACCTTGGAAAAAGCAGATTAAGCAGTGCAAACTAAGTATGAATGGGAACAAATAAAGCTCAAAGTGTGATTTGTTCACCTGCTTTAACCAAAATAAGGAAGTCAAAGTTTTGAGCAAAGGTATTTGTATTCCTGATCCACAGTGAATAGATAATCTTGCTTTTCTAAGCCTCATCTAGTTAAAATAAAATAAATGAAATGTCATGCTAATAAATGCAAACAGCACTGAGGGATAGGTTCTTGATTCCAGTCAGAAATTTGAGATGTGACAGTTTCAGAGGAATCAAATTTAACAGAAGTTAATGTAAGCTTAACAGAAGTTTTTTGTCTTCAAAGAGTCCTGTGCTCTTTATGGTAAGCAAATCTAGCAAACAGATATTTAGAGTACTTCACAGAGTACTTTGGTTTGGGGTTTACTAGTGTCTTGTCCTCATGTTAATATGAAGGAGCCTTGATGTAAACAAAGGCTCTGCCTGCATTGGGCATGGTTTTTTATATAATAATAATGTATTACACACCATGCCCTGTTTGTTATTACTAACTATTAAATTTTTAATATTTAGATTCGGCGTTTGAGGATTGAGATAGAAAAACTTCAATGGTTACATCAACAGGAACTTTCAGAAATGAAACATAATCTAGGTATGAAAATGACAGTCCAAAACAGTGTCAGGTATTGTCCTACACAGAAAATGGAAATGCTTATAGTATGTGTTACCTTCATCACATGATGCTGCACATTGTTCCTCTTGGAACTAACACATTTTGCTTTGTAAAGAAACTAAGATATGATGAACAAATGAGATGAGAGAAGAGACAGAATCCTCTGTAATTCTGAATTTGGAGCAGAAAAAAAGTTTGGGCTTGCAATAACAAAGCACATTAGCAGCAGCTGCATATGTCCTTTCTGTCCTTATGCTGTATTATGGTCCTTTGTGGGACATCTAGAGCTAAAGTGTTAAACAAATGGAAAGTAATGATTAAAAATCATGGTGCCAGAATAAGAAAAGAAGATGGAAGACTTGCTTTTGTTGAGTGGTATGAAACAGATGCCCAAACTCAGGGAATACCTTGACTGCTAGTTGTAATTTCAGGTTATCTTTAAACTTATGAATATTACTGCTTTGGTCCTTGCTGTTGGGGAGTGGAAAATGCAAACCCATCTTTCTCTGGATTTTGAGTAGAACTGACAATGGCTGAAATGCGTCAAAGCCTGGAACAGGAACGAGATCGTTTGATTGCTGAGGTGAAGAAGCAGCTGGAACTGGAAAAGCAACAAGCAGTGGATGAGACCAAGAAGAAGCAGTGGTGTGCCAACTGCAAGAAAGAGGCCATCTTTTATTGCTGTTGGAATACCAGCTACTGTGACTACCCCTGCCAACAAGCTCACTGGCCTGAGCATATGAAATCTTGCACACAGTCAGGTACTGGTGCCTCTTACACAGCTGGCGGGGTTTGGGTGGGTGGATGGATCCACAGTGATTCAGTTCTTCATGTGCAGATGTGACTCTGAGGAGGGATTGTGGACTGGCTCCCATGAGTAGTGGCCTCATTCTCTTTTTTCCTTGATTTTAGCTACTGCAACACAGCAAGAAACAGATACTGAAATTAGCACAGAAACACTAAATAAATCATCCCAGCCCAGTTCAAGCGTGCAGTCTACACCCACAGAAACAGCCAGCACTCCTAAGGAAAAGGAAGGTTCAGCTGATAAAAGCAAAGAGAGCGTTACAGTGAGTATCATCACTTCAAACAAAAATAATGTGTAAGATTTCTCTGAAACCTATCCCTAAAGGCTTTCCTGGATAAGCCAGGAATTTATAACCACTAGTATATTTCAGAAAGTGTATTTTGGGGAGTGATAGGGAGTTGTGGTTTTTGTTCTTCATCTTGTAAAAAACCTCCTTGTGTCCTTTGGGAACACCCTTTCCCCTTCACTTACTCCCAAAAGCACCTTGTGTTGGCTTGACTCATCCTTCCAGCCAAGGGGGACTGGACCTCTTTCTCTCTCTCTCTCTCCAGGACCCATCAGTGTAGCTTCTGGTCTGGATCTTTCGATACAAGTTGCCTTCTGATAAGCAATACTGACTGCAGCACTTCCAAGCCCTTCTTGCCTGGGGGTTCAGAGGCCAAGCTCAAGACCTGCATTCAAACCAACTTACTTTCTCACCACAGACTGCCATTAGGGTACCACAATGTTCCATAACACTGATACACCACTTCACCCGGATCTACGGTTAACGGAGCAGTTTGAAATCCTCCATAGCATCTACTCTGATATCAGTTTTCAGTAGGCAAGGATGAGCAAATGCTCTAAAAAAAGGGACTTAACATTGCATATATAGAAAATGTTTATAGAGAAGATTCTGCTTTATAGGTAGGGCTTGACTATTAGCAATTTTGGCATCATTTTTTTCTGCCCTTGCAAGATTTATTAAATGAAAAATTTTAGTGGGGGGGAGGGGCTGATCCTTCAAACCCTTACACATGATCCTCCACATCAGTAGGAGCCTTGTTGTATTTTAAAATATTAAAAGCAAACTAATTTTGTAGTATTGTGATTCCAGCATGATGTCTCATCGAGATAGTCCTGTAGAATTGGGAAGCATAGTAATTTAGAGAGCTGTGTTCATTTCTTGACACTTTTGCTACTGTCTGGTGTTAGATCTCTGGGCTTGAAATGTCATCTAAGGGAGTAACTTGGGGAACAGATTTGAAGGGGGGGAAAGGAGGTGCTGTTTCACTTAAATGTTTTGATGAAGTTGGTTAAACTCTGGCTCACTCACTTAATATTTGTATGCATTGTTATGGCAGCACAAACTTTGTATTACTGGGGAAGTAGGGAATGTGAGACCTAAAACCTGCCAGGGAATATTCCAGTTACACAGATACGGAATTGCTTTTATACAGATGTTCTACCTGAAACATCATGCTGTATACATTAATCATGTTCATAATTTGAATTTTGTTTTATTAACAAAGAAGTAACCTGTGAATTCATTAAGATGCAAATTTTTAACACAAAGAAAACATCCAACATAAATTGTGTATCATAATAATAATGTAACAACTAGGTGGAATTTATGTAAAAGCTGAGGCTTCTACTGAGGTTGCCTGTGCTGTCTCTGCAGATAGCAACAGGTGTGACAAGCAACCAGCCTATAAAACTGGTCCAGGTACCGCAGACCACCACCTATATTCCAACTACTCAACCCACAATTGTAAGTACAGCATCATAATTTGAAGTCTGCAGCAGTGCTGTTCCTGGCATTAAAATTGCTCAGTATCTCTGGGGGGTTGTCTCTGTCTGCTGCTGTATCAAGAGATGAATTCACTGGTAGTCTCAACTTGCAGTGCAAAATGCTTTATTTTGCTGTGCAACATTCCACCTTTTCATTCCATTCACGATTGCAAGGATTCAGAAATCTGTAAGTCTGGCAAAGGCACTGAGGACAGGCAGGGCCATTTCACATTATTGGTCCGTTTCGTGTATATACTTGACCACAACATCAGTGTAAATATATAGAATTCATTTTAAATATCTTTAAATATCGTTTTGTCTATGGTATCCTAAAGAGATTTAGAGATTTAATTATTTCTGAGCTATGCTTGATACTCCTGTGACATCTCAGTACCTGTGAAAAAGAATATGCATTTGTCAGCAGTGTCTCTCCCATGCAGTCTTGCACATTAGCATTATGAATTGAGAAATCGCATTGGAATCAGGCCTGGAATTTTCCATCAAATGTTTAACCAAGGACATCTGAATTCCCTAGTGTCAGTCACAGTAGATTGGACAAAAGTTAGTTGGATTTTTGTATTTTATACACCATATTAGCCTGTTATTTCAGCTGGTTGTGCTCTGCAGTGCTTATGTCAGAGCCAGTTACTGAGCTGATGCTGCCCTGATCACCGCACGTGCTCTGCCTCTGCTGGGCTCAGCAGAGAAGCCCATGTGTGGGTAACTTCATTTCTGACTTAAAATACACTGTTCTAAACCATCTGACTTAACAGTGTACCTTACCCACACTATGATTTTGAGGCCTGATGTGCTGTAGAAGTTCCTGTGCCTCTCTCTCTCCCTGTGCACACCCCCAGCTGCAGGACACACCTGTGTGTGTCGGTGGATACACGCTCATGCACAAACAGTGCTTCACAGCCATCAGGTTCCACACAAACACAGCTCTTGGTGGGGATGGAGACTTCCCACATTCTTCACAGCATTTCAGTTCCACTTGGTCTCAGCTGAGACCAGTGTGCACGTTGGCAGCATTGGCCTTGAGTTGCTTGGACTGAACTACCATTAACAATAAGGTTTTTTATGTGTTTTAAAATCCAACAGCAGACTTCTAAGACATCAAGCTTCTTTTGTGAATAGCTGCGAGGTTGTAAGATCCTATGGTGGTTTTGTGTAATATTCAGAAAAATGGCAGTTACCCTCATCTGTTTTCTGTAACACAAAGTGTATTGAGTTATGTAAAGCAGAATTGGAAGGTGTGAAAGGTTTCCAACTTTATTTGTGCATGTTTATAACTTTGTACACATTTGCATTAGTCTTGCACAGCTACAGACACCTCTGTATTCTAATGACTGCACGTGCAATTTAAATAATTTTAAACCTTGGTGCATGTTTAATATGTATGCAAAATGTACATATATGTAAAACTGGCAGAGGTGGAAAATTTACCTCTCAGGGAATGATCTTAACACATTTAAGGAGTCTCGCACATTCCATATTCCGATAGCGCTAAGAACTGAAACTTAATTATTTCCATGTGTGTAAGTGTATATATTTAAAAGGCAACTGTGGCAACCTTAATTTCCCCACCTCTAGTACTGACAGTGACTTACATAATGGCTTCTTTAGAATTCAGTTTGCACTTTGTGTCCAACTAGGAATTTCTTCCTCTGAACAACTTCTGTTGTATCTTCTGGGTATCATTTCCAGTGAACCTTGTAAACACATCTGAAATCATTACAAAATGGCAGTAATCTTGAATTTATTTAGCAAATTGGTCCCATGTTTGTTTTTTATTCTTCCTGCAGTTAAAATAATGTAAAAATATGAACCCATCTTCTTTGCATTCCAGGGAATGGAATGAGTAGGCTTCTGGAAGGCACAGACTCAGTCACAAAGGAGCTGTAATCCATCTCAGCAGGGATACTCAGAGTCTTTGTGGAATATCATTAAGACACTCATGTGGTTTCTTGAATCAGTGTGGGGAAACATTGGGCTTCAGTGAACTTGTATTTGTTCTTCCATGTCCTCCCTGGAATGTCACATTACCACTGGGGGAAGATCTGTGCATCCCTTTCAGGTTCCTCAAAATCTCACTCCCTGTTTCTTCCACAAGATGTTGTGAACTGAAATGGATGCGTTTGTCTGGCACCAGTTGTGCATCACTGGAATTGTATTGGAACACACTTTGCAGTTTGTATGGTAGAGACATTTCTAGACTTTCTCACGTTTTTGGAGGAAGGTTAAGATACAGACTTCAGGTTCAATAAATCCTCTTACAGATCTCCAGAGTGATGTGACCTTGACCAGATTGTTTAACATTCTTGTGCCTTTGTCTCTGCATCTGTAGAATCAATTACCACCTATAGAGATGTCCTGAAACTTCATTGTTGAGATGTATAAATCATGATCAGTATGATGGAAGTGTAAAGTTTATTCTATATTAATATTTTTACAGGGTGTGTAAGACAGTTCCCAGTAATGCTGATGTTTTTGCTGTTGATTTGTGCAGAAGTTAACTTAAGTACTTTTTTTTGTTCAAATGGATGTTCTTTGTTCTCTTCTGTGTAGACTGAATGCATGGGGAAAGTTCCTTTTGGGGAAAAAGATTTAAGTAATGTGTAATGAGAATATACTTATAAACAAGGGTATTTTTGTACTCCAGTTTGATTTGTCAGAACTTTTTCAAACGACGAAGGATTTTCTTAGCCCTTTTTCCTCTTCCCATGTATTAGTTTGCAGAAAATACATAACTGGATGTAACTCTGAAACCCTCACCCTCCAAGCACAGGCAGTGTGTGCAGCCCCTATGGCACCTCCTGTCCCTGTAATTCTATAGCAGTGATGAGAACACAGAAACTCTTGGCTATAGGGAAGTAATGCACTACTCCTCCCCTGGAATGAGGTAATACTGTGGTAATAAAGGTATTAGTTCTTGCACAAAATTGGAACTTGTTCTGGATTTCCCCTGGAAAACAAATCTCTATTTCTGTGGTCATGTTTATGTGACCTTTAACATAACAATCTGTTTCTCTTGGTTTTAATCCACAGACCATTCCTGTAGTGGTAAGTCCTTCTGCTGGGACAGTGGCAATGAGAACTGGAGTTCAGTATGTTCAGACCACAATGCCAGTCCAAGTACGAAGAGTCTAACTGCTAACCAGAAGTTCATACAATTGTTGGAATAAATAGATCTAATAGAAATGTGACAAATAAACACAGTTCTTTGGATTAACCTCAGAGGTTCAGACTTTAGCTTTGTGTATGTGTACAAAGCATTAATTACACTACATTAATGTAAAGCATTAGTGCTAGCTTAGAAAAGCTGAGGACAGGTAAGATCCATATTAAATCTATGCTTCTTCTGTAAATAATGTACAATTTGTGGATGTCATTAGAGTACCATCTCCTTTTTATATTTGTATTGACTTTAACTTATAAAGAGCATTTGAAGTTGGAAAAGGAAGGTTTAAAACAGCCTTACCACAACCTAATGCTGAAACCTGGTCTTGGGGAAACTGCATCAAATCATCTAGTATGGAAAATATGAACAACTTCTTGCATTTGGAGTAAAAAAAATTTCTGCACTTTGAAGCTCTTGTGGAATTTCTCTGAACAACCAAGTGATGAAGGATATCTCTTTTCAGTTAACTCTATTAGACAAATTATGTGGACCTGAAATCCATAAAAATTCATACTGTTTTTCACAATGACCAGGCTGATGACAAATATTAGTGTTGTTTACAGGTTAAAATGATTTAAAATTTTCAGTCAGTCTAAGAAAATTTGCTAAGTGTAATAGCAGCTGGTTGTAGCAGGATTACTGATATCAAAGACTGAGGAAAGTAAAGTTTGTTGCTATGCTTCAGTTTTCTTATGTTTAAAAATCCTCCCAAAGGACATTGGACAAGAACTAGGCTTGGAGAAAAACATGGACTAGGAAACATGGGCAAAGGACTTTTGATGCTGGGCCAGAGCATGTGTTATTTATATGATGGAATTTCTGTTTTTCTGTAAGCATGAAGCAGTGCAGTATGAGAGGAAGTACCCCCTGGAGATGCTGTCTGTTACACTGAGGCTGTAGTCCCATTTTATATGTTGTGTAAAACGAAAGCATTGAACAAAGCAAAGGTGATGTATGTATATGAGAAAATTAATTGTATGATATCATTCCAGTACATTCTGTTGTACATTTTAGTCATGTTGATTTCTCCCATTGTTTATATAAGAATGCGGTTTGTACAGTCTCCAGCTAGTACCCAGATTAGAGGGAAAAAAGTATTAGGAAAAAAAAAAAGCAAGAACAGACTATTCATTAATTGCAGTTGTGTCAAAACTAGCCTAGCTGGCCTTATTTGTGAAGCATAATTGCTTTTAGCATATGGAAGTATTTTTTCACATTTTCTTTGTATAAAATTTGTATTAAACTTAAATATCTTTTTTGACAATTGTGTTTCTTTGTGACTAAGACAGGTGACACAATATTCTTTGGGTTTCTCCAGTTTTTCAAGAAACGTCACAATTTTTTTATTAAACTGTTTTAGAAAAATGTTCTGTGTTCCTGGATTTCCAGTTTTGGTTCAGTCTGGAGGAATATTCATTTCTGCAGAGTCTCCAGATCACAGGTAATTTCACTTATGTTGGCATCTTGTGTCTCAGAAGTGTGGGATCTTTGGATCCAAGCCTGTCCAATTTGATGTTGTGTAGCATTTATTCATTGCCTGGATTGGGGTTGGAGGGATACATGTCAGTGTTAGGTGTAGTTGTGGGTAGAAATGGGGCCTCTGAGTGCAGGTGTAGCCCCTCAAGAGGGCATGAATTGGGCAAAACTTCTGTGTGTCTTAATTATAAAAGAAACAGGGAGCTTATGAAACATTGTAAAATCTGTGAATATCTTCAGTAGTTTCCTGCTCCTGCAGCTCCCTTGTTCTGGGCATTTGTAAAGCAACCACAGTTCCTGTTCCCAGTGCTAGTGTTTACAGAAAAGCACAAAACTTGAAAGTTTGAAATGAGGTTCTGGCCTTCCCCATAGAATTTGGATACTGAAACGAGGCCTTGTGTTAGAGGAAAAAGGAAGCGATATACAAATTGTTGTAGGAAACCCCACTGCTTTCTGACACCCGTTCAGCCTGTGGAGGTTTTTTATTAATGAGCATTGTTTTTTCTACAGAAGACATGTTTTCTTTCCTCCTCTAAAATAACAGGGGACCAAATCCTAGTAAAGTATGTTGAAAATGTAGAAATACATAAAAATACAGGTGAAGGAACTGAGCAGGACCTGTACATGTGCCTGTGCATGTTCCCAGGCCTTTTGGATGTTCCCAAGTACAAAACTGCTGTAGATTCCCTTCTTCTATCCATGGTAAATTCCCTAGAACAGTAAATCCTGATGCTCTTGATGCACTGAAAGATGAATGTGCCATGGTGACTGGAAGGAAGTGGTGATAGCTGTGTGACAGACGTGTTCCTGACCCTTGGTGTGTCCCACCCAAAGCTCTGCTAAGAATGTCAGCAACAAAACCAAGAGCTTTCAAACCTTTAAATATATTCCAAAAGCAAAATCTTCCAAGAATCTTTAAAAAAACCCCCAGAATCAGTGCTCAAGATAATTAACTCAATTAAGTCATGTGTTAAATATGGAATTTCAAGGAAGATCAATTAGCTGATTGATGGGATATTAAAAGCTGAAGTTGTGCTTTTCTGTGAATCTGCAATCCCTGGCATTTATTCCTCTTTCAAAAGTTTATTTACCAGAGCACTTACCTTGCAAACGTTAGTCAATTCTCCACTGACTTTTTCACAGATAGGAAGTTATATCACAAATGAAGAAAACCATTCTTACAGCAGGGACACCTTGAGGACGAAGTTCTGCTCAGCAAGGCCTGAGACCAGCAATGCCTGTGCTAGAAAAGTGACATTTTGCATGGAGTTGTGCTAAGCCCAGAGAGCAGCTCTTTGCAAATGCCCCCACAGCGTGTACTGAAAGGCTGGGTTTGGTCATGCTGATGTGTCACAGCTGCTGTGGGGCTGTGCCTTGGATTAATTTAAAATCAGATTTTCTGCTTTAGCTTGGCAGAAAATCCCCTCTCAGATCTAGCACTGTTTTCTCTAAATGTTTTTGGAGGTTAGGAGTATCCCTCGGGTTTGTGTCACACTTGTGTAACCCTTTGAGAGGTGAGGGCTGTAGCACTTGCTGCATCTCTAACCCCTCCTTCCAGAGAGGCTTTGATCCTTCTGACCTTACCTGGTGCCACAGCAAGGAACAACCAGCCATTTTCAAACTAAGACATCCATCCAGGCCCAGAGAATTTAAATATTTTGACAGCAAGATTACCAGGCCAGCCTTGAAACAGGCAGCACACATTCCACCTCCTACCTTTAGGTCCAAGAGTGGCGGGAGAGAAGGCAGCTAATCCAGTCCCCCAAAATGTAAACATGTTTTTATTTAATGCCTTTCACTCATCACAAGGTACTTTTTCCCCATCCTCAGCCCCAAGATGGCAGCATAAGGCACCGTGTAGACACATGCACAGTCCACGTACCATCTTGGTAAGCTCCAAAAGCACAGCCACAGTTCTTACCAGCAGTACCATGTGTCCTTACTACTCATGTACACAATATGATTCTCCCCAGAGTTTGTTCTGGACAAATGAACTATTAATTTAGAACAGTAAGACTCCCCACCCCCCCCACCCCCCCCCCCAAAAGCCAGATGAAAAACACAGGTACAGAGCTTAATACCGGAGTAATGAGATTAGTTCATAAATTAAAAAAATACAAAAAAAAAGAAACAAAACAACAACAAAAAAAAATCAACAGTTTCACTCCTATTTTCCGAAGGTCCTGTGTGATGTGATGGGTTATGCAGAGACTCCTTGCTGTGTCCTCTTCCCCTTTCAAAACCAAGAATGCTGACAGGGAGACCCAGACTTGTAGCATTTGCCTTGTTGATGGCAAAAAGGCCATTAGAGCTCTGTGCCTCCACCTTAGCCAGCAACTGCAGCATCCCAGCGACTGATCAGGAGGATTTTCCTCTGTCCAAAGGAAGGAGGACTTGAGACAATATTCTTTGGCTGCAAGTTCTTAAAGGCTTCCACTGAAAGGGTTCTCCTTCAAAAAAAAGAAAACTGCAGTTGCTGTGGGATTTTTTTTTTAACTAAGAAAACATTGAGGAATAGGTGGAACCGATGTTAAGAGTCTGAGTGAAGCCCTCCCAGTGCTAAGATGTTGGGGTCTGCTACAAATATTCAAGTTCCAAGGCGTGCCGAAGAGCTTCCAGGTCAGCGTGACAAGAGATTCTCCAGAAGGGCATGTTGTGCTAGAGTGAAACCAAAAGAGTGCAATTTTTTTTTCTGTTTTTGTATAATACTGAGATCAAAACAACTTTCTTAGCTTGAACCCTCAGGAACAGAGTTTTGTACTTGGCCACCAGGTTGTCACAGTGCCAGAGGCAAGGGAGGGAGGAGGGAGGAAGGGACAAAGGGGGAAGTGTCTCTGTTGATCTGTCTCTCCTATGCAGACAGGAAGACACAGCCTCCACAATTTAGGAGTATCCTGCTTCACAGGTGATGGAGGATGTGGGCTGGATACTAAACTTTGCTCCTATTTTTCCCCCCCCCCAAATTAATTAGCAATGTTTCTAGAATTGCAGTATTACTAGAAACAGTTTTAAGCGATCATCAGCAGTGAAAGCTGTTACCAGTGATTCACAGACAAGTAAATCTATCTATTGGAAAAAGAAGTTATTAAATTTTATAAAAATGTAAATAAAGGGATAAAATGCCACACAATCAAAATGCTTTCTAACAACTCACTTTCCCAATTAACTGTAACAGTAGGTCATACTGCATTTTCTCTAAATGTAAGAACTGGTGTCACTGCTCAGATCAATTATTCATTTAACGTAACACTGTTGCCTCAGGGGAAGGTGCAATAGGGTTATAAAACAGCCTGTCCCCAAAAAACTTTCCTAACTCCCATTTATGGGAGATTATCTTAAATTAGTCCTCTGCCTCCCTGTTTTTGAATTTCTGTTTGCTATGATAAATCTGAAACCCTGTACACACATGTCCAAATTTTACCCAGCCTGTTCCACTTGAAATCTGAGTACCTGGACAAAATCTGGAAGGTCAGCTACCTGTGACCTACTCTGTCTTCTTTATAATATCCTGACTGTTCTCCTAAAAGTTGTGAATATACTGTAGGAAAACCAGACTTGCATCTGGAAGAGGACAAAGTATCAACTTTTAAATTGCTGTGCAACAAGTGCAGTTCAATTTCATTGGGAACCTGGAATGTTGTCTGTCACCAGAGTGCCCTGAACAGCAGAGCTCCTTAGCAATAGCTGGGATCCCTGTGGCTCCTTGCACAGAGAGAACCTCAAAATAATTAGAACATGCTCTCAGATGTTAAATACAACTTTTTTTGGTGTTTTCTGGTGAGCCTGGGGTTTGTGCTGGATTTGTTTCTTCTCCACAGCTGTTAGAGCAGTTCAATCAAAGACACAGCTCCTTTCTGCACTGTGATTCTGTAACATTTGGGACTCAGATTTTCTTTCCCCTCTCCCAAAATGTCAGTCTCTGCACAGTCAGTGGTATATATGTAGTAATAAATGTAAAGAAAGCCTAAATTGACAGCACTTAGTCTCGTCCAGCATGGGCATAGGACTGCTAGGAGTCTTTTATCCCTGCAGGAATTCACCTGTAACCATGCTGCTGCTGCATAAACAACTTCTACAAAGCTTCAGAGAACATTCACTTCCCAGACAGATTCTGATGAAGAGAGATGTTCCTTTTCCAACTGTACCTACCTGTGTACAAAAAACTCCAGTGGTTCCAGATGTTTATGTTACAGAGTGTCTATCTACACTCCTATAACCATTAAATACAAAGCTGCTCTCTGGTATGTTGCCTGTTGCCTAGCAGTAAACAAATGTTTTCTTTGAGCTGTTTATCAGTGTGTGTAGAGACAGCAAGCAAACCCAGACAGCTGAAGAGATTGAAATTCACTGCTCTGCAATTTCATTTTAAGAGGAAATATGATTTCCTTCGCCCTCTCCCAGTTTCTATTAAACCCCTTCCATTAAATTATCTGGTTTTCTTTCTTAAACCAGAAGAAACCCTGGCCTCCCCGCCACTCCTGTTGTTGAGCAGTTACAGATTTATCACTCGTCAGACAGGTGGAGAAAAATGACTCACGAAACTGGAGATGTTATCAGTGCTGTCAGCAAAACAGCAAAAGGCTCTCTGCCTGTCCCCTCCCTTTTTTGGTTTTTTTTTTTTTTCTGTATAAAGCTCAGGTGTGTAGAAGGTTTGATTAATGATTGTCATCAATCAAAGCCCAGCAAAGAATGTGTTCTGCTAATGGCTGAGCTAGGCCAGGAGACAGGAGGCCCTTGAAACCCCAGCAGAGGAGTGGCTGAGCCTCCCCGTGCAGGCTGGGAGCCCCTGCAGCCTTTGATGAGTTCTGTTCTCTGACCCACTGCCTTTGAAGTGTGGCACTGAGCGGCCACAAGCAGCAGGCCATTGTCACTTCAGCCCCAGTCATGCAGTTTGGACTCTTCCTGACAGCTCCTTAACCCTTTCTGAGCTACAAAACCATCTGCAGTTTTAGGTAGTTTTCCAAGGTGGGTGCAGATACTGTTGCTTCCACTAGCCAGGAAAAATACACTATAAAAAAAGCTAGGTTTCTGCTGCTTTGAAGATAACCTGAGATACAGTTCTGGGGATAAAACATGTGCCCCCCACCTCATTTGCTGGGATCCCTTTGTTCCTGGGCTGGTGCAACCAAAGAGCTCAAATCAGCCTGGAAAGTCTTTGCAGGATCTTCAGTCAGAATGAGATACCAGGTCCTGCAGCACAAGGTTCAGCTGTAGAGCTGAGCTCCTGTGATACAATATTTTCTCCATCACCTGACCTACACCAGTCATTTGTGTATCTGTTAAAATTACAGTTTGCTGAAGATTGAGCTCATTCAGCCAGTTCCTGCATCTCAACTCATGTGCACTGCTCCTGGAGCAAAAGCCCAGGATGCACAAAGATATCTTGCAAATAATGTTTGCCATTAACAAATTGTATTCCTGGCCCTGTAAAGCCAAATAAATGGAAGTTCCAGGCATGTTTCAGTTCTAAAGCTTAGGAAATGAAAACTTTGACTGTTCCAATTCTCATTATTCCTGACCACACTGCTTTTGCAGTTTCTGTTCTTTGTATTCAGTAGAATTTTCTAATTTCATTTTGCTTGTGAAATTAATCACATTGATCCAGAAGTCATTGATGAAGGCAGCAACTCTGTACAAGTCCCTTTGGTATTTGCTATAATGAACTTACACTCCACAATCTCAATGAGTCATAAATACAAACATATGTATGGATATAGGCATATTCTGGTACGTATTTCAACATTAATTCCAACAGTTTAGAATTTACAAAAGCGGCATGTATAGATTAGAAATTCACTCTGCCTGCTCATCTGAGATCACACACTGGAATTTCCCTTTTCATGTCTTTATAGCCATCTTTATTAAGCAAGAATGATTCCTGAACAGGTGACACCAACTACCCAAAATATTGTACCAGCTGCCAAAGTGGGGGGGGATTTAGAGTATGGGATTTCTGACAAGGTAATTGTTGAGTATTTTGCATATTAAGAAATGAGACCAATTGTAAGCTGCTTCAAATGGAGGGAGCTTCATTAAATTCTTAAATAAAGGAAGGGTCATTGCAATCAAAACTTGGAAGAATCCAGGATGGCATCCACAAACTGTACCTTTTTTGCTCCCTGTTCCTCTTCAACACCATCTCCTATTACAATGTACACGGCTTTCCTTCCAAACCTCTGCATTATTCTTTCAAAACAGCTCTCTTTCCCTGAGCAACACAAGAGAAGACACATTTTTTTATCTGGACACACACCACAGGCAGGCCTAATATTCAGGAATAGGACCTGGAGTTATCCACTAATTGAACTGGCTGCAACATTCTTTGCTTTCTTTTCAAACTGGATCTTCTTCTGGGGCAGATCCTCTCCATCTCATGACAGTTACTGGCACTTGTTTTGCCAGCCAAGGACTTGCAAGTGCTGCCAGTTTTCTGTGAGCTTTGTGACTGTGATGCCCTGCTTAGGCCACCAGCTGGCACACTGATGTGACACTCAGGTTCCAGAGCCCTCTTCTGTTCATTCTGGTTGCAGTAAAAACATGAAAATGCAATCCTCAGAGGTTCACCAGAAAGAACAGAATACAAAAAAGCCCCAAGCCAACCCTATCAGTACTTACTACTCACAAAGCTTCACAAAGCTCATTCAGCACACTTGACCCCTCTGCAAGAGTAAGAGGATCCAGAGAGTGTTGCTGTAACTGGTCCAACCAGACCTTCCTTCCAGCTGGGTGCAGCTGGACATCCCACCAGCACTCAGTGCTCCACAGGGTGAGTATATTTCTATATATCTGGCTCACTTCCCCATGGAGACACTTGAGAAGTGTTTTCTAGACTTTATTTTCCCCCTGCAGTCTGCACTAGGTTAAGTGTGGGAGTCAGGATGTGAATTAGACATCTGTAAGTAGGCAGCTAAAAATAAAGCTCACTCATTGCATGACTCAGGGACTAAACTTCAGCCTGTCTTAGGTGAGGCCTCAGTCAGTTTGCTCTTACCTGTTTTTGTTGCACTGTAAATGTTTTCAATGGGGAAGACAGTGCCCAGTCCATAGAGAAGCACTTTAGCCAGAGCTGGTATAAGCTGAGTTGTGGTGACCAACACATTCACACAGTTGGGCCTAGGAAACAGAAGTTATTACAAATCTGGGTTATTCTCTTTCACCCTGGACTGAAAGACGGTAGGAAGCAAACCTTTCCTGCCATTGGAAGTTCCTGAGCCAATGGGGGATTTTGCAGCCAGAGGAAGATAATGTGAGTACCAGAAATGTCTTTTGATCAGCTCAGTAGAATGAAAAATACATCAACCAAACGAGCAGCAGTGATGCAGCCTTACTGCAAGCCTGCCAGGATCCCTCTGGTGGGAATTTAAACACAATGTAGTAATGTCCATGCTGGGTTCTGTGAGTGAACGTGTTCAGGACAGAAGGGCTCTTCCCCCCCTCTCCTCTTTTCTAAACCTGCTCACATGAAAATGGTGCCATGGCTGAGAGAGCCAAGGAAGGGCAAAGAAAAGGACTGGTTTGCTTTTGCTTAGTTCACCATCCCAAGCTCACCCCAACCTGTCACTGGACATTTTATAAGTTTCTTGGATGCAAACTTGCTGAGTTTTTTCTTCCATGGGAAAGCTCTTTTTCTCTACAGATTTCAAATCCTTGTGTGTGTGTTTCAAGGACAAAATGCATTCCTTTGCCCTGTCTCCTGATATGAGAGATGTGGTTTGCTTTTCTCAGCCTATGATATAAAGAATTGCTCTCTCTGACTTTGTAAACATTTTCTGGCATTCTTGACTTTTGCGGTATGGAACTTGAAGAAGCAAGGTGCTAGCTCTGTACCTGGGCAGAAATAGCCCAAATCCTTCTGAACAATGGAGTCATTTTAATAAATAATGTCAGCCTTCTGATATTGGAGTCAAGAGTCTTGATTCACTCCGACAGGATTCTAATGGCAACCACTGGTGACCCCTGAGATGTGGGGCAACACCAACTCTCAATAATTCAGCCTGGCAAACGTGTGCAGACTGGCCTTCCACAGGCTTGGCCAGCAAAGCCCTGTAAATGTGTCTCAATTTGTTTAGAAGGGGAAACAAGAGAAGCAAAGGAGCTCCCGGATCAAACCCACAGGCAGTTCTGGGAGCTGTTCTTACCGGGAATGGATCAAATTCAGCGCCTTCAGAGCATGTGTGAGCCAGAGATCAGTCAGTGCTTCCAGCTCTGCTCTCAGCTGCAGCCAGGTTTCCCTCTTAGGAGCTCCTATTAAACCTGCAAGCAGGGAAAGTGTTTTTGCAGAAGCAAAAAAACAGAAAGGGAATTGCATGGCTTCACATGCACAATTCCAAAGGGCACCTGCCTGTGTTCTGAACTCTCCCACTGCCCCTCTCTTGGCCCTGTGCCACTGCCTCCCTTTGTCACTGCCATGTCACTCCAAGGCTCTGCCTTGAGGCCTGAGGCCCAACTGCAGCACAATCCTCTGCTGATGCTCAGCTTCCTTCCCCTCTGGTGGAATGGTTCAGTCAAGCACATGTGGCAGGATCTCCCTGGAACACCTTTCTTGGAGTGAGCATAAAGCTTGCATGGAAAGTGAGCAAGAAGATGGAAGAGCTGTGTGAAGTGGGCAGTGACCTGGGCAGAGACACACCTGAGGCCAGGATGGTTTTGTATCTCCTGAAAAGCCATGCCCCATTTCCAGTGCATGCAGGGTAGACTTGTCCTCCAACCAATAAATGAGTTGCGGCGATGCTTTGAGTTTTGCTTCTTTCCTTTTCTAGTCAGAGGGAAACCTGCACTGATGTACTGAAAAGAAAGCTGAGAGTCTCTTTCTCTTGGAAGAACTGTCTGGAACTAGGTGAGATGAAGGAGCCCAGGGAATCCTGATATCTGGTGGTATTGTTTTGGGGGAGTTAAAAACAAGTAGTTATACAAGAAAGCCTTCAGACAGCGATCAGACATGCTGTGTAGAAAAAAAAGGGCATATTTAATCTTGAACTGTTTGCTTGCCTGCTAAATGTTCTGGAAAATTGGAGAAGGTTGCTTTCCTGCCAAATAAATTACAAAATAAAGCTCCACACTTGGGCCTGAGTCTTTCTCAAACCACTAAACCAGGTATTTTAGTGTGACTCCCACAAATCCCGTACAGAACCACATTTCAGGGTGACTGCGGCGGCGCCTGCTCAGCTCCCTGTGAAGCATTCATAGCATGAGCTCCCTACGCCTCCTCCAGACATGCCCCTAGAGGCTCTCCAGTTTTTGAGAAGATGAAAGGCCTGCTGGTGGCCTGGGCACTGGCACTTACCCCCCACATTGTTTTTGTAGGTGTTGTACATCTCTTTGACGCGGCGGTAGCGGAACGCCAATTTCCTCATCCAGTCAACGCCCCCGTGAACCCCCGAGCCCAGGCACAGGTTTGCACTGGCAGTGGAGCTGTGGAAGCCGTCTGCAGAGAAGTTATACGTGCTGGGAGAGGGAGGAGGGAAGGGGAGAGGTCAGTGCAATCACAGCCTGCACAGTGCCAGCAGGGAGGGGAAACGACTGAAAAGAAACGCGGAGACAAGTGGCAGCAGAGACACGCACGGGACACACTGTACAGAGCTGAAGTTCATCTTCAGCACAATTACCAGCACAGGACTAAAAAATGTTCTGTTCCTGCATCCATTTCTCACAATAATCATCCATAAAACCACAAACCGCAAAGCTCTATATGAGTTCTGCACATTTCATTATTTTCCTTTTACCATGGCTCTGCAGGCAACACTTTGGGAGAAGCAGATGGAATTGTACAGAAGTAGTTTTTAGGAACATGATGACCCAACCTATACAGGTAATGGTAATGTTTGCTGCAGTTTGGGTACAAGTTTCAACAAGGATCTGGCATGGCAAAGTCCAGCTCCTCACTACAAAGCCCATTCACTACTGTGGGAAACCTTTCAGAGTCTGGTTTTGAAGCACTTTGGTGACAGCTGTGACAATTGTCTGGTTAAATCATATCAGAAACTGGTGTGGTCTGAATGGAGTTCAACCTAATGTAGATGTATTTCCCAGAATGGTTCAAAGCTCAGCAGAGTCAGGGCCTGACAGAAGGCACAGGCACAGTAATGTGAGAAAGGAGACCCTGTACTTGTGTGTGCTTGATAAATACAGCCAGCCAGGAGGGGAGACAGTGCAGGTGTGAGAATCACTGACCAGCCCCTGCTATTTCCAAATGGCTGGGGACTGCCTGTCCTGCTGCTTCCAGCTTGGGAGACCCCATACCTTAGATCTTGACCATTATCATCTGAAGATACATCATCTATGTGGATCTGGTCACAGTCCTAGGAGGCAGATGAAAAAAAAATACAGTAGTGAGTAAATATTGTGGAAAAACTGAAATAATATAATGCAAAATTACTTTAAGTGTAATATTAAGGAGATAAAATCTTACAATTTGCTAGTATTGCAGTCTAGCCAGTTAATTGTTAGCAACAAGTATCATACAGCACTTGCACAAAATATGAACAGACTGAGAGTGTGTGTGAGATCTGCTGTTATCTAAGGGCACAACAGCTCTTGAATAACACTCTTGAAGTGAGTGGAACTCCTTATGCAGACAGGAGGGAGAGAGATGCTTGTGTTTTAGCCAGGAAAGCTGTGTTTTTTCTACTCTGTATGCAGGATAAGGCAGAGACTTGGCAGCCTTTCTCCCTGTGAGAATACTGCTTTGGACAGGAGGTGTATGCCCACATAATTACAGGGGGAGAAGATCTGTCCCAAAGAGATTTCCAGAGATGCCTGTCCTGCCTCAGTTTGTTCTGAGGGGGCTGAGCTTCCTTTGATGTGCAGGGAAGCTGGGCTGAAGCACTGAAGGCAACAAACACCCTTTCACTGTCCCAGCCCCAGACTGAGCCGAGGAATAATGTGTGTCAATAATGAGGAAATCTGTGCACAGGAAATTTAACCAGCATATACACTTGGAGCTCAGCCTGCATGAAGTATGTGCTCAAGATCTTATCTTCCAAAATTCTTCATTGTTCGAATGGTGGAGGCCCTGCCTCAAAAATGTGAGAAATGTTATTCCTTTGGTTTCTTTCCCAGTCTCAGCATTAAGATTCGAAAAATTGGGAAGTTTCCCCCACCACCTTAACTCTCCTTTCTCCATGAGCCTTAAAGGTGAGAACAGAACAAAAAGCCTGCAAGCTGATGAACACTATCTTCTATTTTGGTTAATTTGGTTGATTTTTCAAGAGATTTTGAAAGCTGTGACACCTGGTACCACAGAACTCTGGAGTCAGAACAACTGCAGCTAACAAGGTGCAGTAATTCTTCACCACTTCAGTGTTCTGTAAACCACAGAATTTGTCTTACCTTCCTTACACAATGATGAGTTTGATGAATTACTTTAAATTAGCCCCTTTCAAAAAATGAAAAAAAAAATCCCCAAACAAGTAACCAAACTTGTTGTCAATGGCAAAACATAACAGACAGCTCTTGTCCATATTAATGAGATTTTCTGCAGCATTTTAGATAATTCTCAAAAAGACAACACAATTGCATCTTGTTCTCATCTCATCAGCCTTCTTATCGACCCATCACTGGAGTATATATTGCTGTATATAATTGCAGCCAAGCAGCTGAATAGCAGATCTCTGCTGGCACCTCTCTCCTCCAACCCCAGCATTTTTCAGGCCCCCTCCCAGTGGCTGCTGTGACCCACGCTGGGGTCACGCTGATGCAGCCCACTCCCCTTCAGCTTTTGGGGCATTGAGTCAGGGGAAAGGCATTTGTGGAGGGATCTGTTTTTCTCATTTGTGAATGGATTGTTCTGTACACTGGAGTGTGACACCAGTAGCTATCACATTTCTGAGTTAATAAAACACCCTGACACGGGCTGAGACGCTACCTCATAGCGCCGGCCGCGCCGCCCGCCTTGCGGGAACTCGGGGGCTGCTGCAGCCACTGCCTGCTCCTTCCACAGGGCCCACAGCACTCATTCCTCATTCCTGCAGGACTGCCTCGGGACCTCAGGCACTGGAGAATCCAATACACCGAGGATACCTCGCTGCTGGAAAGGAGGGGGTTGCTGGAATGGCAGAAGGCTGTGATGGGGACATGGCCCAGGTTTCACATCTGCTGATTTTTGAGCTGATACCCTGGGATCTCAGGGTGGGAGATGTGTGGCACGCACAGCCTGTGCCTCAGGCAAGTGTGTAAGACCTCAGTCAGCCCTTGCAGCTCTGGGCACGGATCTGGTTTTACTCTTGGGATATCTCTGGGTGCTGCACAACCTGCCTCCAGGTGGGACCAGGCACATTTAGAGGAGCCTGAGCTGGTTTAAATGGCACTGCTGGCTTGGAGAAAGCCTCTGCTGCCTCCTTGTGAAATACAGGGCTCCTGAGAGCTCCTTCTGTTATCCCTCACATTCCCTCTGAGTACTCTCAAGGCATGTCTCGTGCAGGTATAAAAACAGCTTACAAAGGCACACGTAGTCTATGTGTGGATCAGGACTAGGGTTTTAAACTCTACTGCTACTGTTTTAAATATCAGCTAGATCAGTGCTAGAGTTTTAAACATCTCATGGATTCACTGATCAGTGGAGCTTGCATCCCTCATTAGGTAGGGGTTAACAGTTCCCAGAACACAAAACCTCCAGGGATGGCTCTGAAAGGCAGCAACTTGTAAACACACTAATCCCCTTGTTTGTTAATTCCTCATCCCCTTGTCAGTCCTCCTGTCTTTAACACCTGTTTTCCAGAGAGCTAGACAATAATATCTCCAGAGGGATTGGGGGTGGAAGGTGCCATTCTTTTGCCAGCTTTGTACTGTGAACAAAAGGCATCTGGGAAAAAAAGCACAACCCTGGAAAGCCCAGAGTTTAAAAGCCCAGTATTTTAACTTCACTGTGATTTGTAACCTTGGGTAAGTTCTTTTCTCCCCAATTCCCCTAAAAAGGGGAGCAGAGAGGGAGAGTATCTCCTGGCAGGTGAATATTTGCTGATATATTCTGCAGCATGATCAGAGCCCTTTGTGGACAGCACCTTGCATGGCTCACACTTGCAGACTGTAGGGATTTCATCTGCCTGTAAGACTTGACCTGCTGACAGAGAATCCCTTTCTGTAAAAAGACTCAAAGTTTTCAGCAGGAGTCTAAGGCTTCTCCAGCCACCCCCCTGCCCTGGGGACCAGTGATCAGCCTCCTTCCACACCACCACCCTGAGGTTTGGGGTGAATCAGCTGGAACCTGGCCTGTCCACTGGACTGAATAGATCCATCTGAATGGAACTGCATAGCCAAAATGCATTCAGCTAATGCATCCAGGAAACAATTACCTGAATCCCTTCTGGGTAGATCCTAAGAAAAGATAAAGCCCTGGCAAACCAGAGAACTTTTTTTTTTTTGACAGCAAAAAGGTTGCATTCCAGTTCAGGCTTCTCCATCAGATTTTGAAGCCAGTTTTTTGCTGGGAGGTGACATCACATCATCACATCCTCACCAGACTAAAGAGGATCACACAAATTCTACCAAGGGCTGTGCAAACCTTGCTGTATCTATGGACAAATATTTTATCCTCATCAGGCACTCCCAGGGAATGCTTCCGAAAGGCTTTGCACCCTGGCAGCACCTCCTCCTCTGCACAGCACTGCAAACTGCAGCCAGCAGAATGAATCATTCCCCTGTGCTAAAGCAAGGGAATTAATTTCCTTGTCCAACCTGCCTCTCTGGAAAGGATGGGTGACATTTTCTCCACTCTTTCCCCTCATTCCACTGTCAGGACTGAGGCCAGCCATGCTCTGGTTAGTCCAGTCTGCTGGACACCCCAGAACGGCTGGATTTGTGCCAGGGAAACATTTGGCTGTGTTTAGGAGAACTCCTGCTGTGGTTTCAAATGGGCAACTCTCCCCCTGCTCTCTCAGCTCCAGCAGCTCACACTCTGCCCCAGCACAAAAGATGGCCAGAAATGGTTTCTGCAGTTTTAGCTCATTTTGCCTGGTACAGGCCAGCACTGCACCACATGATGGTGCTCATGCACATGGTAAAGCTCGTGGGGCTTCAACTGAATCTGCTTCTGTGCTGTTTTTTACAAACTCTTTTCTTCATTTTTAAGGATGTCATTTCACTACGTTTTTTTAAGCCCAGTACTCAGTGATGTATGATCCTTAAATAGCACTCTGTGAATACACAAAGGTGGCTTTTATTTATCATCCTAAATGAAGGAGCAGGGTGGGTAACTCTGGATGACTCTGTTGCTGCAAATTCTTCCAAACTGACATGGCTTTTTTGGAAAGTAAAATTCTGTAAGGCACATTAACTTTTCTTTAATTCTCCGTCATCCATCAATTTTTCATTGAAAAAGCTCAGCTAAAACCAAACCACCAGTGCCCAGAGCTGTTACTGACTGACAAATGTGCACAATTTGACAAAGGCCAGACAATTTGCTGCTTCATTTAAAATTTTAGAGCAGTAAGTGAAAAAAGGAGAAAACTTATTTTAAAACCAGTAATTCTTTCAAAAGTCTATGAAGGCAGAGGGGTTTTGGAGGGTCACTGTGCAGGACATGGAGCTTTGTTGCATCACATATTGAAATCTGATGGGTGAAAGGTGATGGCTCTGTAGTAAATCACTACTTAATATAGTAATATTCACTACTTAAATATAGTGATAATATAGTAATTATCACTACTTAAATAGTGCCCTGGGCTCCCAAAGAGGAGCTCTCTTTTTTTTTTCCCCCAAGAGAAAGATTTTACTTTGTACTTCCAGTAAAATCACAAACTCCCTCTATGAAAAAAGCTGAAAGAGGAAAAATCTGTCAGTTCAGGTGCTTGTCTTTGAAAGGAAATAAAAATTCTCAGCAAGTGAAACCTCAAGACTGCAAGGAGCCAGGTGGCAGGAAAGGTTGTGCCTCCCCTGACACAGGGGACCACAGTGCAATCAAGCAGTGAAGGAACCAGAAATTCCCACTGAACTCCTCAGGCACAGAAAAAAGTTCTCTCCTTTCATCTGGCACAGAAACAAATTCTTCCTTTTTCAAGTGAAGGGGAAAAAAAAAAAAAAAAAAGACCACAGAAGTCTGCCCAGGGATGCCAGGTTTTTTCTTCTCCAAATGCCTCCAAGCAGAGTTTTGATTCCAAGATGCCCAGAGCACAAACCCCACCTTATCACTCTGTACATGATCCTTTCAGACTGAGTGTTCTGACTGCAAATGTCAGCACATTTTCATCACTGCTGTGCAGCTGTTCCTCAGCACTCTGCCAGCATCACTTTGCCTGCATTTTACCACACACTCAAAAGGATTTTTTTGCTTTGTATGAGAGACAGTCAGGTCTAACCATGTCGCCAGCAGGAAAAATTCTTCCTCTCGGTCTGTTACATTGAAACTCCCATGGTTTCATTCTGCAGTATTCCTGAGCTTGAGCAGACCTCCTGCTCTGTCTGTGCAAAACCTTCCTTAAGAACAAAGCAACATTTTCAAAACCTCTGCTTCGGCTCACAGCTAATTGCAGTCTGCCCCCATAGGATCTATGCTAATTTAGCTAAATAAAGTTATTAAATAGCAAATTTCAGGAGAAGCAGCAGCAGTGTCCTCATTATTACATTTAGTAAACCTGCAAAAAGCCATCATTGTTAACTGAGTAATTAGAAAAAAAAAAACCCTGAACAGAACAGAGGTGTCAAAGGGATGCTTCCAATAAGCCAAATAAGGTCCACTTCTCTGGGGTCAAAAATAAAAAGTTTCTTGGCCAAACCCCCCCAAGTTTGTAGACCACATGCAAATGATTACAGAGAAGGATGTTAAATAAAATAAGCAGCCACATACCTCCAGGTCATTGAAGAACAGATGTGTATCTGCAAGGTTGAAGATCATTTCTTCCATCATGAGACCTATCCTCACAGACGTTGTGGTGTCCTGTCAGGGGAAAATAAATTTTTTTCCATTCATTTTGATTTTCTTTTTTGGGGATGGGGGGTGGGGGGTGGGAGGGGGGTGTAAGAGATCTTAGACCAAACTCAGGATCTACACATTCCTATTTCTTAATATATATTTATTAAAATAATTTTACTTCCCAAGTGTATTTCAACATTAACATGATTTTCCCATCCTTTCTTTTGCTCTCCTAGGTAAACAAATTCTGTTCTTTGAAGGATGCCTGTGACTCACCCTGACCACTAACAGCCCACACACTTCATATGATTTAAAAATGCTTTAAACACCTGAAATTATGTAAGAATTGCTTCAGTAGGTTAGACAAAAAATTGATTTCCAATAGCATCATTAGTGACTGGTTAGGGGGTAGTTACCCAGCAACACGACATGCAGAGGGTGACTCTTTCCTGACTTGTTCTTCAAACCAGCAATTCCATTCCTACTGAAGCTGCCTACTTATTTACCAGCATCAGCAGAGCTAAAACTGACCTAAATCCTACCATGTAAACCCAGTTATAACAGGATAAAATCCTTGTCCAATATGACTCTTGCTGCTCAGCACAGCAGGCTTGCAGAGCCTCAGCTGCAGCCCCAATGGCAGCTACACTCAAATAATAACACTGCTTAAAAAAAAAATAAAATTCACAAAAGAAAAAAAGAAGACAAGACACAGCACAAATTCAGGAGAGGTTCATCTGTCACTCCAGCTGGTGTCCAACCATGTGTGGGTCTGATTCAGCCCTTCCCCAAGAGGGTCCCAAGCTGCTTCCTGAAAGGGAAGGGTGTGGTGGAGAAGCTCTGGCTGCCTGTAGCATTTTTAAACCATGCTTTTTTAATGACTGAATGTGAGGATGCACATGCTGGCAGCTCTAAAATATCTTCTGCACCTTCATGAGCACATGTGAACTTCCTCACACCCAGATCCTGCCCCTGCCAACATCAGTGACAAAACCTTTAGTGAATTCCCCTGGAGAAGGATGATGCTACCTGCAGCTCTACTTAAGTGAGTTTGGTTAATTCATCCTAGAAAATTTTTTTTTCCCCAGTTGAGACAGCACTGAGCCTGTGAGAGGGCTTCACTGCCCCACCAAGTCAGCAAGTCAACCACCCCTCCTGCCCCCAGACAACTAACCTTGTTCCTAAATCCACAGCAAGAGCACAGAAACACATTGATGCAAACAAAGTTACCAGCAGTGCATTTTCTTAATCATGAAACACTTCAAAAACACAAGCAAAAAATCTGTATTTAATTTGATAAACAGTCATAGCACAAAAGCATTGTGCCTGCTCAAACTGCACAAAAGACAACTTGGAAAAAGCCCACATTCCCACAACAGAGTTTTCTTTTTGTTGTTAATTTATCTTCAGCAGGTCAAGCATCTCATCTTGATGTACAAATCTGCCTTGCTTTAGCATGGGGTGTGACTTCAGGAGAGGAAACCCACCCACTTAAACAGAGCCTCTGCTCTCATTTTCTGCAGATTTCTGAGGATGCTGTTACTGTATGACAGGACAGGAATGAACTGACTGAGGAGCTCTGACAGGGAGCACAGTGCTGGGAGGGTGAGCCCATTTCAATCAACCTTTGCTGCTGACATGGATGGTGTACTACACACCAAGCTAATTATTACACATTCTTGGTGAAGTTCTCTCTAATTAGAGCAGAATGGCTGTGGTTTCAGCCATGTGTGGGACTCACAAGCACTGTGCCCATTACAGAGAAGCTCTGTCACTCACGTTTAAACATGCTTGCTGCTGTCCCAGAAACAAGGGCACTGTCTCTGGGCAAAAAGTTAAAAACTTCAACAGACTTGCCTTGAACATGTCTCTCATTTTCAGCCCCAATCCTGCTCCCCTGATGAGGCACAGGGACACAGGCCTAATCAGGGCATTTCACTGTGGCCCCATAGGAACAGCACTGAATCAAATTTTACTACCCAGGTGTAGTTACACGGGGGAACTGTTCTGAAGAAAATATGCTGCTAGGAAGAAATTATTTTGTAAAATGGTTTTTAATGAAGCAATTTATTTTTATACATTTCAAGGATCATTAGCCTTTACAACTCTTTCAGGAAATCTCATTGGTTGCTATCTGTCATTTATCCTCTAAGTTTCATTTTAGCTTTATTGGTATTAATCACTAATGGGGAGTAGGAAACACTTCCACAGTGTATGAAGTTACCTTCTCTTTAACTAAACAATATGGAAACCAAACTGTAGATGGAGGGGGGGGGAGTGGGAAAAACAATCTTTCTCTTGAGATACAGAATATGATGGAATGAAAACAAAACAGAAAAATGCACTTTACCACCCAGAGGGGAAGTCATTTGGGGAAATGATTTGGCACCACTGCTTCCACAGTATGGACATTTCCTCCACAGCAAGACACACTTCCAAGTCTTAAAGGGGCTGATAAAGTTATCAGGCCAACCAGCACTCCCAGTGTGACAGAGGTGTCCATGAGGCCAGGGCTCCTCCAGCAGGTATTTATTTGCATTACTGTAGCATCTAGAAGCACTAGTCCCAGACTTGAACCCCACTGTGCCAGAGGCTGTGCCCACCTCAAGGGAAGACAGAGCTGCTACAGCTGTCAATTCAAGCAGGAATAAACAGGAAAACCAGGCTGACAGAGAAGCACCAAAATGAGATTGGTACATCCAAATTCTTTGTGCAATGTGTAAATAATCAGAAGGAGGATTATGAAATTTGTTTGAAGATGCTGATGGAGTGCTCTTCCTAGGCACAGAAACCCTGTGCCACTAAAGGACATCCCTGCTGCCAGTGGTGCCCTGGTGGACTGTGAGTGCCTGTGTTGGAGCAGTGTGAGCTCAGCACAGCAATGTGAAGCTCCCAGAGATCCCTGCTAATGTCCTTCTGTAGGAAAAGTGTGCCAGGAGCCCTGGGAATGAGCTTCCCACCTAACACATCCAGCCAACGCTTCCTGATGCATGTGAAGCCCAAGGACCACAGACAGCTTGAAATCAAATCTCCTCCAGGAACCACTTTTTGCAGTGAAAACAGATTAATCTAAAAAAACTCAACCCTCAGTGCTTGTTTAGTAACTTTAGAAGAGCGAGGTCCTCCCTCTGCTAATCTCCGAGTCATGCTTTCACAAACAAGGACAATGAGAGGCAGGGGTGGAAAACAGGCAATAAACTCCTTCTGTAAATAAAACTTACAGCAGCACAGTGTATCCCCACACGCCTCATCTCTGCCATGCTCCATTGGTGGAGTTTCCTTCAGGGTCAGAATTAAACAGCCCCACAAATTACTTTTAGTGCAAACCCCTGGTGCTCAGACATGGCAGACCAAGCATTCCTGATCCTCCTGTGCACAGCCTGAACAGCTTTTTCATGGAAGCTTGGGGGGGACAAGCATCAGGAGGGAAGTGATCACTCTGAATTATTCATTCCTCAATACACCCTTCTCAACACAGCCTTCACTCCTTCTTCTAAAGAACAGGAGTCGCAGTTTCAGAGCTGCCCACTTCTCCTTAGGGAACACCTTGAGGGAACCGAGAGGTAAAAAAGCCCCATTCCCTACTGCTGCTTCATAAACCTGCTTCATAAACAACAAGTGATCAAAACATACAAAGAGTAAGTCCTTTTTTAACACTTTTGATCAGAAATGTTTTCTCTAAAGAGCATCCTTGGACATGTCCCTGCTTTTTCTGTCATCACTGTGGCTTTCAGCTGAGGCCTGATGGGCTACTGCCCACTGCTGCCAGTGCCCACACGGTGTGAGTGAGGTGATTCCCACTGTGAGTGAGGCACTGCCAACTCCCAGCTCCATGGCCACCTGCTCTGGGGAGCTCCTGCTGCCTGTTCAGCACATATTCCTGCTCGAGGAAAACATGGGCAGCAGCAGTGGAACATGTTGTAAAGGAAGACAAAAGCATCCATTTAGCAAGGAGCACATTTTCTTTCATATCCCAGTGGCACAAGCTCACACATTTGTTGCCAGTGTTGCTCTTAGTTTGGCCACTTGCATGCACTGTTTCTGACCCTTGAACTAGTTCTCTACATTTGAAGCGAATTGTGTTTTAAAAATTACAATTTGAGTTCAGTTATGTCCTCTGAGCTACTAACACCTCGCCTAAAATTGATTTCTGTTTCAGTTTTCATTTTTAACCTTCGCTCCAAGTAATAATATCCCAGAGGATTGCTAAAAGGAGCTTGTTGAACAGCCTTCAGTTTGTCTTGAAGACAATTTCCATGAAAACTGGAGGTGAGCAAACAAGCACTTCCCTGTGACAGCAGTGGGAAGGTAGATCTGCTCACACCACATGCAGCTCCCACTACTCTGTATTTTAGCAGAGCAGAGGGAATGCAGAACATGCATGCAGACCCAAATTACCTTTAATGTGGGTGCAAATTGCTGCCAGGGTGTTGTGATGTGCACTGTGCTAGCCCCTAGATCCTCCCAGGAGCTGACCTGCACAGAAACCTTCACTGCCACAGCTCTACCTCCACAGCATCCCTGTGCCTTGAGTCACACTCCAGCTGCACCCCCAGCACCCTCCCAAAAGGCTCTGCATTAAAACCACCTTCCCACAGATCTGCTGGAACACAGAGATTGATTTTTCATACACTGCTTCTACTTGCCCTAGCATATGCCCCAGAAAGACATGTATTTGTTAACACCTGCTACTAATCCAAGCTGCATGTCCACAGCCAGCTCCCCCTTCCTGCACACTCCAACTCTGAAAGGAAGAGGGAAGCAGACTTATCTCTGGCAATCTCTCAAGTGCAAGTCACTCATGCCTCCACTCCTGGATCCAAAGCCCTCTCCCAGCCTCTGCCTTGCAGGTACCCTGTTCAGACTTGCAGGCCATTAGCAGAGGGGCAAAGCTGGCTCCTTGGAGACAGATATCAGATCTGCTTCTTGTCTGACTCTGCTTCTCTTCAGCAACGTGACAATTAACTCGACATTCGAATTGTCAGGACAAAGTCATTCTGAGCCTGGATCTTGGATTCAGACACCATCACCTCCCTTAAAAACCCCACCAAAATAAAGCCCCAGCATTTAAAACTAATCAGTCCTTTTAAATCCCTGCCAAATACCTGTTTATGCCGTGAGCAAATAATTACTTTTCTACAAGGAAGAAAGTATTAATTAAGAGTATTCATCAGACTCCTATTCTATAGGGTTTATCTGCCACAGGTGTCAGCCAGAGGTGAGAGACGGATTAGTACACAATCAAGGGCCTTCCAAGTTAAATCTCCTCCTTGTGGTTATCTCTTAATAACAAAGTTGTCACCAAAAGAAAGAATTTAATAGTTTTAATTGGGTTTAATTACTCGGAAACGCCTGGAAAATGGACCAGCTTGGTTGTAGCATAAAAAAAAAAAAAAAATAATTCAAAGATACAAATAGCTGGGCCACATGTTTGAACAAAAAAAGTCTGTGAGAATAATTATCCTTTCGTTGTAACATTTTATACCTTGATCAAAATTTGAGACATGAACAAGACTTTCCCAGAATAATGGGAAATTAACCATGTGTATGAGTTCTAGTTCAAGTAAATTCATGTCTTTTTCAGGAAAAAAACCCACATTTCACTCTTTTACTAACTACACCTAAGTAGCTTAGCTTGCAATTTTATCTCTTTAATAACACAGGCTACAGCAGACTGAGCCTCTCAAACCTTTCCCAGTGAGAGTGAGTATTTGTGAGAAAAGTTGTTCAAAGTAATGAAAGTAGCTGAGGACTCAAAAGCCATTTTCAGAAGTGATTTACTTAAGGGACTACATTTCAGGCTTTTTTGAAAAGGATCATCCCTTTTCAAATAGAACCTCTCAGTTTTTCAGGGTCCAAACTTTCTCCCACCAAAATAAAGACACTGTTTATGAAAACATCGATACATCCAGGTTTATTAGACAATCTACTGAATTTAAATTATTAGTGTCAACAGACAGCACAGTGTGACCTTGTGGGAAGTCCATGATAGATGGAGAGCAAATATAACTGAATCCCTTTTCTTCAGATACCTTTTCATATTCACCCTTCCTGTGATTTAAGGGGCACTTCTCAGTGTTCTTAATGTTTACTGAACAACTCCTTTTACTGTTGTGTCTCTTCCCATATGGTTGGAAATTATTCCAATAAGCAAATGGGCACAGAGGTCACTAAATCCTCACATTTAGGGGCACACAGAAGTTGAAAAGGCTCTCCTCCCTCTCCAAAGGAACTGTGCTTAGGGACGGGCAGCAGTGACCACCCTAATTTATCCTGGGTGGGAATCCATCAAGCCTGAAGTGGATTCCAGTCCTGTAGGAACACTGTACTTAAATACAGGTTAAAAGCTGGGCCATCATGCTCGAGGATAAATGGGAATTATTTTTATTTAGTAATACAGAAGGTTCATGACCAAAAACCTACAAATAATGTCTTTTTCCTGTAAATGGCATGCATTTCAGAAAAGGGAGTGGAATTTAAACCAAATTAATCTTCATTTCCTTCCCCTCAACACAGGAAAGTCACTGTATTTCTATATGAAAGCCCTTGATAGCCCTGTGAAAAAACACAAAACTTCTGAAAAGCTGGGTGGAAACACATCATGGAGTGTAATCCTCAGCACAATGACACATTTTGCACATGCAGCTTCCTAAAAAAAGTCATGTCCCCTTGATTTTTTAAACTTTTTCCCCTTAAAACTTCAGTCCCACTTCAGCCATACTGGAAAGCAGGTTCCCTCTCCTCGAGCTTGTTTAATAACCCAGCATTGTTTCTGACACATATTTTATGTCAAAAATAATCCTTTAATAGTTCCAAATGCCACGTGTGCAGCTTGCTCAGAGCCCCTCCTGCTCCCCTAAGCTCCAGTACAAGAGGTCACATCCACAGGAGCTCAGAGCATCTCCTGTGCCCACCTCCAACCTGCTGGGCTCTGCTTTTGCTGTTCCTGCTGCTGCTTCTCATCAGCCCGCACAGATGATAAACACAGATGCTTGCTCCCGAAATACACATTCGAAATAACCAAATGGTTGGAATTATTTACTCCCTTCTCTCCAATAATGAGCTAAATAATTGATATAGCAGCATGTCTAAAGTAACAGACTTCTTTATTACCTGCAGTGATTGAATGCTTCTTTAATTTAACTTAAAAAGGCATTAAACACAAGGTTTAGCCTCCAGTGGGTAAAAAAATCTCCAACTTCCTCAGAAAATCCTTTCCAAATTGTATTCATCTTGACTTAATCCATGATCTACTGAGTGAATTAGGCTCTATTTGTTTTGAAAATCTATTTTATGGAGTTCCAAGGGCTGTGTTTTCCTTAGGAAGGGCTTATTCTGCCTTTCTGACCAGGATGCCTGCTAGCAGCCCTCAGCATAGGCCTCTGCAGGTTTTTAACGTCCCAAGGTGCCCCACACATATGACTAACAAAATGTAAATAAACACAGCTGAGCCAGTAAGAAACTGGAAGGTTTTCTCATTAAAGAAATAAAATAAACAGATGTCCTTAAGCACTTTGGCTCATGTTTGTCAAAGGAATGGAAAACTCTCAGATGTTTGAACAGCAGTCATGATATAAGGCCACATCTCAAGCGAGAGAAGAGGAAAAAAAGCGATGCCCTGGCACTTAGAATTAACTAATAGTTCTCAAGGGAGGCCGCTTTTGATTTGAACCTTAGCAACTTCTACAAATAGTTTTTAACAGCCTGGCAATAAAATGGGGTTTTATTCCTTCTCAGTTTGTAAAGTAGTAAAGGACAGACTGGGCCATTAGGAGCATGAATCACCAGCAGATTTGATTAAATCCCCATGGTGTTTCAATCAGGTCCTGGCTTTAGGGTCCTGTGAGAGAACAAAGCAGGGAAAAGCACAAGCTACTTGAAGCATTCAGTGAAACCAGGGAAGGGGAAAAAAAAAATTAAAAAATCAAACCTAGGGTTTTACAAGGATCTCGAGTAGAGCCAAGGAGGAACTTTTCAATGACTTTTTTAAAAATTGGAAATTATAATTCATTTAAAGGAAGACATTTTATAAGAACATGTAACACCCAGGAAAACCTTTGAGGAATAAGGTTTCTTAGATCCACAGCATCATTTCTGGTGAGAACAAGACAGTCCAGTTCACAGCCAGCATACAGCAGCTATAACATTTGTTTCAACGCTAGAAAATCATATTTATGTCTTGTCCTCAACTGGGCCAAGCAGAAACTTTTGCTACTCTGTCCAAAAGATCCTGCTATGATTGGTGGACCCTCTCCTGGGTCACTGCAAGTCTCTCATCAGAGAGGCCAAGCCCATGTTTGCACAGGCTGGAAAGCTGAGTGCATGTCCTGTCTCACCCACACCTGTCTGCTGACGGCTTGGGTAAACCTCATGGTGCCACTTCTGAAACACAAAAGCTTTAAAAAAATGTGGCTGTCACAGAAACCCAGCCTCTGCTTCAAACAAGCAACTCTGAGGCACACTGCAAGCCCTCACTGGATGCAGAGTGGCTGCTCCATGTAAAGCAACCACACAGCCCCAGCTCCAGGGGCTCAGAAGAGCCACACACCTTTCACTGAAAGTTAACCAACACCTGGAGCATGGCTTTGCATGATTCTGATTTTAAACTGGGACACAATGTGCTTTACAAATTTTTGCAGTATGTTTTTTTCTTAGTTTGAGCTAATTCCAAATGCTGAACAATCTCAGAAGTTGTATGGCTCTTGGAGGGAATTTTATAGATCTGAACTGCCAGGTATGAGCAGACACTGTCAAAGTGCTGATAAAGATCCAATAAATTTCAAGAATTTAGACTGTCCCATGTGTTCCAATCTCTAAGTCTAGACTAAAATAAAATCCTTGTCATTTGATTCCAGGATTTTGGAGTATCTTGCATGTAAAGATGAATTTTAACTCCAGTTTTTACTTCACTCACAAGTCATTTGGACACTTCAATCCCGAGAAGTGATGCAACACAGAACAAGAATACACATTCTTGGAACAATACAAAATACTAAGAAAAGGTATTGGCTTCACAGAGCTCCCTCAAATTAGGGAAAACAACACACCCACTGCTCCCTTTTTTTCTTGATAGCAGTCCTTTGAAAAGCATGAGAATGAAACTGCAATGTAATACTTGTCTGAGAAATTTTAAGCCTTAGACAACACAGGTTACGGAACAAACTTGCAAATATCCCAGTTGGGGAAAGAGGAACAGAGTCATGATTATTTTTGGCACAGGACTGCACACAATTCCCTCATATTGTTTCTAAACCACTACCACCAAACGCGTCTTTCTGTGCTCACCTTGCTGTGTCAAACAAGGCCCTTGACTTTTACCCAACTCCTGTGAAAGCCCAGCAGCACTGTAATGGATTTTGAGCCCTTTTCCCCCACTATTTTTGGTCAATGATTTGGGGGACAAATCTTTGGCAATCTGCAGCCATCTCCCTGTGGAGCAGGAGCTCCACCACACACACCCCTAAGGGACACCACAATTAGCCACAAGGGGCTACATGTGCTGAGGTATGCAGGCACATGGTAAATATTCTGCACCCATACAGTGATCAGAAACCAGCAGAACAGGTTTTATAAACCCTCCTGAACATAATATCCAGGGTTACCTGCCTCTGGAACTTTTGGGGAGTTGCCTTTTCTTGTCACTCTATGGCCAAGACATTAAGACCAAATTTCTGATGGCTCTGCAATCCATGGGCTGCAGCAAAGGGTTTGGGAAGAGAGGACAAAAAAAGGAGCAGCCTAGGCTGGGCTATTCATTCATGCTTCAACTTTCAGTACATTTTGGGTTTTAACTACTATTGGTGCTGTGGGCAAAGTATTTTCTAAACACTTGAGATTAACTCCCAATGCCCAGAGGAGGCCATATCTGTATTAAGAACCACAGAGAAAACAAAGAAAATTGTCACATGAAGTCAGGTCAGAAAATATGCATTGAAGCATTAACCATTAATAACATGACTTTTTGTGAGTTCTTTCTCCTATTTTTTTCCTTTTCTTGCTTTTTGGACAGTTCCCTGTTGCTGCCATCACCAAGGAAGGGGCAACACACACAACCATTTGTGATTAAGTAGCTAAAGAACACAGGAATTTAGACCCAAATCTCTAAAGCTGTGGTTGGTGTTCCCCCTCCCATCTTTCAAGAAGAATCACCCCAGAAAGAGGTGTTATTCTTCAGCTTGAACAACTTTACAGACTAATTCTTTGAGCACCTGCAGCTCCACCAGTGCAACAGACAGGATGATACTGGGAGATAAATGTTGGCCAGGGGAATGGTCAGGATCACATAAACTGACATCTTTTGTGGAGGAAGACATAGTGAACCAAGATCTCCATCTGTGAGATTTAATTATAAGCATATGCATGTCTAATTACAGGTATGTGAATTTTTTATGGAGAATTTTGGTTTTGATACTGAATTTTCCTGGAGATTAACACTTCCTACACTACTGAAGTAAGAGATTATGAAACTATTAACCTTTGGCTGCTTCACTTGTACTTGATAGTTTTGAATTGTGCTACTATTTAACAGTTCCCAGGACAGCCTGTCTGAGTGTGCTGTATTTCCCTCTTGGTTTAAGGTCTGCTCCAAAGCCCACCAAAGCCTCTGGTTGTCTTTGGATCAAGCCACCAGCCTATAATACTTTTATAACACAACCATTTCCCTTACAGGAGAGTCCTGAGGAATGAAATACTGATGAAACAAATGAAGAACTGCAAAGGGAAAAAGTCCTTCTAGAGAAGTTTCTCAAGGAACCTGTCGTAACTTAATAGAAAAGGTGATTCATTCTTTCAAAAAAACCATTCCTGTTTATATCATTCTCTAAATTAGTACAAAGGAAACAGCCAAGAGAAGCCCCCACACAGCACACTCCAACTCTGAATGTGTGCAGGAGGCAGCAGGTGAAGGCATCTGCTTCAGAGGTTCTGTGCTAGGACAAAGTCAGCCCACTAAGGGAATTCTCCAAATGAACACAGCAGCCCCTGCCCAAGGCTAAGCTCAACCACAGAGCAGATCTGCACGCCCTGAGTTTGTTTCCTGATCCTGCCTAATTCTTTCTGCTGTTTGTGGGCAGCAGGTCTGAGCTCACACATGTACACCTCGTTCATTATGTTCCCTGGGAAAAGTAACCACTTCAATTACCTTGTACAACATGGGTCTGGGTAAATCCCTGCTTGGAAACACGTGCTTGGTTTTCAGAGGGTGCTGTTAGAAGTGTTAGCAGCATTCCAAGTGCTGCAGTAGACTTCCACACCACAAACACCATTTTATATCCTTTACAACCGTGCACATCTAACAGTGAACAATAAATCTATCTTACTAATTACACATTCAGCTTGTTATAACCATCATAAAAAAGTACAGCTGGTAAAGCTATGAAATGATGTCAAATCATATTTCTGCTTTCTGGAGAGAAGCTGGGTTATTTTCCAGTCTCCTGATGAAGCTGAGTGCTCAAAGCCATGTGTGGAAACAGCTGCCAACTATGTCATCCACCTTTAATTAGGTAATGATATTGTCTTTTTTCCTACCCGTTTAAAAGTGTTTGACATTCTGTAATTCAAAGTGACTTAGCTGTTTATCATAAAAAACTGCCTTAGGAAGAAATTGAAGCATGTGGTTCTAAAAATCCAAAAGCCAGTGTTTTCTCCTCAGCAGCCAAGTTCAGGCTGTTCAGCCATAGTTATCAAAAAAAAAGGAATTGCCTGTATTTCAAAGAGGGTATCTAAAGTATGGTCAGCTAAATGTGCTCCTGAAGCCCCCTTAGAAATGTGAGCTTTGGCAGCTATGTGGGAAGCACAGGCAGTTCTTCATGGCAACCCAGAGCGAGGAACACAAAATATCTCTTAAAAAATTGACTGAGATTTGTAAGAAAACACTGGACTAACAAAAAAAGCTGGAGTTATTCAGGCTGGAGTTCATGGAGTCTGGCTGCTGGATGCTCTCTCTTGCAGAAGACAGATACTGGAAGAACATCCCAGCAAGTGGCAGCTGAACAACACAAGCTTTAGAAAAACAAGGGGCTACTTGCAACATGAAGGGGAGGCAAATTAAATTTTCACATGTTGGGAGGAAATACCACAGGACACATTTATACAAATATGTCTGAATAAAACAGGCAGCATCTGTTTGAAAAGCTGTCTCATTAGCTGCCCCCACAGTTCCCGATGCAATTTGGCTGGACAAGCAGTAATGCTAAAAAAATTAAATTTTACCTTCCCATATCTGGATGCAAAGGTTCCCGTGAGTAAGGAGTGAAAAATAATTATCGTCTCATCCAAATCCCATACAAACACACGCTGTGATGACAGATGGGGAGGAAAAAAGAAATATAGTTACATATTAAGCAACTGCAAGAACAGGTTCAGTCAGGAAATATGTCCTGTTGGACTAGAGATTTTTAAGATCTCAAGCCATTTGGAGCACTGACTGGATGTTTTGTGAAAGCAGGCAAAATGAAACATCAGGAATTCTGGAACTATGTGTCTGCTGGCCATCCCAAGAGCCTGCTCTCCTAACAACCACAGAAATCCCCTGCTGCCTATCAAGTCAGGGGAACAAAACATCAGACTTACAAAAAGCCCAAAGGAAAGAAAGAAGGGTACATATGATGAATAGTTTGAGATGTTGATAACAGAAATTGAGCAATTGTTTTGACTACTCGTGCCTGCAGGTTCCAGTTGTATTACTGATTCTGTTCTGTCTCTCGGATTTGCTAACAGAGGCGACTGCTCATCTTTGCTGGATGTACCAAAGGAATTTAAATTAAAGTTATTACCTCAATCTCACTGTCAGCAGTAGGGGAAGGATCGTTGCTTCTTTTTGACCGGGCTCGTACCTTGCCATCTGACCCTCTGTGATGTCTGTCTGTCTCTACATCTTTTGCTGGTGTTGTTGAATATTCCCCTATTGGGAGAAAGAAATTCCACTGTAAACCTGAATTTTGCACTGCGTCACTGCAATTAGAGCATGAAACCTTTTATTGACAAGCAACAGAAACACTGTGAGAACAGCATGAGAAAATCTTACTCTTTTCACACCAATAGCTAACAACATTATAGAAATAAGCTTTAACTCCAGGGATTATTTGTTAAAATAATTTCAAAAATCACCAAAACCACATATATAACGTTTTAAAAATGACATGTCACTTCAAAAAACCTTATCAAAATCTTCACTGGAAAGAAAACACTTTTGGAATCTTACTCCCCCCGCTATTCTCTTCAAAGATAGAAATTAGAAAGGCAATAGAAACAGAATCCAAGACCAATTACACTTCTGAAATATTTTTTCAAATATTTTTGGTTTTTTTTTTTTAATTTGATGAATGCTAATGCTTAAAAATATACTTTCAGCATAAATTTTTATTTAAAAATACAGAACTAACCTGTTGAACCATACCCCACTTCTCAGAGGATAGTATTTTAGAAATAACTACGAGACAGTTAAAAGCAAACTTCCCATATACAAAGTATCTGTTTTGATTGGATTGAGTTTCAGAGACCTGTCTGGGTTTCACTCACCTTACATTACAAATCCTTTTCAAACATATTTTTCTTTACACCTTGCTAAGTTGTGGCCTCTGCAACTTCCTAGAATAACCATGTTCTTCTTCAGAGAAGCTGGGATTGTGCCTAAGAAGCCTTTTTGAAATTATCCTTTCTCAAAAAGGCCGAGATAAGATCTAAGGAGCAGAAAATCCTCCAAGTGCTTTTAGAGCAGTCTGTGATCACTTCTTTTCAAAAAACAATACTAGTTTATTTTTCTTTTAGAGCAACCACAGATGTTCAGATTTGTTTCATAAGTCAGCAGACCTTCAGTGGGTGTGTACTGTGATCATCCACAAATTGTGTGGTGTTTTATATAAATGTTATTGCACGCCAATGAAAACTAGGGAAGTGATATCTGAAGATTGCTCTTGAACAGGACACTGGGGTATCATAATCCAGCAGTAATTCCATAAACTACTTAAGCTTTGAAACTTTAAAAATTAGGCATTCAAAGAGAGGACACAAATTATGAAGGGTTTTTTTTGGAGTGGAAATAATCTAAAACTTTCATATTAGACACACAGTTTGTGTAGATTTTTTAAAGAGGGACTTTCTCTTGACGTTATTTATGAATTTTGTTGTTTATGAATACACAACATTACACGTTGTTGTAAGAGGTGAATATAATCCTTGACAAAGATATGGGCTAAAAATTCATCAGACATTGAGGAAACTGAGAATTTTTCAGGGCATGGCTGTTTGTTTTGAATTCACTGCTATCCATGTCAGCTCTCAGTGCTGATCTGGGGTTGGTATGTCATTGTCTTATCTTTCTGTACTACCTTAGAGGAGATCAAACCTCATATACTCATGAGAACAACACTGGATGGTTTTAGAGAGCTTGGATATTCCACTTCTTTCCAAACCCCTGTGTAAGAACTGGTCAGCGCTAGAAAATCCAAGCTATCAATACATATTTTAAAAAAACTCCAACAACAAGATGACAGTGTTTATGTCTCCAGCTGGCTGAGGCTGCCAGGCTGCCACAGGAGAGGCACCTACCAGAGAGTGACTCTGTGCTCTGGCTGGTGATGTTGTGGGAAGACTCCTGCAGGGAGTAGGTGGAGGTGGGGATGGCCGAGGGGCTGATGCTGTTGGCAGCCACGTACGGGGAGTTGTAGGACGAGCTGTAATACTGGGAGTACTGGCTCTGAGGGAAGCTGGGATACGAGGAGTATTCCTTGGAGGGGAAAAACAAAAGAAACATCTAACTGGCACGTATCTGGTTTTATCTTACAAACAAGTAAGCCACCACAAAAGCTGTGTTACTTGTGCACGCAGCAAGTCGTGGCTCAGGAGTATTTCACTGAAGAACTGCGTTTTATTCACTTAGGAAATTACATTTCTGCTTCTCACAAATATATTCCTATTTCATTATGATAGACTAACCAACAAGAGGTCATAAATCTGGCAAGTTCTGTGTTTTTTAATAGGATTTTAGTTATCAGTGCTGACACATTTTGTATTACAGAGTTTAACAATTTTATGTAAGAGTGAAGTAGGGTGGCTTCCTGAAAAGGGCTATGATGGAACACATAATCTTTGTAAACAACAAAATACCTAAGAAATTGCAAGAACAGAATGAATAGCTGGGTAAGAGAAGGAGCAAAGCATTTTCCCATGATCAGCAACATCTTCTGATCAGCTGTTAGGCTAAAAAAATGAAAAGAAAATAGCAATTTTTTGCAGCAATGCTCACGACAGTCTGCCCAACTATCTCAGCAATAAATTAATGTCTGAGTGATCTCACCTATCTACAGAAAAATGAACTAAAAATATGAGGTGCAAGTGACCTTGGGGAGCTGAGGTATCACAAAACTCTTTGTCTCGATTTTAAGGCACCCAAAGAAACCCCATACCATTATCCTTGCATGTTTGGTGGGTGTATTGTGAAAAGCAGGACACTGGAAAACATTACAAAATGTATCTCTGAACAATCAAAGCATAAAAGGTTTAATTTGTTTCTTTTTGTCTTAATTGCAACTCCCATCCTTGTCCACAGAATTTGATTTTCCAGATAGAGACCTGTGTTCATGCTCTGGGCATTGTCTTTGAGCAGAAGGCTTTTATTTCCTCAGAAATTATAATTAGTCTCTGGTATTAAATAACATTAAGTAATAAATAGTCTTTAGAAAGACTAAAATCACTTTCCTCCTTAACAGCTTACATCTTTGTCTGTGACAGCTATTTCATTAACTTTCAGCCACAAGGGAGCTCTCAAGAACAAAGACACAAATTGTCATAAGAACAATTAGACTGAAAAAAAAAAAAAGAGATAATTTAATTGTTTTCTCCTACAGAAGATTACAAAATAATGAAAAAAGCCCAACTTTTCCCCCCTGTTTAGGTAACCTCCATACTTCAATCAAATGCACTTCTATCAGAAATGCTGATATTTTAAGCCCAAACTGAAGCAACAAAGAAATTGCCCATTGTTGTCATTAAACATACAAGTCAACAACCACCCTACAAACAAGGAAGTGAAATACTGGCCGACCAAAACACATTTTCTGGGATAGTGTACTCATTTGTTTGGTCCAAACAAGAAGAGCCATTTGCTACTGAAAAACACCTGTCTCGTGTTTTATTTATACACACACATTTACCAAGGTATCTGAGGCATGGAGCCCACGGACAGGTGTGCTCTCAAAGAGGGAAGTGCTCAGACAGCTCAGATGGCTCAACATCCACCAGGGCCTGCCAAGGCCTCTCTGAGATTGTTGACATTTACTGCACAGTGCCAACACAGAGATAACAGGTTTCTAGAAGCCATCCCCTCTGGAGAGGATGCACAACGTATCTGAAAGTTGTAAAATGGCAGAAGAATGAGGAAACTCTTGGCACTGCTACAGCAGCAAGTCAGAGACTGCCAGGGCACCCTCCTCCTGCAAGGAACCCCACTCTGTGTGTGTGGACTAAGACACCTCTTAAAATTAACCAAGATATCTTGAGGTCCAGCAAACAGACAGGCCCAAGGAATAGAGCAGAATGGTGTTCAGCAAAACACAAAGCAATGCCTTCCTTAAATGTATGTGAACACTAAAATAATCTCTCTGATCTATAAATCTTCCAAGTGGTTTAAAATAAGTGACAAGGTTGCCAGCAATAGGTGCTGAACCATACCTGATGCACAGCACTGAATCCTGCAGAATTTGCCAGGCCGTTGGCTCCCTGGTAAATCCCTGTTGTGCCTGAGGGAAAGAGTACCACAGTCATAAGATACACCAGCAATCAAAGGAATAGGGTATGTTGATTCAAATATTTCCAACAGGAAGTAAAGTACCAGCTCACTACAAAAAACTATGGCAAAAATCTGACGCTGTAAAAACTCTGGGCTGTTACTGGGGTTTACTGATGGAAAGGGATTCATTACATACACTAAAACATTGATTATTGGGCTAGGTAACACACCTGGAACACAAGGATTCAGCCCAGATTTAAAATTCAGTTACTTCTTTTTACAGTAAGTAATGGCATAGTATTTTTTTAATCTTCTCCTCGTGTAGGAAAACCCTTCAGATTACACATACATCCTCCCACACACGCTCTTCCACACATGGGTGTCCTGGCAGCTGTCCTAACAATCAGGTACCCAGGAGTTTCCAGAAGAAAATCTGTTCCCTGGTGTTGCTATTCCCAATGTGAGAACAATATTGCTGAGATTTCTGGGACAGCAAGGAGCAAAGATATTTCTTCATCCTGGGACATTAGGAAGAGAAAAGATGGACATGGTTCTGTTCCAAGCAAAGCAGCTGATGTTCAGTCAGGTTCCCTCAGCTGGAGGAAGCACCACCACAAAGATTTTGTTTGGAGAAGTAAATGTTCAGGTAACATCTACAGGAATGGTCTTTGCCTCCCATCGGGCCAGTGGTAGCAGAGCCATCAGCTCTCCCCCCCTCTCAAGTTTTAGCCTAGATTTAACCTCACTCTGTGCTGGTTTTGATTCCAGCATTTTTCATTTCACATGATATGTAAAAGAGGTATGATTTTGGTGCTGCCTGGCTGCACTGGGCTCATCTTGGCTTCATTCTGTCACCTCCACATAGGATCAGACTGAGCCCTCATCAGGCCTTTGGCCTTTTTTTCTCATCTGGCTTCTCACCACGTGAGTGACTTTGAGCAGGGCTGTTTTAACCATATGACACTCTGTGTGTCTTCATATGGCAACCATCCTCCCAAGTTCCACTTGCTTGTTTTTATTTTAGGACACCAGATTAGCTGAGAATGGACAGCTGAACAAACTCCACTCTGCCAAGTGCAGCTACAAAGCGCATGCACTGAGAAATAAACCTCAGGCCAAAAAGAAACTAGAGAGAGGACTCTGCCCTCCAGAACTAATTTGTTGCCACATGTGGTCTTTAAAAAGAAAATAGCAGAGAGGAAGAAAACAGAGTGCAGGTGACTGCCAGGTACCTGGAGGCCTGGGTATCCCCAGGGCCCAGAATGTGCAGGCTGGGAGCTGAGCCAGTGCAGGTGGGCTGGGGTGATGCCTCCTCCTGGCATTCCTGCCTTGGAGGCACCTCTGGGTGGTTCAGTGTCCAATCCCTCCTGCTTCCAACAACCCATATGGGGAGACTGCCCACAGCAGCATCCAACACATGCAGCTCTTGGCATTTCCCCACTTCCCACCCGTGACAGGCTTCTGCAGGTTTTCCAAAAGTCACAGGTATGCAGCAGTATGAATATATTCCTGTGGTAGCAGCATTTCTCACCACTGTGAAGGAGAGTAATAGAGCCCCAGTGCTTACAGGCAAAAACAACTTTCACAGAAGACAAAACAGCTCTTGTACACCAGAGCTCGAAACAATACAGGGGGGAATTTTTGATTTTCCTAAACTGTCATTTAGAAACAATCCATCATCCTTTATTAAAGCTGTCAAGAGGGGGATGAGTTACCTCGAGGGACTCACGCTTTATGTGTAAATCGTGATGAGAACATGTTTATTGCTGTGCTACCTGCACATGATACTGTAGCTTCCTGGTTTCCAAACTGTCAGAGAGAGTGAGGAAAAGGAGGGATTCACACAGCTGGATTAAACTTACTCAGAACTTTGTTGCAGCGGTGAAGATTGAGTGTGTCCATGCACACAGAGGTAAGTGAGCAGGGAGAAGAGGGCAGGAATGTGGGCATGAGAGGATGGGGAATGACCGCACAGCTTCCCTCAGTGCACTGTGACTACACCCAGCGGGGTGGATTTTACACTGGGGTTTCGTAAAATATATTTTTGCCAGTTTGGCTGAGCCACCCAAGTTCAGGTGTCCCTACAGGCCACTGCAGGCTGGCTCCCTCTGCCCAGGAGATTTTCCAATGGAAGGACAGATTTTTTGCCCACTTAAATACTTAAGTATTTGTGAAAGTGCTGAAGACTGGTATTCCCCATAAACTGAAGTTCAGCCTATCAACTCAGGTTTTTGTCTTCTTCTGGCTCCTGTCATTGTGTCCTGACCAAGGAGGACTACCATCTCAGCATGGCTTGTCTAAACTGAGATCAAACACAACCCTTTTCCTTGCCCTCCAGCAGTGCATTCAGAGATCTGAATGCCCTCCCCACAGTACACCTTGATAGATGCTAAGCTCAGGATGTGTTGGCAGCTCAGTGTTACAGCAGAATAATTACAGATAAGGACACTGGGGACAACCAAAGTCAGTAAACACTTGGACTTTCTTCCCAGCTGAAGGATGAAAAGCTGGGAGAAAAAAAAAATCAAATTAAAAAAAACCCCAATTATCTGCATGGAAAAGAAAGTTCTTAAAATATTCAGGTTCAGCAATATTTGTCTTGGGAACTATTATAGCTCAGATCCTGTTCCACTTCACAGGCCAGACTGCAGAGACCACGTTTTCAGTGATGCATCCTCAGTTCAAATGGCAGGAAAACAAACAAGTGCCACAGGCAATGGAGACAGAGATAAACCCTCTCTCCATAAACAGAGAATGAGGCCTTCAGGTCACAATTTCTGTGAGCAGCCTTGCAGAGTTCAGCAGTTCAGAACACATACCAGAACCAGCCCCAAATGTTTGCTTTTCCTCCGTAAGTTGTGGGTAGGAAATAAACACTTCCATAACAAAATGAATTCTGCCAGGTGCAATTTCAGTTTTGCATCAGTAAATTTTACACTCAAGAAACTGGAAAATTATCAACAGATACTGCAAATTAGCCCTATTTCTCATGTAACTATTTCCTCCCTCACTTTCCCAGGTAATAGCACTTCTTGTAATATTCAGAGGAAGACTGGAATGAAGTTTGAAAGTGGTGCTATGTGGAATGGGGCACTTCTAGGAAGCTCCTTGGTTAGCAATGTACATGAATGCCTGGCCCCCTGTCATTTCTGCCTATTTCTACACAACTTTCGCTTTCACATATATTGGCTTTTTTTTCCTTGGACCTCTGAAGACAGCACACACTCTCAAACTGAGGCTGGTTTTACATTTGCAATACCGTAGAGGTGGGAGAAAGCAATTTGTTTCCATCTATCTTGGTAGCTCAATGCCAAATAATTGCATTCAAACTCCCTGCAAATCAGAAACAAGCCTGGGATCTCCCCCTCTGGATCTTCTCCATATGGAATATGGCTCACATCTGTGTTCAATCAAGCCAGTTGCTAAATGTCACAATGCCCTCATTCACAGGTAGCTTAAAGAACATTTAGCTCATAATAAAACAATCTGAACTCTGAAGTAGAGCAGCTCTTCAGATGTGTGGCACTGTAAGTGTTCCTGTGAAGTATTTATATCACAAACACACTCTCATGGAAAGACACCGCATGAAAGGCGTCCACATGCCAGGGAGAGCCAGTGCCATGATTTTTCCTTGATAAGTAGATGTGGCCCTCCTCTATGTGACTGTCCAAGGGCAACATGCACAGAAAAAACCCCTTGTGAGCTGATTGATGTTCTATTCCTGTTCTCAAACAGATGGATTTCATTTGCTGTTTTCCCTTCATTCACTTTTTAATTCGAGCATTCCCAAAAAGCCTGTGCCATGGTCAGTGATAATTTCAATGGTGCGTGATCTGGCCTGTGTTCCTGCAAAAACTTTCCTACCAGCTTCTCACCCTCTATATCTGTCTTTCAGTCACTGCTGTATCAGGCTGCATTTCTTCCCCTCCTTTCCAGGTATGAGCAAGAAAAGAAAAGAAAGGAATATTCATGGTTATTGAACTAAGCTCTGGCATTGCTAAGAAAAAAAAATATTTTTTTCAGCTTATGAATGCACAGGATGATAGAGGAAGAATATTGGTGTCTTAGGGAGTGGTCACTATGAAGACAGGATGGGCCTGTGGTGTAGTTCAGGTCAAAACCACAGCAAGCTTTGAAAATCAGGTTTGTGTCCTTGTCTTTCACATGTCAGAGGGGCCCTGACAACAGGGACGTGTTCTCCAAGCCTCCTGGGCTGCTCAAAGGAGAATAAGCTGCTATATTTGGAAGAACAGATGGTTTACACTTTCAACATTCAATGAAATACCCAACAGTCAGAGGAGGAGATGGCCAGGTTCAACAAAGGGGGCAGTTTCAGGGTTTACCACAGCTCTCTGGGAAGCCAGCAGCAAGTGTGAGACCAGGAACACTTAAAAGATGCAAGACTGAGGGTGACTCCCTTGGGCATTTCTGGGTATGTTTGTGTCATGATTTAACTCCCAAAAAACAGAATGAGGAAGCTTAGACCTAAGCATTTCCTCTAACTTGTAGATGAAACACACAATGGTTCCACAGAGAGTTCTCTCAAAGGATTATTTGACCATTTAGGACTAATAAAACAAATGCCTGCAGGGGTCAGCTGAATTGCATGGTATTTTACAAGCCTGCACACGATGGCCTGTGCACTCACACACTATCAGGCTGTTTTTCTGCAGGAAGCACTGCTGGCTGTGGGTGATGCAGGCAAGGTCCCAGCCCTCCTCCCTGCAGTGTGCATGACTCTGTGCTATGAACAGCACCTGCCTGAAGGCTTCTGTGGTCATTCAGAGAGGTTCTTTGCAGTGCTTTAGCTCTCTGACAAGCTAATGTTTCCTGCAGCAAATACTCCCTTCTCCAAGCTGCTACATTTTTAGTGAGAGGTTAAGCACTCATCAAAATTACCTCCCACCAGCTATACTCTAGTGCCTTGTAAGGCTCCAAATCCTACAACATCTGCCTGCATTTAGTGGGCAAGAAGACTCATAAAACCTTGCATGGTTGTCAGCTGTGGAAGCATTTCAAGACTATCTGACCTGTTAAAGGAGAAGAAAAACTCAACCCATATGTACTTTGCAGCAGATTGCTCAACTGTTTGCCATTAGGTGTAATGAACCCCTCCCCAAAAAGTCTTGTATTTCTGTCTGGAAGGGCTCAGACAGTGCAGAGAAGAGCACACTGCATCAACCTAGACAAAAAGTATTATTCCACAATGTTACACCACTTGACATCAGCAGTGTCTGGTAAAGGACATGGCTCCCAAAAGCATATGAACACCTCCTGCAGATGATACACTCAGATACAAAATCCATTCAAAATAAACCCATTTGTCTCCCACCACAATCCCATGCAGTCCTGTCAGCCTGACCAGGTGTCTGAGGGCACTCTGAATGGTGATATAAAACACATTTCACGGTTCAGTTTTTCTGAGTCAAAGCTCTTCCCCTGCTCCTGGGAGTACTCAACCCACAGAGCCTCAAAGAGCTTTAATAAGTGATGACCAAAGCAGCTTTAAGAGCCTGGCTTTTACCATCCTTTTGAGCTTGGTCATCTGTATAGCTCAAATCCAGACCAACAATGGTGTTGAAAGTGCTGGGGTGGTTTACAGTTACTCTATGAACTATGGGAAAATGGTAACTCAGAACTATGGGAAAGCAGCTAGATTTTACTGTACTTTGAGAAAGTGTTTTTTAACCACTTCTATCTAACAGTGCTACAGCTACAGAAGGAAATCACTCTGGACTGTCTTCAAAAATAAATCACAAGGAAATGTTTTGTGCCAAAAAATGAACATCCTTACAGCAAGGATGTGGATTGTTTCTATGCAATACCTTGTTGAAAAAAAACAACCAGCAAAACTGACTTTATTTAGGTGACTCCATGGATGCCAAATAAAGATTCCTCCAGCTGCAGTTTCATCCTGGACACAATCCTTCACTGATGGATAACAAGACATGATAAAAGAAAGCTGGATTTGCCACCTCCTATGCTAATTAGTGGCCAGGAACCTCCAGCTTTCAGGTAAGCATGCAAATTTAAGTAGCCTTGTCACATCTACTGTCATGCCATCGGGAATAAAAACATGTCCTGTCAGCATAGCTGTTATTTAGCAATTCTCTTCCTCTTGAGCAAAGTAAATCTCCAAATATCAGTGGAAAAGAAGGAGCTGGTCAGCACATCTCCACTCTTTGACCCTTTACATAGGATCCCTGTAAGTCTCAAGTGAGTACTCTAGATCCAGGCATTTGTCTTGAGGCTTCTCCAGCTTCCATGCACTGCTTGAGTACTGCAGGGGCTCCAGGAGAAGAGCCACAACAGAGAAAAATGTAAGAAACCTGACAACAGTAGAGTGATCTCTGTCCTGGTAATGACTTGTCAGTGCCAATTAATCTGCCAGTTACAGACCTTCTAAGTCCAATTTTTATCCTCCTCTTTTTATCTGTGATAACTCAATGGGCTCCTCTTCAGACACTGCAGGTGTTCTCGCAGTTCTAGAGGTCACAGTACTGCAGTGCAGAAATGTCAGTGTTTAAACCCTGCCAATATAAACAGAAGGGGCACCTAAATTACATATAAAAAGGCCCATGTGTGTTACCCACTGCCAGCAGAGCAGTTCAGAAGCTCCTGAGCTGCACAGCCTGTGCTGACTACAGCAGGGTCAGGCTGAACTTACCCACAAATGTCATTCCAGTCTGTCATCCAATGACTGAATTCTGGTTTTTTCCACCAAAGCATTACCTCACACAGTGCTTGGAGATGAGATACAACAAAAGCAATACCAGTACTGCACAGCATCATGAATCTGATGTTTCCTAACTTTCAAATGCTTTACTATGCAGGTATGATGTTTCTTGATACAGATTTTCATATGTAATTTTACACTAGCTCTTCTATTGCCTTCCAGACATTTTCAAAATCATTAGGTATACTGAATCAATTATTCAGTGACACTTATATAACATTTTAGCATATTCTTTGCCAAGTGCACTGTAAGCTGAATAATCAAGACCAAGTTCATGATTTCCCAAGCTGTTACCATAGTTTTTGGATTTTTTTATATCCTACAGAAACAACGAAATAAAATCCACAAAGAGAAGTCTCTGTGAAATCCAAACATCTTTGTGACTGTTTCCTGTGCTGATTTTGCTCATTAATCCACTTTTTGAGATTTCTATCTGACCTCCACCAATGTTCCCAAGACAGTCAAGCAGCATGTTAAGGAAATGTCACTTCTTTCTTCTCTGTAGATTGCCCCTTTCTCACCACACAAACTTTCCTCTGTATTTTCCTTATCCAGTTCCTTTACTATTGCTCCTACCTTACTGCTTATCTCTGATTCATGACTATCACAGCTGCTCCCATCTCCCCAGTGCCACCTCTGCAAGCCTGATGACAAAGTCACACAAAACTCTCAAGGAGACACGTCCAAAATAAACGCTCTACCTCAGAGAAGATTCCTGTTTTGACTGTACCAGTAAATACTTAATTTCCATTAAATGGTAAGAGTTAGAGCAGAGCTTTCCCCTTGGGTAGCAGTAGCACAGCTCCTTGCAGCCTACAGTGCATCACTGTCAACACCTTTGCCTCTCCCACAGACTTCCCTCTCCTAGAAGTCAGCTCCTTTTAAAACAAAGTAAATGGAGCACAGTCAGCCCCTGGTGTTTAAAAATCTTTGAAAGGGAGACTGTGCTGTTATTCTGAGGAACCTTGTATTTACACTGCAAAAAGTGAGGTCTGACCCCTCCTGAAGAGAGGCCTCTCCCTGCTGAACCCACCACGGAGTGGAGCACAACTTTACTGCCACGGTTTGAGACTGCAATTAATGCAAACCAGCTGTGAAGCAGAAGCTTTTGAAAGAGGCTTCTCCTTTTCTACTGAGGTTTTAATTTTATCAATCTAAAGCATCTGAGTGACAGTTTGCTGAGAACATGCTCTCCCTTTCCTGCATTTTTGGGACTTCACATGGATTCACTATCTGGATGCCAAAGTGTGATCCACATTTCTCAGGTGTGGATGGAAATTTCATCACTATTTTCATCACCAAGTACTTCAAGAATCAAGTTTAAAACTAAACATGGACTTCCTTTGCCAAATTCATGCGGGCAGAGGTAACTGTTCACACCAAATTGGTATTTATGACTCCGTATTAAATTTTTAACACACAAATTGGCACATAATTGCAAGAAATTCTGGCATCTCTTGGAAAAAAATTTGTCTAAATTATCCAGATATCAACAAGGGTCAAAATGTTTTCAGCATAAGAAAACATTTTAATTGATTAATTATTCAGATTTTACTTGTTCTCAGGCCAGGAGAACAATTCATAACCGATTCATTCCACAAACATAAGCAATATTTGTATATAATTAATCCATTTTAAATCAGCGTTGCACAAAAGAAATGCTGATTTCTATTCATTCACTACTTCACAGCTCATCAGAAGGGCTCTGCAAAGAAAACAAATGTTCAGCAGTAGCAAAGAATTTCACTGCATAGGTCTTTGGTCCCAAATTTATGTCTGTCCCAAGCTCAACACCGCTTTGCAATTCCTTGGCAAAAGAAAGTTATCCCAGTTACATAACTGATTTTTGCTTTGTAATGTAAAAAGTATTTTGTGGGTAGATAGATTTGGATATTAAAAAACCCCAAAAAAGCAGTCAAATATTTTCCTGCCCAACAACAGCATCCACAGTGGTCTTTGGCCACAGTTTTAACTGTTGTGCAACTTCATAGTTTCATGCCAGCTGTCATTTCAGCAATTATAACTGAAGAGCAAGGCATTGTCTAGGAATTAATGACAAGCTGAGAAGAGATGGCCTAATGTGCAATCAAGGGGTAGCACATGCTCTTGCAACCACAGGAAATGCTCTATAAGCTGGCTGTTACTGCACTCTCTGCAGAGCTGATGGGTTTCTGGGCTAGCTAATGTGCTGGCACAATTTTCTCTTTGTATTTTACATAGCTCCCTAAATGCTAAGTTTCTTATATTCCAAAGATTTCGTCTCCACCCTTAGCAACAGGCAGTTTCCTCAGCTCCCAGTTAAGACAGTAAGTTTTTGGGGGCAGAACTGGAAGATAATCTTTGTGTCTCATGTTCAATTTCTATCATTGAATAATAATTTTACCAGAAGTCTGAGCAAATCACTGAACTGATAAACTGATAGATAATGTAAACTTAGAAACATGTGTACTAAAAAGCAAAATATATTTCTAATACCAAGCCCATAGTGTTTGGTGATTTGGTGCTGTAATTGAACACTTACATGAGGATTGATTAAGAAATGAAACGGACCTTGAAGAAACATTTCTTTCCCAGCATGACAAATTTACCACTTTAAAGGCAAAAATTTAAGGCAAGCAGATTCATGACTCTAATAGTGAGTGCCATCCCCAGACTGGCCACATGCATATTTCAGATCTCTTCATTACGAAACAAGCAGTTTTCTAAATGCAATAATGACATGGAACAACCCTGTACACAACACAGGTTAAAAAGAAAAAGAAGAGAGGAAAAAAGTCAATCCTTCAGAGCAAACATGTGAATACCAGATTTCAGTTTGAATGCTACTTGAAGCCTGATGATACTCACTGTTACTTGGCAATTAAAATCTTTATTTCAATCCACAGTACTTTTGCAATATGGTTTTGTGTCATTTTTATGAGCTATGGAACTTGCTAATCTCATCTTCTACATTTGTATATATGTGTGACACATTGAATTAGCTATTTGGCTAACAAACTCTTCCACAATCAATTCAGTTTCATGCTAGGGAAGCATGAAAATAGATTTCCTCTTCTGGCTGGCTGTAAAATAGCTCTTTTTCTTTTGCACTTACTGACCAAACGGATGTTATATCTTTATTCTCACTCTTTAGTGGATCCTGTTCTCGCTCAAGAACCAGGATACAATTGACAGCTGGAGTTCAGGATGAAAAGCTGAATGCCACCCCTTTACACCTGCATCGCCTGTGTTTGTACTGCAAACAGACCTGAACAGAGAGCAGAATCTGGCTTCAGAGGTGCCATTTACTGCTCACACCTCACAGGTATCCCAGCCTGCCAGGGCTGCTGCCACACAAACACCAGAGGGAACAAACCAGCACCAACCATGCTGGCACACACTGAAGGACAGCATTTGTCCTAGAGACCTGTGAGACAAAAATGTGTCACCCAAGAGGTTGTCTATTCCTTTGTGAGTGGTGTAACACCTACAGTGGGCACTTACTTGCTGCTGGAACTCGTATCTGAGGGGACAGTGAGGAGGGATGACGAGGGCTGAACAACCTGACCATCCACCCTCACCCACAGATGAGATCATTATGCTGCTCTGGGAGCTGGTCCTCAGTGGAGGCAAACAGTACAAACTCATTTCACTTATGTATGTCAGCTATTTACACCTTACAATACTTGTAGAGAATAGCTTAAAAAAGAAATTTTTTTCCTTGCACTTTATAATAGAAAACTGAGCAGCAGTTGGAGATACCTTTTCCTGCTGAGCCCCTGACCATCACCTTCTTCACAATCTCTCCTCCCACATGATGCAAAAAACATTTTGTCCTTGAACTGGGAGTTAGAAGCCTGACTCTTAAAACCCCTCTGAACTTTTTAATAAAAATATATTGATAAAAGTTTATCCTTTTCAGCTGGTTTAGCCCAGACCCAGCAAAGTCCCAGTGACCCTGGAGCAGGGTGGCACAGGGAGCAATCACCTCCCCACCCCCACGTGCTGTGCCGTGGGAAAGCCCTGAGCCCAAATTCCTCAGTAGCACTCAGCACAGGAAGGCTCCTGGCTCCTCACTCAAACCTTTCACTAGCACTCAGCAAGGTAAATAAACCATACAGTCAGGGAGCTTCAGACTGCTCCTCTCACAAGCGAGCAGAAGGGTGGAAATATTTGTTTACAGGAAGACACATCCACTCCCGCCCCTGTGCCTTGGAGTAAGCACCTGCCACTTGCAGAAACTGTTTCCCCCTGTTTTCTTTTGCATTAAAGGCTTACTGAGCTGGCTGAAATGATCTTCCTGGAATAAATATCTGAAAATAAGTGATTTTACCTAATAGCACAGCATCACCCTAGAGCACATTTATGCTCACACACACAGGAGAACTGTTTTGGTACAACTCATGGCTGTGTCAATGCTGTTTGCAAGTGTAACGTTTTCAAGTGCTGATGCACAAAATTTGCTTGTCTAAACCTCTTGACAATGGGGATACCTTAAAAACCTCAGTCCTAAGAAAGTCAAGAGTTTGCCTTTTCACAAGAGCACATGTGGAAGTAGGACAGGTGGAACCTGTAGGAGTCCAGGTGACCAAAAACCCCAAACCCACAGGCTTCCTTTTTCTTTTTGGTGCCACAACCAGTACAGGTATCTTCAGCATCTACTATGAGGTATTCAAGCCCCAAAGACCATTTTAGTGTTAGAGATAACGTGCTCTAACAAAACTAGCAGGTGAAGTCTCAGCCAAGTGTCAACTCTTATTCTTCAGCTTTCTTAGATAATATCTGGAATAAAACAGATTTTACCTTGTTTTCTCTGTTTTCATAACTGTTTAGGATTTTAGTTGCTCTCAGACTTAAAATGAAAGTGGATGTGTATGTCCACCTTTCACTTTCAAGACTGAGAAGGATTAAGAGAATTAAAAGACAGTTTTGCAATTGGAACAGCTTAAGTATAATATAAGTCACAAAAGGGCCTTTTGCATAAAACCCTCAAAAATATCAAAAAGCAAAGTGATAGACTTGAGATAGAGAGAGATCTCTCTCCCCTTGCACAGCTTCTACAAGAGTCTGGGAAAGCCATGCAATTCCTCTTTGGTTTTCCAACCCTTGGAAAACGTCAGAGGGATGGGCAAAGCCAACGCAGAGCTTTATCCTCGTGTGTATTCATCTCTTCTCAAGCAGAGTCACTCTCATTTTTCATAGTATCAAAGTATCAGGCTGTTAAAAAATAATAGCACGGAGAATATGCAGCAGTTTAAGCACAGAGCAGTTTGTTCAGGCCAGCATAAGGCAGAAAGAAGCATAATACTGACAGGACTGTTTGCATGAAGTGTAAAACCACCTTTGTTTTGCTTCCCTCAGAATGCAGGAATTCACACCAACACAACAATCCCAGGTATGCAGCCACAGAACTAATTAAGAAAAAGAAAACACAGTTTCTGCAGAAAGACAAAGCTTATATTGATCACAGGTGAAATTCTGCTAGGACACAATACTGCTAAATCCAGCCCCTCAGCCAGAAATCAATGCCTTGACGAGCAAAACAGACCAAGCAGAGACTTAGACTTATCTCCTTCCCTGTGCTGACTGCCTGCACCCGAGAGCTTCCCACAGCAATTGCAGGAGGAGAATGGGTCCAGCACGGGGCAGGGGGGTGTGGGTGCCCCAGCTGACCCTGCCAGCCCCGGCTGCACTCACCGTGCATCTGGTAGGTGTAGGGCGCCTGCCCCGGTGCCGGCGTGCCGAAACTGGAGCCGTAGCTGAGAAAGCCACTCTGGCCTGGCGAGGGGCTCAGGCTGTCCTCGGTCTTAATGCCTTGGGGGGCACAGGGAACCAAGAGCAAAGCATGAGTGCTTGTCATGTAACGATGTAAAAAAAGCAAGTGTAGGAATTAACGATTTTCAGCTGGATTTTAGCCTAATAAACGCCTTTTTTTTACACTTTCTTTCACACACACATACAGGTATATAATATATATTTTATAAAATATATAATAGTATACATTATATATATGTAAGAAATTATTATATTATATATAATAAATATGAAATATATACTACAGAAATATATTAGATATTTTAATATATTGTTTATATAATTATTATAATATACATCAATATATGATTTATATAACTATTTTAAATATAGATATATTATTTTATATTTTATATATATACATGTATGTGTGTGTTTAATTATTTGTTTTACCCAAACAGGTCTCCAAACAGCCAAACAAATCCATCACAAATTTATTTGAATCAGTCACATCCTGTATCCACAACCAAATGCACTTCTGCTAAGATGGGTAAACAACCATGAATAATACCGTTTCCAAAAACAGTTCCTGAAGATACAATTTTGTTACAGAATTGAAGAAACTCGCTGACACAAACTTCCTGAAGAGTTATCAGATGCAAGCAATGATTAACAATGGAACAGGACCTTCAGCAAAATAACCTCAAGATTTCTGTTCTCAAAAGAGTTATTTTTACTTGCATTTTGTTTTCAGCTTTGGTATCAAAACATTTATTGGCAAGTCCTGCAGGAGGGTTATCATCTACTCAGTTGGATATAACATACAGTTCAGGAACAATAGGTAAGCCCTGAAGCCACAAAAATCTTTTCATTTCTAAAACCAGGCAATTAAACTGACAATTTACAGGGGGAACTGCAATAGCTGAATTAAACATTGCAAGATGAAACCCTTGCTGATAATGAAAGGAGTTGATATTTTATTCTGAGATGCTGCTGAGATTGTACAGCTGTATTATTAAAATAAACAGCTCAAAGGTGCAACATATTATGAACCCTTTGGGCGTGATCCTTCCCTACTTTGCATCCTATTTGCACAACAAAAGGTGGCCATTGGACACTCCCTGAGTGCTGGGATTAAAGAACGACCCTGCTGATGTTTGGGCCTTGGATTTGCACACTTTCCATGCTGTTGTCATCTTGTAGCCCTTCTAGGCAAGCTTGGTAGACAAGCTGAATTCAGTGTCTTTCCCCAGATGTGCTCCTTCCTAGCTTAACTAGAAGCAGCAAATCTGTGCTTGCTCAGGTTTGGAATAAGTTCTCCCAGATAATGTTTTCTCTAATAAAAATCACTTATTATAGCTTTAGGTGAGAAGATCTGCGATTAGTTTGAGCACAAGCTCATAACAAGATGACTGTGAAAGGCAGGAAGTTTATTTGGACAGTGAGGGGACAAGTGCTGGTGCAAGTGTGAGGCTTCATCACTGCTGGGGAAGAGAAGTGTGTGCAGAGAAGCCCCTCTTCCCAACATCCCGTGCTTTTCTATCCCATCAGCACTCCACAGGCCAGCACTCAACCTGCCCACCCCAGTTACAATTAATCTTCACAGAATGGGCCTCTTTGGAAGCCTAAAAACTGTTGTCAGACAGCAAAATACCTTAGCACCAAATTAATTTCCACATAATGTTTTGTTTTGTCTACAAACTGGCCGAGTTTTATTTTTTGTGCCTAAAAACAATACTGCTTCATTGTTCTTGGTTGTCAGCCAGGTGGAGTTTTTCATATGCTGTGCTGAGTATCTTAGAGAGGCTGTAGGGCCTGGGGGAGGGAAACCACTGCTCAAGGATGCTAAGAGGTCACACACAGGATTTATAAGCAGCATATGGGTCTGACACATGTATGCTCTAAAGCCTCTAGGCAGCAGCAAATGGCTCTACTTTCACCTGCTCCAACAGGACAACTGTTCAGAGTTTTCCTTGGAAGTCAGCCAGCTGATACAAACATACAAACAGCTCCAAGAAAGGGTCTCCAAACATTCCTCTCATCATCCTGGTACAGCTTTGGCTCTGCCAAGGCCACTTCCCCAGCCTTCCAGAGAGCTACACTAAATTTACCTTCAGTAAAAGCTTTGTATAAAAACTTCTTGTTGGGAAGAGATACTGTTTGTGCCAAGTAAGCAAAGGTGTTTAAGAGCACAAGGGAAAACAAGAGTGGAAACAGAACTATGAAGCCATTTTAATGGTGCAAGACTCAGCCCTCATGGGAGCAGCCAGAAGTAGGAAGTCCAAATCTTTCTGTTAAAGAGCTGTACCTAAACAAGAGCAACATCTCTTTGGTCTTTAGGAGTGGAAAGAACTTCTGGTTTCCTCAAGAGCTCAGTTATTCCCATGCAGAGCTTGAGGACACTTAAGGCTTGGTTTACCAGGCATTCCTCTGTCAGGAGTGCTGGTTTAATTAGTTCCCTGTGTGAATCCCCCAGCTGCTCCTGCCCAACACTGTCTCCCCACAGCTGTTGGCAAGGCTGTGCAGAAAAGCAGGGAACAAAGCTGACTGGGGTTAGAAATGTTGACTGCACATATAGCCAGTAATTGTCCATTTAAACACTGCCTTCTGAAACCAAGGTACTCTGTAACAACTCACCCATGCCTTATTCTGCTCTGCATTTTGGTTCTTTTGTAATAATAGACACAAAAATTTTCTCAAAGTAGCTTGTGTTATTGAAACTTCAGGAAGAATCAAGGATGGTAAAGTGCAGTTTTCAAAATAAATATCAATTTTACTGTACTTTGTCTTGACAGTGAACCATGGGAACACTCACAAGCTATTACTCCTAAGTAGCACATCCTACTGAACCTGAATTTCTCATAGTCTACTACTGACCGGCTCCAGACTTACCTAGTTTGCAAAAACATAACCCACGATATGAAGAGCTGATAGGTTTAAAGCTGATACAGTTCAAAAGGAAACCCAACATTTTTAACGGCAGACTTTCTCTAAGCCTAAGACAACAATGTTGCTGAGACACAAATGATACTTCACTCTAAACCTTAAAGACTTCAAATCTATTTGGCCAGCAGCAGGAGGATGATGCCCTCACAGGCAGCAGGACTCTGGATACTCACTGTAGGAGGGGATTCCATAGGGCTGCCCCGGGGGAGGATAGGCAGTGTAGGCAGCAGCCTGCTGGATTCCCGTGCTGTACTGAGCCTGTCCATATGCTGCCATCGTGGGGAAGGACGGGACTGTCACTATGTGGGGATAATGTCTACTCAGAACAAGAAAACAGAAGGGTTTAAGGCAACAGTTACTGTACATGATCTTCAACAGCACAAGCAGAGCAGTTCTAGACATCTTGCTAAAGTAACATTCAACACAGGATGGTGAATATTTTGGGAACTTGGAATTGACAGGGCTGAAGCAGAAGCTTGTTTTATGAACTAACAGATTAAAACACCTAAAGGCATGGCGACTTTAAGACAGTGCAAAATATACGCAAGTTAAAAAAATAAAATAAAATCAACACTGATTTTTCGTGTTTCATTTTGAGTTTGCCGAAAAAGTGAGTGCAATGGGAATCCTCAGACATTTCGACACATCCCCTCTGTGGTCACTCATAAACACAACAATATCCAAAATGATAAGGTCTGGATACAAAAACACAGTTCACAGTACCTCAAACCTTATTTCACTCCATACCCAAGAAGATTAAGAACCAGCTACTTCACTGTGCCAGAGACGTGTGGGGGAACAGGTGGGTGGGCTTAGGGCAGATGTTTTCTAAGGTGACAGAAGTCTGCACAAAATGGCTGTTCAGCAAAACACGGATTTTAAATTACAGCACTTGGCACAAGAACTCACTTTGTGGTGTACAGATGGAGAGGACACTGCGGTGCTGCTTTGCTGCTGCCTGGAAAACAAAATTAAAGGGTCTTAGATTTTCACCGTGTTCTGTTCTGTGGCCAAGCTGATACAATTGTTTTCAACACTGCTGGTTTGAGAAAAATATACAGGAATCAAAAGACTTTTTCTTTTTTTAGTTAATGTTACTAAACTGAGGCAGGTAAGAAAGATATTTTCTCCTTAACAACAAATATAGATTTAGTTTTTAATTGAGGGTGATATCAGTTGATTGAACTACCAGTTGCTTCTTCTCATGGGACTGATATCAGTCGTGAAGCTGGCTTTGAAGCAATGAGCCATATGCTAAAGGCTATAAAAGCCAATACTATGATCACTGAAGTGATTTAAGCTCACTGCACATTTTGATCTTTTGCTTTTTTTGGTACTCTCCTAGACCATGACTCACTTTCTTTAATGTCCATTAAAATATATCAAATAATAGTAAATATTAAAAATACAACATCATAAATCTCCTTAATTTGAACTTTTTGAGTTAACTGTAGCATACCTTACTGAACTACCAGCAATCAAAAAATTAAATCGGTAGAAAATCTATTATACAAGTTATATGTGCAAGATGCCTTCTAATGGACCAAACCAACCGTGTGCCAAAGAAAAATGTGCCACCAGCTTTATGCAGAGATAAATTTACATTTACCAAATTAAAAACTGAAAAACCAAAAACAAACAAAAAAGCTAAATTAAAACCTGCAAGTTGCCTGCAAGTTGTACTGAAAACATCACACCAAAATACCACCATGTACATTTTGCAGGTTGCCTCCACAGTGCCATCCAAACTTTGCTCCTCGGTTGCTGGCTGGAGCTGTCATTAATTCAGCACTACAAATGCCAAAACACCTCACAATCATCAATAACGATGAGGCACAACTGATTCAGCCTCTGTGTCTCCTGGCTGCATCAATGCACACACCAGACTCACTGCACATGCCTTCTCCACCCACCTTCAGGGACCAAAACAGCACAGCTTCCTTTGTTCAGACATTGGTCAGCTGGCAAATTAAACACTTAAACCATTTTTCATTTAATGAAATATGCAAGTACATATAAAGTCTAAATACATGCAAACAGTCCAATGGGTTTGGGTAATTTGTGCTGTAAACATGGACAGAATGACCAAAAGATCCAAAATGCTCATGTCTGAAATGTTTGTTCATCCTGATTTGGATCTCTCTTGAAACTGCTCTTTCACACACAACCCTTTTTCACAAAATTTTACATGGCTTGATCATTTTACGCTATAACATGGAGATTACACCAAACTATTTTTAAAAACGCTGCCATTTCATCTGGTAACTTCTTAGACTAAATTTCAATAAAAATTGCATCATCGTGAGCTCTTACTAAAAATGTTAATTACTAGGTATCATTCTTTTTTTAGAATGTTAATTTATGTAATTAATGGTGAAACCTACACAGGCCTAATCACTAACAGGATCACCTTAATCACTGACAGAAACAAAACCAGAAAGACTCTTTCTTCAAATCCCTGCAACCCTCCCACACCTTAGAAAAGTAGAACTCACCTGCAACCCTACCTTGCTTTCTGTACCTATAAAATGTGGTACAGTAACTTATTTCCCAAGCAACAGGCCAAGAGCTTTAGTTTAAAATACTGACAAAAGGACAGTGTTATAAAAATGCACATATTATTGACAAAGGATAATGTTATACACACGTATCTATTCACTTACACATCCACAGAAAAAAGACTGAGTTTAAATCCAAAACTGGGCTTACCTGAGGCACCTTCAAAATCACTATGGAAAATTTGCTTTGACTTACCTGAAAGATAACAGTTTAGAAAATTAGATTTTCAGAATGTGAGAACCAGAACTACATCATTTCTGACTGTCTCTCATTACCAAACAGAATTGTACTGAAGAAAGAGATGTTTTACAATTAATTTATTTAATTCTTAATGGCTTTTACATCAAAAAAGCAGCAGAACAGTTTGAGCACAAGCCTCATTTCTTTTCTCTCTGAAAAACACCACAGCTTCAAATTTTTTATTTTGGTACAGAGTAAATAAGTTTGCCAAGACTGCAAAGTAGGAATTTACTCTGTGTGAATATGCAATATGCTACTGTCACTGACAAGAAAAGGCAAAGTTGATCCAACAGGCAAAAATGTGCATTTGAAAATTATACTGATATAACTGCACATCTTGTGACAAGCACTCATGAAAACAAGAAGCCAGACAGCTACATGGACATCTAAATGAGTAAGTACTACGACTAGACTTGCTACATTTAATACTTTATGTGTAATACAGAGCGTAAATTTGTGTGCATTTATTACATGAAGAGCTCTGTCAGTCTGAGAATTGTCAAACACACAAGTATTTTCCTGTTCTTCAAATTAACCAGAAGTATTTTCAAGGGAAAGAGCACAGTCTTGGTAGCACAGGGGATCATTCTGTAGAAAAAACACCAAAATATTTCTGTAAGAAACAAATCAACGTGAGCTGTCACTGGCAAACTGGTGTCCAACAGTACAGCTCCTGTGTTGGCTCTAATTTATATCACACAACAAAAAACAGTTCCTGCACTGAAATCTTTACAAAATTATGTACCTAAAAATCATTTCTAGCTCTAATCTTTTCTGCAAACAGGAACATTTAAAAGGATGTTTCCTTTAGGCTGTTATTCCTTCTACTGCTCTTGTGAATAGGCAGTCACTGATGGGCGTGATTTAACCACGCAATTCCTAATGCCTGAGCAAACATGCAAACAAAACATCTCCTGGACTTCTAAGAGCCCATAAATGAAGGGTTAAACATACTACTAAAACATAATAGCCAGTGCCTTTTCCTAACTCCCCTCTAACAGGAAGGCTGACAGATCCTGACCGCAGCAAACAATAGCTGGGATTGTACTAGCAAGAACTAGTTCAGCTGCATCACTTGCCAATAATTTTTTTAGCAGATTTAACATTCTTCTGTTTCCTTTACTTGAGCAGTATGATGGGGCAGGGGGGGAGAAGGAGGAGAGCAGATAAATTTCCATCAGAGCCTCAGCCACTGAAAGAATTTGTCCCTGGTACCTGCCAAATGTGAAACTGCAGAGGCCAGCAGGGCTAACCACTTGGGGATGGCAGCAGTGGTCTCAGAGCGATGCAAACTGGGGCACACAGCTGCTTTGGCAGGAGGTTTTCAGGCTGATCAATACATTTCTGGGCCTGGGAGCCCCCACAGCCCCCACCTTAACAGCAGCAGCAGCAGCACAGCCACCAAAGCCCAGGGCTCACATTCACATCACCACGGGGGCTCCAGCAGGTCTACACAAAATATGGTTCAGACCTGCAATTCTTCCAGTGGAACAACATCTACACATGCATGTGTGCAAATGCAGGCACCAACTATACACAGATATATATTTATGTATTAAATATTTCTGTTCCATTTGCATTCAATTCATTGTGGAACTAAAGGATTCAACCACAACTGGCGAGTCTACCAAAAAGAAATTACTCAAAAATCTCAGTTGCTCACTATACTGTAGAACTAATTGCCAGAAGCAGAGACCTTGCAGTGGCCAGCTCCCTCTGGTTACATATATTCATATATTTTATATTAAAGCAGCAAACAGCAAGCAGAAGAGCAGCCTACCTTCTATGTCATCTGGAGCCGTGGCATAAATGTGAGAAAGGTTAAGCTTCAGTCTGTCAGGGCACTCTCTATTTACAGTCAGACTGGGTGATACCACTAGATCTAGCATTTCCTTATACCTGAAGGAAAACAAAGGAAAAATACAATTTATTCATTAATTATGCATGCTTACTAATGATTCAATTTTTTCCCTAAGAGTATAAATATTAAAGCTGATTACCTAAACCCAGGCTTCATATAAATTCCACATAATAACATTCACTAAAGTTTTCATCAAAGGGAAATGCTGAATTAAAATGCAGTACTTGCTTCCTTGGAGATTACACCCATCTGATTAATGATTTTCCTTTCTTCCTGGATTTGAAAAACTAAATTCCTGATCTCTCATATGCCATCAAAGCAATACACACACCAGTGTCCAGTGAGGCTGCAGAACAGAATGTAACAGGCTGAAAACGAAGCTGAGGGCAGTTAAGATCATTATCGAGTCTTACAAGGTAATAAAGTTAGTACTGGTGACAGGATCAGTTTTCCAGGGGATACCCAAACCAGGCACCCAACTACAATGTCCTGGCCATTAGGTGGCAGTGATACAAGGACAGTCCCTTTCACATGAGCTACCTCATCTGATGCAAGCAAAAATTTCAAATTAACAACATCTAGGATTTACATCGCTGAAGATAATTCTTCATGTGTGCACATGACCCACACCACCATGAAAGCTTACAACCTCTGCATTACATAAACAGTCCAGAAAAGAGGACTAAATCATTATTTCAGACCTTATGTATAAAACCAACAGGTTAATTCACGTACACACACCATTTTCAATTCACATGCCTACCTGCAGCTATAGACCTTCCCAGCTGCTTGCTTCCCTTGGAAGTGTTGGATGTTTTGGATGGTACAAAATACATCATTAAGTTCACAGATTCACCCACCCACGTTTGCAAGTTTTGGTGAAGACAATCGGGTGAGTACAGTAAGGTCTGTTACATTTGATACCTGCACAACTCCTTTTATGCAAGGCAGGTTTCCTTGAAACTTTTACTCCCATAATCTTCTCCCCTTGTTCCCTGTGCAACCAATGCCTGTGTCTAGAACTGAAGAACCCACTGGGCAAGGAAAACCTGGAGCTAAATTTCTCAATTAGTTGTCTTTATTTCTTTTTAAATATGCACAGTGCAATGGAAATCTATCTGAATTTTCTAAGACTAAACTTGCAGCTTTTGGTTCAAGCCCAGAAGAGATGATGAACAGAGAATTCAAAGACTGAACAGAAACTCAAAGATTCTATGCTGTTCTTTGCTTTCCACGGCCACACAGAGTACAACCTTAGTTCCTGGAAGTCACTGGGTGGAATTAGGAGAAAGCAGAACTGTGCTCTTGGACAGAGCAGGGCCTAAGCAAGAGCAGAGAGGGAGAGGGAATTGGGTGGTGAGTGGATCCTGGCTGCAGCTTGCTCAGGCTCCCCCTCCCTCACTGCTGAGCGTGCCTGCCAAGGCAGCTGGCACATCCCTGCTCCAGGCTGGCACTGCCTGAGCTGGACCATGCAGGCAGCACCTGGCTGGTAACAATCCACAGCACACCTAAAACATCCCAAAGTTAAAGAGAACAGCACATAAAGCTGAAACCTTCGGGCTTCTGCAATACCAATCTATGTGCCTTTGGGAGAAGCCAGTTTGTTATGATTTTTCATTTAAACATCCCTGTATTTCATTAATTAAATTTACCAGCTTTGAGAAACAGAAAACCACATACTTGTTATCTGAACTTCCCCAATCCCTTTTATAAAGCCTGTGAGTCCCTGTGAGGGAGGGCAAATATTGCTAAGAGCAAGCACAAACCAGATCATTTCACCTGTAACTAAACAGCAAAGACCAAGGCAAAATTCATTTTCCCTTTCTCACCTGAAAGCTGCCCAGACAGAAAAACCATGAACCCCCTGTGAATCCACAGAACTACCAAAAATAGGCATGAAGAGGCATAACCACATACAGTGCCCATAACCCCAATCCTCCCCTCTCCAGGTGGGATCTGGGATCTGTCTGCCTCCCTCAGAAATCCATGTGGGTATTTCAGCACCAACACAGCCTCAATTCCAGAGGCAGGTAAAGACTTCCCAAGCATGTGCCATGAAGGAGACCTCAGGAATGACCAGCATGGCAGAAATGCAGTACTCTGGATCCAACATTTGTGTCATCTCTTTGTCCCCAGGTGCCATCTGCTACAGATTTGCTAAGGAAACAAGAGCAGCATAAAAATCAGCCTTGCTCTGCAGCTGCATCTTTGTTGCTAGTGGGTCTCAAAGGGTTCCACCTTCAGATGTGTCCTTATAAGAGGAGCACAATTGGCTCCCTCTCCCTGCCTTAGGTACAGACAAACTGAAAATGCAGAAGCACAGGGCCACCAATTGTGCCCACAGCCAGTGCCCTGTGGTGTCACCAGCAGTGTGGAAATAAAACAAGGAGTTTGATGTGTGCAAGGACACAAGAAGTAGTCCCCAGGTGTAAAAAATCCTACCCAAGGGACACAGCCCAATGACAGAGCTGAAACAACAATCCATGACTCCTCACCCAACACAGAGCACAGCTCACGAGAGGCTTCACTCAGCCCTCACAGCACTGCACAAGTTCTGCTCCATCTGGTACCAAAGCACAGACTGCAGGGCAGTAAGGGATGCACAGGGAACACAACCCTTCTTCTGCACACTGAACTTGTGCCAGAGCTTTCCCTTTTTTTGTCTGCCCTGAAAAACAGCAGGGTGGGCAGGGGCTTTTTTCCCCAGAGGAATTAAGGAATTAGTTTATTCAAATCCACAAGCACCCAACTGAATTTTGTCTGCATGGCTGAGAAGGTGGGGTTCCATTTTTTATAAGCTTTTCCTTTCCACTCTAAGCATCATCTCATTTCTTTCCCCATTAGTTCCTTAGTGCTATTCCCAAACTGAGGGAAAGCTCTGCTGCCCCAGACCCTGTCAAGCTGGGGCTATTCCACCTTGTTTCTCAGATAACACATGCCCTTCAGCATAATCCAAACCCCCATCATTCATGACACTGCCCAGGCTGTTGCCAAGTGAACAGGAGCAGATGTTTAAAGGGAAATGATCTTTTATAGTGATTAATGCACTTTAATTACATCATTGTTCAGAGATTTTATTAGCTACTCTCTGCCTGATGATTTTTCTACTGGTTTTGTTCTGTTCACTTTTGTATTCACAAAGTCACATCATATTTTCCTGTTTTTTCAGCTCTCATTTTAGTTTAGAGTATGTATTAGTTGCATGTACAAACAGGTAACTTTTCACAGAACTGCCTGTCTGGTTGTGCATGTCACGTATGAGTGCTGTTAGTGGCTCTGCCTGTTTTGCACGCACCATTTACTGATTTATTCATGTGCATTTCTTGCCTATGGACTTCTTGACGAGAATTTCTGAAATTCCAGTTTTAATGATGCCAAGCTACAGAAAATAGTCAAATAATGGAACAGGGCTGCTATTTAACACAGTAAATGACATGCTGGAGTGCAACTGATGAAAATATCAGGTCTTTGTTTTCTTTTTAGAGAAAAAACATTTTCCGGCTTAAGCAGTGTACAGTAAATCAGTAATAAAGTTTGCTGAATATGAGCTTTTATTAAAACCAGTGATGGCAGCATCTACCATGCAGGGCTGACAGACATCTGGAAGAGCTTTTGGCTTCTATAATTAAGAAGAACCTTGTGTGAATTTGTTGCTCAGCTTTTCCATTAGAATCCCCTACTCAAACCCCAGTATTTTGCCCTGAAAGTTAGCCCACAAAATCTCTGCCAAAATAAGAAACTTTTTTCTAACATTTAGGAAGGAAAAAATAGAAATAGAGGGTTGTTTTTTTTTTTCAGTCACTATGAAGCTAGGAATGCCAGATTAAACAATTTAAGGTTTTGGATTTTTGACTGAGGTGTTGGGGCAACTGGCAAATCCCATGTTCTTTTACAGTGATGTTTTGAAGGCAGTGATTCCAGACCCCAAGTCAAATGTGCTGAAGATAGAACTCCTGAGTGATCTAATCTCTCTCCAGCAAAGTACTCAAAAATGGGCTTCCAGTGCCACGGAGGGACCCGGTGTGATGCCTTAAATTTTAGCTCTCACACTTTCCACATTCTGTACTGCATTAGTGTGTAACTCTGAAGTTCATGTAAAGTGGTAGCAAGTTCTCTTCACAGTGTAGTCAGACAAAACAATCCTTTTCCAGCCCCAGAACCAAGGACACTGTTGCAGCTTCACGCCCAAAAAGTATCAACAACAGAGAACTGAGGAGAGCAATCTGAGAGGATGGGACTTCAAAATCTGAAGCTGTAATTGGACAATTAACCTAAATATGTAAATGAATCAAAACTTATAAAAGTGTGAAAACTTGTGACTCAGAGTCTATTTTGGGTGCAGCCACGGCCAGGCTTTTGAACTGGCCAAGGTGTATCCTTTGAAGGTCTTTTAATAAATACCTGCTTTCCTCCTGCCTCTGTTCTAGGTAGCCTCTCGAGGCATCAGGTGTGAGACTGAGTCTGCAAGGTGCTGAGAACTCCAAGGACTGTATTTTGAAAGGGTGAAACAGAAAACCACCATGGCACTGTGGGCAGATGGAACCTCACCACAGCACAGACAAGCCAGAAGGCACCAGCAACAGATCAAGGAGGCTCCTTCCAAAGCCTGCAGCTCTGCTGCTCAGGCAGAACTTAAATCCTCTCTGTCTGCTCCCACTTGTTAATAACATCCTCCCCACAACACAGTAAAGGCAGCTCAGGACCACAGGCACCTCCATCCTCCCTGTGGAGGCAGTGGACTTGTGCCTGGGAGTCTGCACTTCTCACTCATCCCTACTCCATTTCTGGGGTGGGAAGACAGAATTCTGGCTTCAAAATGTATCTGAATGGTAGAAAAAAGTGTGTTCAAAGGAGAACTTTCAGGGTATTTTCAGCAAATAAGACACCTGGGTAGTATGAGGTACCAGGGTAAACTCAATGGCTGAGTGATAAAGAGATTTCAGAGGGAATATGTGCAGGGAAGAGCAGGGCATTTCCCTCAAAATGACAGCAGTCTGCAGGAAGGCATCTGAGAAACAGAAAGGACAGTCAGGAGTAAAAGACACTAAGAGGGGAGAAAGCTGGCATGGGTGTGGGAAAAAAGGAGAATGAGCTCTACATCTGTCATCAGTGAAGGACTGAAGACTTAGGAGCCCTGCAGGTGAAAAGGACAGAACTCCTCCCCTTGGGGAAAACCTGCCAGATCCTACAGTGGAAAAAACAAGTACTTCAAGGGAGTGAGAAACTGCAGAGTTTGTCCATGAGGGGAGAGATAAATACAGAAATTATGCTCCCTGCAACAATCCCATGCAATGATCTTCTCAAGAATTTTTACTTGTATCTGGATGGAGGCCAAATAGAAGCTTAAACCACTAGATCTTCCTAAACATATGCATATGCCAACACAGAGCCCTAGGCAGGAGTGGTACAAGCCAAGTCCTCTGCTTTTAGCTCTGCTGGGAAGGGGAGGAGTAGAGACAGAGATTGCAGCCGAATTGCAAGAGTAACATTTTTGTCTTGCTTCCACAGCTTTATCTGGTTTTAACTAGTTGATCAACCACTTTCATCTTTCTACCCTCCCAAAAAACGGTGCAGATTGCTAAGAAATACTTTATGACTCCAGTGGTACTCATCATTAAGAAGATGACAGTCTCATTCCCCAGTTTATTTCAGAAGTGAATCACATGCAAAAAAATCTGAAGATGGTTTTCTCACTCTCTGATTCAGAGAAAACAAACAAAACCCGTCCCAGGCCTAAAAAGTTTGGGTTTAATTCATTCCTAGGAAATACAAGATTAATTTTTTTTCCCATATGGATAAACTTTTCAAAAGCACCTGCTATGCCTCATTAATTTTCATTGGGAATTCAAACTTCTACTGTTTTAACTCCATGGGAAGCATAGTAGCTTTAGGCAGCACTGCCAGGACTTTTGGTAGCAAAATTCTGCTCCCAATTTTACTTTGCTTCTGTACAAATATAAAGAAATCATTCATAAGCAAAGAAAGCAATATTATCTTGCAGCCACCTTCCACATGGTATAATCATAGGGAATCTCCCACACTGAAGATTTTGGCTACTTCTATCCACACATTTCAAAAGCAGAGGAAAGTAATTTCATTTCCTCTGTCAGTACATTCCTCCCCACACTGTTTGGACGTTCTTCCCTCCACCTATAACAGACTCTTTGTTCCATTTCAAAAACTCAAAAATGCTTCAGCAGGTGAAAGCCACGACCCTGTTTTCTCTTTTATAATGAGTCTTAGTTCATCCACAAGTACATCTGAGAGCTGCATGCAGGAAAAGCCTGAAAAGGCATAAAGTTAAACCTGGGCTGGCATTAATGCTCAGTCCAAGAATGACAGTGCAGCCTCGATGACAAGATATCCTTTCAAGGTGACCTGCAGGGCAGGTGCCTTGGGCTGTTTATATTCCTGAGAGCTGCTTTTTACTGATGTAACTGCACAATAAAAGCAGCAGTACTTGTCTGGATTTATCATTGCCCAGCCTGTTTCAGACACAAAAGAAAGAGGACTCCTCACTATGGCTGTAGCACAGCCACTGGTGTAGCACAGCACGTATTATCTCAGGCTAAGGATGAAACCAGGAGAAACAAGACAGAAGTTATGTCATAGGTAAGGAAAAAAAAATGGTTTGGGTTAACATTAATACTTTCAAATTCCCCCTTTTTTTTTTTTAAAAAAAAAGTGTTAATTCTGAACAAGCTTAAGAAAAATAACTGAGAAAAAATAACAAAATAGACCAATTCTTTCACGCCTCTGAAACCACTATTGTTTAAAAATAACCAAAGCATTCCATCAGCTTTAAAATCTTTCCCCACATGGTTTCTGTGTTTTGTCTTTTTTTCTTTAAATGAGACAGTCATTTTATCAAAATTTTACTTTCACTGGACGTTTTCTGTCTTGCTCTAACCCATACACCAGACAGTGAAAAACAGATGAAAATTCCTGCCTCATGAATTTTTTGAGCCACATTCACTTTTTTTTTTTTCTTTTTTGGAAGGAAAGTCAGCCCTAAGATTTTTCAGTGCTTGGAACCGGCACAAATAATTGCATGCCTTGTTTCCCTGGAAGTCCTGAATTTCCAGAAGCATTGACTTGCTTTACCAGGCTTCATCACCTGCTATTCCAGTCTGCTTTTCATTGATTTTTCTTTAAACATCCTATTCCTCTTTTTTTTTTTTGGCTCAGACCTATTAATAAAAAAGAAAAAAATAGGGTGTCTTCATATAAATAAACGTTCTTCCTCCTAGCAGGGCTTCACTACTGCCTTCTCCAGGTGCTGTTTTCCTGATCTCCCCTGCAGACATGGAGTAAACTGAGATGAAAAAGGGGGATGAGCTGGGCTGGGATTCCCCTGCATTTCCTGTGATTAAAAGGGGAAGAGACTGAAGGAAGACAGGGCAGGGGGAGCAGCAGCATTTTCTGGCAGAGCAGTCCACAGTAAAGAGGATTCAGTGCACATAAAACCACGCAGGACAAGGCACCTTCACCATTCATTCTCAAAGCACACTCTGAGAGGCAGCTTGAAAATTGGAGTGAGCTCATGATGGGGTTCACACCACAGAACTTCAACCTGGCAGCCTGACCAAAAATACATAATGACATTGGTTGGAGTAATTGGGTCTTTAAAAATTCATTTCAACAACATTATTTCACTTATTCTACATCAAAATGAGAAAGTAGAATTTTTCACAATGCCTTTTTTTTGGTCTGTTGGATCTATATGCGAAGTGGAGCAACCCTTGTAAAGATATTATTTTCCAAATCATAAAATTACTCAGCTTTCTTACTGTGAACAAACAAGTACCACACAGAACAGGATACACTGATAAAGAAACACTACGAGCTTATAGCCTACAGTGATTTGGAATATAAAATGTGTATGCATACATACAAATGTACATAAATAATGTCTTCCAGCTTCCACATTCCTCTTTGACATTCACAAGCTTTTTAATTTCATCACACCTCTTCCTATTCAGATCCCCCAGGCATGCAAAGGCTGCATGTGACTGCAGAAAACCACTCCAGCAGCTCCAGCTGCAGAATAAGGGCCCTTAATCTGAAATAACTGCTTCCAGAGTCAGGGCTTCCCAAACCAAGGGCTGCAGAGTTCAGCTCATGACACTTGTCACTATTTAGGCATCTCTTTCCACTTTGAAGAACTACATTTTTTACTCCTTCTCCTCAGAATCAAAAGGGCTAAAAACACACTTAGATAGAAATATATATATATAATTAGAGTTTATTCCCCTCACTCAGTTTTCTGCTTTCTCCTCATATGTCGTGGTGAGTAAAGCGCAGCCTCTATGCTGGGAGATGAAACTCTGGTCTTACCAGGAACAAACTCATTCTTGGATGTGTGTGTTTGCAGGGCCTTATTTTGTAAAACATTTGCATCACCGATACACTGTAACATAAAGCAATTACATAAGCAAAATTAAGCATCCAGAAACTACTTCAGCTCCACCATACCAGGATGAAGCTGAGACAATAAAGCACTAAACATCACAGAAAAACAATCTGCTTCAAAAAGCAGTGGAAAATCACACACAGAAAACAGAGTTTTCTTTGCTTGCCCGTGGAGCCTTGGGCACACCTGCCCAGACTCCAGTGGCATGAGAGAAACTACTGGTAGGCAATAATTTTTGTAAAACTAACGTTTCAATGAGGCAATAATAACTTCCCTGAAACTCTATTTAATGCAGCAGGACAAGACAAATCATCACAAGTTGCAGAGGGCTTGGGAGGGAAAGCAGCTGACACAGCTGGAGCTGCAGGGCAGCAGGAATTCTATCACTGCAGAGTTTAATGCAGTCAAAGTTGGCCATTAACTGGAACGAGTGCCAAGGGGAAACATTTTCCAGAAAGTTTAAAACAGTTACACCACCCTAACATCCTAACAAATACCCTACCACCCTACATCCTAACAAAAAACTCCTCTTCCAAAAGGTAGTGATGCACCATTAACAAAGTTGCCCCAACCCTCTGAGTGTCAGCAACTTGGTCTGGTGGCAGGGCGGTTGGAACAAGATGATCTTTAAAGTCTCTTCCAACCCAAGTCATTCCATGATTCCACAAAGTTCTCACAGAAAAATCAATGTATTAGAAAATACTTGCTCATGCCACTTGAGAAGTAATACTCTTATTAAAATCCACAGGTGTGTGCAAGAAGAAGTGGTGCTCACTCGCACGGGAGCAGCTCTCACAGAGGACACAACAAGATTAACTCTGTCATAGAGAAACAGCAGATCAAACCCTGGTCTGAGACTCAGAAAACCTGGGGTTTTCTCCCTGCTCTGCCCCTGGTAACTCAGCTGATTCCTGAGCGAGTCCTTCGTGCCACCACTGTGCTTCCTGACCTGTGTGTGTCGTCCCTAGACAAGCTGCAGGACAAGTATTCCTCTTCTATGCATGTGAAGCATTCACCAGTGCAATGGTGTCCTACTCTCTGTGAGACCTCCAGGTACTGCAGTATTAAATAAATTGATGTAACAAAAGGTAAAATATATATATTCACCCCCCCCTCCACAACCCCCAGGGCTGCAGTTTACCTTGAAGTAAAACTACTGAGCTCTTCCAATCACTACGAGATTGGGAAAGTTTCTCAGGACTACATTAAGGCCTCTGTAAAACTTGGAACGACAGTATAAATTGCCAATTAAGCTCTTTTTAGGGGCTGGAAAGTGCTCTGAAATCTTTAGATGGAATCTGTTACACTGCTGGAATATTGATATCCATTCCAATGAATAATGACCAACATGAATATGAGACAGCCAAGAAGAGGTGAGGCACGAGACCTGTCCTTCAGGGCATGTTCTCTCACTCATTTTTGGTCCAAAACCTCTCCATTCCCAGACTATGAGAATTTCTTCACCATTTTGATTTACTTCTCAAACCTGTCAGAGTCCTGCAATGGCTCCAGCAACCCACTAAGAAAGGTAGGGCTGCCCCTTTATAACAGGCCTGTGTCAGCACCTCCGTTCTCAGCCTGTAAAGGAGGAGCACTTGGGGAATAATAATTCAGAAAGAGCTATGGGAAAAGAACTATGAAATGTAAGTTAGCAAAAGGTCTTTGGATGTGAGGGAAAAATCTAGGATAACAGTACAGGTGAGGCTGGAGTGAGAATGACGTACTCTCTCCTTGGTTAAATCCCTCAAGTCAGACTCTCTCCAAGCAGACAAGACAGCAAAGAGCTGTTGTGCATGTAGAAGGCTGAAGAATCTCTGATTGCCTTATTTTCCTTATCAATAAAAGAGCAGTGATGGTGATATGACTATGGCACTTCTGAACAGAACTGCTCTATTAGTGCTCTATACACATGGAAATACCAGGTTCACAAAGTTTAGACTATTCTGTGATCAACAGTGAATTTCTGGCTGGGTCATCTTCAAACACGTTGAGCCAAACCAGTTAATCCTTGAACCAAGAGCTGCTCCCCTCCTTTTGATGCTGCTTAACACACTCCTGTCCACAAATGCTGTAGGCAAAGCTGGTCCAGCACTGCTGCAGCTGCTATGAAGGGCACTGCAAACCCAGGTGCTCACTCAATACCATTTAACCCTGAAGCTGCAGGGTTCCCAAATGCATGGTCTGGATGAGGAAATCCAGCTGTACTCTGATACACCTTCTCTGTTGAGTAAGTCAGGTTACCAATCTGGATTTAGCAAATATGTGGTTACATAAATCAAATTGTTGAACTTCTAAACATTCCCTTAGTCACAATCCTTCCTCTGTGAGAAGAGCAGAGGATAGCCCTGGAAGAGAAATTATCACTCAGCTGAACTTCAAGAAGTATCCTTCCCTCCTCTTCTTCACAGATATAACTAAAGCCACCTTTTCCCTCTGTTTTTGATTTGTAATCAAATAAAAATCAACTGTTATTATGAATAATATTTTTGTAGTGAAAGTTGGTTACCTCACCAGTAGGAATACCAAAATGTCAATTTTTTTGTTCCTGTATCTAAAACTAGAAGGCTCAAAAGGGACACTCTGAATCAAGAGGTTGGCTGACAATAGCAGTTTATAGATAAAAGTGCAGCAGATTTCTCATTTTACAGAGCTACAGCAGTGAGCAAAGTAGCAGTGAGCAAAGTAGCACAATGTAATTGCTACTCATCTTGGAGATGAGTTAAGAGAAAAAAGGACAATAATCAAAAGCAATGCTTGAGCAAACTGCTCTTTGTTACTCATACCAATTAATAGTGTGGAAACAGCCACGGGGAAAAGGAATCTACTCAGAGTAAATGCTCACAATGTTTTCCTTGATATTAACTACATTAATAATTTGTTTCTGTGGGTATTTGAAAGTCAGGCTGAAATAACAACACGGGAATAACAAATGGGACAACATGATTCACTTTGTATGTTCAAGTGGGCCAAGGTCTGATTTCCTATGAGCTTTGGTGGGACAAGAGGCTGAAGCTTTTTTCTTTAAGCCCAGGTGAAAGTTAACCTGGGCCCAAGTTCCCAGAGCTGTTTGCTGTTAGGTTTGTTTTCAAGACAGAGGGAAGGAATTTTTGCAGGGATAACCTGAGGATATTAACAAAGAGGAGTCACAGAGATCCTGCCATCCAATCATTGATGCTCTGCAGGACAGCATGGTAGTGAAAACCCCAAATAAAACAAATGCACCACCCAATGCCATGCACATAAATGCCCCTGTTTTCCTTTGCAAAGCCTGATCTGATAATGAAAAACACTTCCTGGAAATGCCATTTTATGATATTAAACAGGCCTCACATAACTTAACAAAGTACAGAGGGACACTGACCTTTGAACTGCAGGAGTTTTGTTTTCCGGCTTGTTTTTCCCCACTGTGAATATTGCATTTGAATAACTGAAATTTTTAAAATCTCTTTTCCTCCTTTCACCATGATGTAATGCAAGTGTTGCACAAGAATAACAATGTAGAGCTACTGCTGCTGGAGCCAAGTTTGGCACCAAGAGAGATTAGGGTTGGCACCATACACCATGATCTTTTAAATAAATTTGGCAGCCTTGCTCTTGCCACTGCTGCCATAAACAGCAGTCACGGCAGTAAATGGAAAAGTGCTGAAAGAGACCGTGAGTTTGTAACTGGAACAAAGATGCCCATTAGCCAACCACTTAATCTAACACCTTCTCATATATGAAAAGTAAAGAGTTTTACAATGGCATGTCAAAATTAGCAGCAGTAGCAGGGACTAAAGTGTAACATAACAGTGCCTTTCATCTGTCCATCACACCAAACTGAGCCTACAAAACCCACCAGCCAGCTACCTGTCAGCCAGGAGAATTAACATGCACAACTGCAAGTTCCACCAGATTATTCAAAGAGAAATACTTAATCTATACAAGAGCACATCTGTCTCAACAAATTTTCTCTTTCCAGTGCTTTTCAGTTATGCTTTCCCAGGAGGACATTTGCTCCTATTCAGTGATGCTGGAACAGTTCTCTGGAAAGAGACACATATGCCTGTTTTTCTTCTTTAAATGCAGATGGAACAGAGGAGAAATGCAAGGTTTCCTCACTATATCCCTCCTGGCTTGAACTGAAAGAGTGTGGGCTGATTTTCTCTGTTCTATAAAAGGAGTCTGATGATTTGTGATGTGGACATCTGCCTGCAACTGGACAGATGCCACCAGCTTATTTCACACAGACAACAAGACAGCCGTGTAATAGCAGCATCTTTCAATCGCTACTTGATTTAAAAAACAAAATCATTACCCAGGAGAAAAGCTCCATATTCCATCCCAAATTTCACTAAATTTCAAAATTTTTAAAGCACCAACTCTCAAATAAGGGACCACCTTCACCTGTCAGATAAAAGTCAGAAGCATGTGTGGTGCTGTCACAGCTTTTTGTCACTTGGTCAGCACTAAACATGTAAGAACATTCAAGGCAGATTTCAAGCAGTAACTTTCATCAATAGTACCAACAAGCACTCCTAATGGCATAGCCAGCATGGTGTTTGTGTAGGGAGGCACACAGAAGTTACAGATTCCTTTTGCAGCTTTGTTTGAAGGTGAATATCCACTTCTTCCCTCACTGCCAAAAATCAAACAAAATGAAAAAAAATACGGTCTGATTACTATGACCTAACTTATTTTCTGATGGCTTCAAATTCTTCAAAAGTCCTGTCAAATCCAAAAACAAAGGCGAATTTTCAGTGACACAAACCATGGTATCTTTTATTAGACATTCACAGCTTCAGTGACAAAACTAGCATCTTAAGGCCCACTTTGTTTCTCTAATGAGCACTTTCCTCTTATCATATTATACACCACTTACCCTTGGGAGTCCAACTCTACTGAAGCTCCTCTGTGACACAGCTCGTCACCTCTGAGGCCACCTGTCAACAGCAACCACTCAAGCCCAGTTTAAGACTGCTGGGAATGAGAGGGATCCAAACCAGCAAGAGGGAACTGGGTCATTCACAGGACTGCAGGGCAGCTCCAGGTAATTCCTTGCAAGTACAGAAAATGGCAGCTCCTGGAGTTCGTTCAGATAATCTAAGAAAAGAGTTTTATCATCTATATGGATTAAAAAATCCAGCTGCAAGTAAGAGCCAACTTCCACTGCTTGGATATTTGAGAACAAGCTCACGTGTGCCATGGAGAAGGTTAGACTTAAAATTCAGATTTGATCTGCAATTTCCTTAGCTTAAAGGCAAATTTCACTCGCACACACAGGACTTCAAAGGCCCTCACCTTTTCACAGCCCAGAAGAGCAGCCTGACAGGTTCAACAGTGCATGTGTTTCCTGACATTGGATTAACTTCAGCTCATCACCTTCAGTGTAGCTTCTCTCTGACACTTTTATGGAGTAACTTCTACCACAGACAAAAGACTCAAAGTCATTTCCTGCCTCCAGCTACTACAGGATGGCACAGATATGTCCAATTCACTCACAAGTAGCAAGCAAAGATGCTCTTGCTGACTCCAAGTGTTTGCAGCAAAGAGCTGCCAGAAGAAAGAAAAAAAAAAAATCAACAGTGCAAAACATATGAATGCAGTGCTTGACTTCCAAAAGAAATACAGCAGCTTAGCTCTTTTTCCTCTTCACAGAAAATCTGGTAACTCTAGTGAAAAATAAAGAAAAAGGAGACTGAACCTAATTTCAGATTGTGTTCTGCTCTTTTTTTTAATTTAGTGCATATACAGGAGTAATACAAAAATTGGACCAAAAGTATCTGAGCTTAAGCAAGTTACAGTTCTACATTAATTTCCCTCAATCACTAATTAGAGAGCCACCTTAAAATACTAACACAAATAGTACTGCTATTAGAAAAACAATTTACTTGATTTTTCTCGAGTGGAATTGTCAGAAATGGCAAATTTGATGCCATGATCCAGTGGCCAGGCCTCTCCTAAGGGAGACTTGGATTCAGTCCTGTGTCAGCCACAGGTTTCCTGTTACCAGAGTACTTTACAAAGCCAACTCCTATTTAACCTGCTTGCCTCTATTCCTCTCCTCTGTAAAACAGGGGTTTCTGCATTTTTCAACTTCTGAGCATGCTGAGCTCAAAATTATGAAGACAACGTGCTGCACTCAGGTAAATCAGCAGAAGGATATGAGGAAGAAAAATATATAAACACCAAAGACAGAACATGAACCCAGTGTATTTCTGACTTTTGCTTAGCACTCCAGAACCCTTCTCTGCTCTTGTGCCCGTGCAGGGAAGGGAGCAGGCACTGCCTGCAGTTGTCAGAACCAAACAGAAGCCTAAGTCTCACATTCCTATTCCCCCCTAGACCATATAATATCCCTCCTCATTCCAGCACCCAACTCCTGCACGGTTAAACTCTCCCTTTAATTCACATTTGGCTGTGTGACTCTCCTGTGCCAGTCATTCCACTCCAGCTGGTTTGTTCCTGTCTGGAGCGAGAGGTGCCAGGTTTGTGCATCTCCTGCTCGCACAAGTCCTGCCGTGCTCCACATGGAGCATGACCAATGTGCTAACCCCTGGACAGCTGCTGGTTTTACAGGCTGTCATCACAAAGACTGCCTGTGTGCCTGCTTGGAGGGGGTTCATTCTTTAGGAGCCCAGCAACTGAATCCACTCAGTTCAGCTGCAAATTTAAGCGTGGAATTGAAATGCCACAATTAAGAGAACCTGCCTTGCTAAGCTTGGCTTCTAATCACAAACTAGCACTGAGGGATCATCTAATGTTTTAAAATCCTGCATCCTGCACTTCAAACACAGCTCCTGAAGGTTCATAGGGTGCATTTTCAGCAACGGATATTGCAGAGTAAATGGGTGCAAAGATTCCGAACTGCAGGGTCTCATAGAGGAGGACAACCTGTGCCAGAACCACCTCCCAAGCTCATCTAGGAACTACTTCCTTAGTGTTCATGTACCAGTGGGGTGAAAGCTAAGAAAGACAAAAAGCATTAAGAAAGTAACACCGAATAACAAGAATGTGTGACACAGAAGTAAAAAGCTCCTGGTATGTGGGCTTGAGAAAAGGCTTTTGAAATGCTATGGAGTACTACTGAAAAACGTAATTTCTGAAACCTTTCTGTCCACTGGATGAAAAAAAAAAAAAACCAACCCAAACAAAACCCACAAAATCTTTCAGTACAATTTCTAAACAAACAAAACAAGTTTCTGCTAGAATTACACTCCATCTATTTCCCTCTAATTTTTGTGGACTGCCCACAAGAACTCGAGTTTCTGGCTTGTTGGAGAGAAGTTAACATCTAATTGAAAAAGGCAACGTTTTCCTTGTCCTGCCACATACCACTTTGTCAGTAAATACGTGCAACAAATAATTTGAAAAGCATGTACACACCTTAAGCAAAAGTCCAAGTTTTAAGAGCAACAGCCTGGCAGTGAAAGCTGTAAGAGTTTTTTCTCAAAGCTAAGCATACATTTTCCATGCAAGCAGCTTAATCATGGATATTTTAAAGAATAGTTTATTAAGCACAATATAGCATATCTCCTGCTCAGCTCTATAAAACATGTCCAGTGCTGCACAAAGCATTAAAAAGCATTTAAATCTGGAACTTGCTGGCATCCACTGGCACAGCAGAAGAATGGAGAGAACTAATCTAACAGCTGTCTGGAAACACAGCAGATTTATACCGAGGGTTTAGTCATTAACTGTAGTTATCTGACTTATACCAGAACACTGAATGAGCAGTGGTGGTCTCTATATTAATGCAATGTATGGCAACCCCCAAAATACAGTCCTGGCTCCAGGATGCTGAAATTAATTGGTTTGCTTCTTAGTGGAAGCATTCTAGTCTGGTTAATAAAAAGTGGAGTCAAAGAAAAAAGCCAAATAAAGGCTACATACAAGTCAGTTTATCAAATACCTATACAAAGAATGGGTTTATTAGTCTTCTGCATTGTTAGAGAAATGAATTTGCAGGCTACACACAGCAACTTAAAAACGGGCATGAATTAATAGCCCAACACTTTTTTTGGTTCCTGGTATACATTTGTATTTATTTTTAAAGGGAAAACGAGATAACATCAGAGAAGCAGAGGGATAAACAGCATCCTTAGCTGTATGGAAACTTACATCCAAGTATACATTTGAGACTGCAGTGTATGGCAAATATTGCCAATTGGGTTAGAATTCAAATGTCAAGTTTGGTGAATTCAAGGGAAAAACAGTTGCATGAATACCACAAGGATCCATTAATAACTGAGCATATAAATGAAATTCTAGAAAGGCTGGCAAAAATACCCTTGGTTACACCAAAACTCTGGGTTCATGCCAAGAAAAGCTCTATGGCTTTTGACATGAGTACTCGGGTGGGTGGAATTCCAGGGGAACTTCACTCCAAAAAGAGGTTTTCCTGTGGCACCTCCTAACACCTCCACTCTCCCTGATGACAATGTGTTCTCCAGGTCTGGAGGACAGCTGAGATGTTACAGACTTGGGAGGCAACTGAAAAACCTCCTGTGGATAATTCTTGTGAGGACTGACACAGAAGGTATCAGAAGCAGAAATCACTCCATATTCTGCCAATAGCAAGGCAAGTTGCTGAGAAGCTTTTCACTGTCATTTCGTTTCACAGTTTTTAAAGACCAGTATTTTTAAAGACTGGTATTTTTAAAGACTGCTATCAAGGACAACACTGAGGTAATGTGAAAGCTGAGCCTGGCTTCTCCTCTCCACCTGCCATCCCCCAGGCCCTTCTCCCTGCAGTTTATTTGGCAGAGAGGCATTGCACAGAGTTTCATCCAGCATTGCTACCCAAGTGTTCCTGAACATGATTAATTTGCTAAGGATACAAATCTCCAAACAGCACGTTAGTCCTGCTGATGATTTATGAAATGCCAGAGATCATTCTCTCACCAGTGATAAGCTCTTTCAAGCTCGTGGTTTTGTATGAAACCTCTTGCAATTTCTAAGGCCATTCTCAACTCTGCATCACTCCCAGACAGGGCAGGGGCAGAGCTGCAGCAAGGATTTCTGTAATGGACTGCAGGTTATGTATACATACAATAAAATAGGGTCAGATTATGAATTCTTGCATACTTCCATATGTAAAAAGCCCAGAGTGTGCCTTGGAGCAGGGACAAGCCTCACTAGGCAAACACTGTTTGGGCTATTCTCCTCCCAGGATGCAAGTACTCACCAGCAATTGCAAAATTAGGGAATGTTTCCTTTTCAGAACTGCTCAAAATATTGTCCTTGGCACCCCAATGGCCTGAGATACAAGAGTAGGGAATCCAAATACAGTTTCAGAAACTTCAGTAGTTTTTCACATTTCTTTGCCAGACATTGCCTATGCTGTACAACCCACCTGAAACCCACAATACCCCAAGAGTTACTCGAATCCCAGCATCCTCTTGACCAGAAGACACTAGTGATACCCAAATGCCCTCAGCTATGATTTTATTCCTTTGATCAATGACATACAGATGATGTTTTTCTTTTACAAGCAACATTTGCAGTCAGCTTGTGTTTCCTTGTGTTCATTCTCCACATTTATGCAGACTGTAAGTTATTTTTACCTATGTGGAATAACCACAGATAGCTGAAAATATTTAAGATATGAGATCTTCACTACGACCAGCCAAGAATCTTACAGCTCCTCTTTTGGTTCTGACAAGTTAGCCCTTGCTTAAGAAAAACACTTCAAAACTGGAATAATTGGGGTTCATAGGACAGTTTTGGAGCTTTTCCTGAATCTGAAGGGCTGGCATTAGCTAGTAATTCCTGTAATAGTAGGCTACCATGAGACACCTCTGCTGAGTGCCTTTTGTCTTCCCGTTGCTGCCTTCCCTTTGTGTTTCCAAAGGGTGCAGTTGCCTCTCCCCACTGCATTTATTTACTTGACTCCAGTATGTGTGTGCCATAGCTGGAGCTCTATCCAGCTCTACTGTCTCTAGAACAGGACATTAATTTGTAGGCATTAATCAGCATGCCATCCCTCAGGGTGTGCATGCCCAGGGCTGGCCAGGGGCATTTTCCGCTCGCAGTGCATCTAAAGTCAGATGTTTGAACCACCTTGCACACCACAAACTTAGAGTCACTCCAGGCCTGCCCTGCATTCCTTCCCAGCACAGAAACAAGTCAGTCTGGTCAGGCTTCTATGCATAAACAAGTGACTTTTAACTGGCAAAAAACTTTTCAGTCCTGTTGCTATTACTCACGCACATTTGTATCACTGAAATATTTCAAAGAAGCAACTCAAAATGCCATGTATTTGTCTGCCCTGCTCCAAGTGTAGAATCTTCTCTAAGGCTCTCCAGATTATGACATTGCACTAAGACAACTTGACATCACCTCCAAGTTACTATCACAAGCCAGTGAGAGGTACAAAACCTGAATTTAGAATCTGGGTACAAAGAGAAGTAACAGGCAGGAGCAAACAAGATTTGGAAATTCGTTATGAAATCCACACCTTCCATTCCTATAATAACTGGAGCAATCTGGAATTGAACTGCATATACACTACCCAAATATTGTTGTGGCTTTCTTTTCACTTTATCATAAAAACTCATCATCGTGTGTGCATTTAAAATTAGGGCACTGTCACTTATACAACAAGACTTGTACATTTGACAGAAAAGCCATTTCAAACCTGCAGTTTGTTTTGTAAATCAGTGTAACTCTCGTTGCATGTAATAAACATGAGAAGGAGAGAATTTTACATATACTTGTTTAAATGTACTTCTGTGCTCAGACAAGCCTCAGAAGTTTGGTTGTTTCAGCTGTATAGTTCTGTGCACAAGCTGGTGGGCAGAACTATAGAACTGAAAACTGGTAAAACCATTATTGCCACAGAAACCTCACAGGAGCAATAAAACAAACAAACAAACAAACAAACAAACAGACAAACGCAAGAGCCCACAAAAACCTAAAATCAAAACAACCTATCTTCATCTGTATGCACAGTCTGACTGAAAAATACACATGCAGTCAAGCTACAATGAGCTCCTGACACCATCACCAACCTCTGATGTCAGAGATCACCTGCAGTGCATGAGGCTTTTAAAACTAAACATTTCTTTTCACTCTGGGCTGTGTCTTGGTTCTCTGCTTGCAGCCCAACATGAATTTTAACTCCAGGCACAGAGGTGAGGCTGTGGGACCAACACTGCTGCACTCCTGAAGCTGAAATGTTTGAGCAAAGGTGAGGAGGTCAGAAAAGGGCAAAGTCCCAAGTAATTTTAAGTGGTTCAGCTAAGTAGGGGAGGCTAATGGGAAACCATTTTAATTTGTTACAGTCATCCCCAGCGAATAAAAGGACAACGTTTTTCTTCAGCAGCTTGATTACAAAGCAGTAAATCCCTCTGTGTATATAAAAGATCTATGAACAGTATAGATCAAATGTCAAAAAAAGATTTGTACTTTGTGTTGGGAACAGTTTTAGATACTCAATCATTCTCGTTTTTAAATACTTCCAACAATTATTCTCTCCCTAGAAACAGACATATGTAAGTAATTCTGCCATTCTCATCTACAAAGACACAAAGTAGCGACATTTTTGCTGCAAACATTTTTGGACCTTCTGTTTTCACAAACACCTAAGAAACACAATTTTAAGCACAGAAACGTAATCTTTCCCTCTCTCCCAACAACACTGTCTGACTCTTGCTGGTAACAAAAATTCGTGCTGTTTCAAGTGCTGGCTGCAATCTCTACTTTACAGATGCCAGGCAGCAGCAAACATGGAAACAAAGGCAGAGCTCAAGGTGACAATATTCCCCAGCAGCAGAAATATCTTGGAGTAAGAATTATGCCAGAATAGGACTGTTCTCCAGTTGCTGACAGGGTTTTTGTGCAGTATATCAATTTCTTCTTCCCTGACAAACTGCCAATTCTGATAGAACCACAGGCCAGCCTATTTCATGCCCTCATCTAACATGGAATGAAAAAGCATCTAAAACAGTGAAAGTTGTAGCTGTTCAGCCATAGGTTCTTTCTCAAAAAGAGGATTTCTTTTAGGCAGAAACAGAATTTTTAGGCTTAGAAGTAGAATGTTCAGCCATTAAGAATTATTAAGCTTTTCTAAAGTTCTATAATTCAGAGGCAAACCCCAAATATTTGGTTTATTTCTCAACAAAACAGTGAGCTGTTCATGGCAATTTGTATCTTGTGTCCACATTGTTTTTTTCTCTGATGATAAGAAATAAATACTCTGAAGCAAGAAGCACTTTAATTAGATCTACATTCACTGCAGGTCTTGGTCCTCTACCTGCTGCTGTAATCAACAACCACCAGACACTGTCTGAACCACAAAACTTTGTAATGTAGACTCAGTACTGCATGTTAAATAGTTCTGTCCAATTTTTCAGAAGCCTTCTTGTACTGAGTTTACCTTTTGATGAGGAACTTCAACCAGTCCTGCAACTGTGGAAACCCTTGAGGTAAAAAATCCCAACAGCCCCATAGGGACTTCTTAGGAGAGATGTTACACCACATCTCAGCACACACTTGCACCAGGACAAGGGCCCTTACAGCAGCATGGGGACATGATCACGTTACCAATAGCTCAGCCATGGGGTGGTAAAGCTCCTTGACAGCTTTATTCACCTTTTCTTACCAAAGGACAAAATTCTGCTGCTGGCAGCCCAACTGCACAATGTATTCCTGCTTCCTCAGGCAGTCACACCAACACTTCTCCACTCCAGTGTCTTGAACTAACACTGTTCGTGGCATCCTCAACCAGGTTTTGGACAGATCAGCTCTGTCTTTAGCAAACTCTTCTATACAGAGGCAAAGTTGTACGTCACATGCAGTGTAATTTTTAAAAGGCTGAATTTTATAATTTTTAATCCATTTATTGTCAGTAACGAATTTTACAGCAGTTTGGACGTGTGGGTATCGACCTCTGGCCAAAGCAGGCTCTGGTGTTTGTGTTCTGTCTGCCCACAAGGCTGCCTGTCACTTCTACTGGCTAAAATGTTCTCTTGTGTGGTTTTGCAGTGTCCCTCCCTGCTGTGGACTACACACCAACAGTTGGGTTTCAGCTCATATATGGCTCTTTTGAGCTCATGGGGAGCAAGGGGAAGGAGTGAGAACAACAGGGGATGGGGCCCAAAGCTAAATAAATCAATGTTTCTTTGATCCTTTGGGATGAGGATGCTGTAAAAACACATGGTTATTAGAACTGTGATTTTATTGGTTAAATAGTTGGTTACTGGCACTGTATTTCAGCATGAACTTACATTATGGTACTAAGTACAAAGTGTTCATTCTGTTTGTGGCTATAAGAATTAATCTCTTCCATGTGCAGAGAGGGTGTGTGATAATTCAGCTGAGATTCCCCCTGGTAGTCCGGGCAAGCACTCACCAGCTGCAGGGCTTTCAACAATGCACAGCAACAGCTCCAAGAACAAATGATGTAACTAACACCCCTCTGAGTGCTACCAAGCAGGGCCAGAGCAGCCTGCTCATTTCAGGGTCTTCATCCAAGTGGGTTGTCAGGAACTAAAAGGTAAGTTTCTCCCCAAATACTCCAACACTTAACTTTGGACAGGATTCAACAGCTAATGGACATTGAATGAATTTGTATGGTTCTAATAGTTTGCATTTGCCTCAAAATTAAGAAAAGGTCTGATCCTGATTATTAAAAATGAAAAACTAATTTGCAATGTTTATGTGGATGGCAGCTTTATATGCACGATAGAAATGCTCCAACTGCCTTTACAATCCAGCTGGCAGAGAGTTTTCATTTTTCTTTTTCATGAAATTTCATTTATTACGAGCACTGTGTCTCAGTAAGGCAGCTGTTGGCAGCAATATGTGAAATTTAAGTTAAGCTGGTTAGTACCAAGAGCCAAGATACAATATGTTTTTGTCAGAGAGAATTTTTTCTTGTATATATGCAGTAATTAAAATAGTTTGTCAGTCAATCCTATCAAACCCCCCTTGAAGGAAGAGATAATACTATTTTAAAATACAATTTACAAATTGCAACCAAAAAACTGGGATTGCTACAGCTCATTTCAGAGAGGTCTTAAGTAGGTAATTCACCAATGACTTCAGAAATAAAGGATACCTGGTTTTCATCACTGTCCTATTAATATACTGTTAGATTTTGGGCAAGTCACTTCTGACAAGATTCCAAATGGGAATTAAATAAGGATCAGTGTGCTACTATTATACTCTGAGGATGTCTCACACACAGCCTGCACCTGGAGGAAATTGTCCGGGGCTTCCTATGACTGAGGCAAGCACTCCTGTCATTCAATACATAACCATGATTTTCCTCCAGCTTCTTTTCTCTGGCTGTTACAAAAGAAAGCAGTAAACTTCAAATTTTACTCTGAACCTCCTCTGGAAGGTGTTTAAGATGCACATTTCAAAAATACCTACCTAAAACTGCCCTTGGGAAACAGGTGAATGAACAGGACAGGACTTGGCACATGCTGTTGGAAGTTCAAGCCAGGTAAGGGTTGAAATTTTATAAATTAAGTGAATAAAAGAGAACATAAAAAAACCCCCACCTAAACTGAAGGATTAAGCTGACCAATCCTCAACAGCTACAATGACTACTTGCAAACTGATTTCTTTCCCAAATTGTTGCCTGGAAGTTCAGTTATCAAGGGTAATTGCAAAACTGTATCATCATCTATCCTGGGATTTGATTGTAAACATTCAGAGGCTTTACTACTGACCAAAGACACAACCCTGTCCCTGGGCCAGCCACAACCTCCTGCAGCACCACAAGCCTGACCAGCAAACTCATCTTTTACTGTTCTTCTAACTCAGCTGGATCAGCAAGTTGATCCAGCCTGCAGCACATCCAGTGTCACCGTCACCGAGGAGGAGACAGGAACAGGCAGCCAGGCTGAGCAGGACACAGCTCTCAATAATCCAAATAATCCAGTCTGAAACCATACTTGTGATCCATCAGCACCACTGCTTCAGGAGGGTCCCACTGCCCACGGGGTGACTGGAGTCCTTCTGCCACCTAAGACAAGCCCAAATTACTCCCCTGCTCAGGTGACAGCTGCCTTGCAATTCCCTGTAAACACAGGATTACCATTAAATACTCCAACACAGCTGAAGTTGGCACCACTTTTACTATTATAATGTGAACTGACAAACAGATTAATTTAATGGCTTTGAGGACTCTACCCACACCACCTAATCCATAAATTATACTCATGTACAGACTTTCAAGCAATTATTATTTGAAATCTGCTTCAGGTATTTGCAGCACTTTCGGGGTTTACTTCTTGTCATGCTTACAGCTTGACAGACATCTACTGCAGTTAAAAACAGAGCCAAAAGGTTCAACCAGAGAACTAGAAAATTAAATTGCATTTATGAATAGGTGAGAGGTTGCTCACTGATGTTTAGTGTCAGTGAACACAGTGGCTGGCTTCAGGGTACTTGCAAGTATTTTTAAGCCAAAGAAAGCCTAGCAGGTTCTTTCCTCCAAGCATTTCTTTCTCTGAGGAGTTTTTTAAGGGATAAGCATTGGGGTTTACTCTTCTGAGATTACATGCATTGTTAAAGTCAACTGGATTGTATCTCTTTTTTATTAGAAAAAAATATATCTGCCTTGTCAGTGTCTAGAGAGTTAAAATCCTCAGATTAAAAATGCACTGAGTACACTCAAAAAGATGAGAGCTGGTGGCTTTCACTCCACAAGTACTGCCTCCAAATACACAATCACAGATTTACAGCAATATAAAAATACAAGGCTGGCAAGAAACTGAAATGAGAATAAAACACACATGAATCATGCACACAACTAATTAAACATGAAAATTATCTTCACAGTCACTTACCTTCACCATTGTAAGTTAACATTCAGCAGAAGAAATTTGAGAAGTGTATTTTAGACATATGCAATCTGGGAGTAATATTTCTTTTAAACTTATGTCAGGATAACACAGCTTCCTTTCCAAGCACTGATTATTTTGGGCTCTCCTAAGTGAAGCGAAAAATGCTTAAGACTGAACACAAGCCTTGGCTGACAGCACTTAAGTGAGCCTGGAAATCTTCAAATTTACCGTGTTGGGAACTGCTGTGTAACTTCTAGGCTAAGGCTTCAGGGCAAAGCATACCTATATTCTATCAACCCACAAGTTAAAGAAATCAGATTTTGGCAACTAAACTCTAACTTCCTTTTGCATAAGTAATACACCAACATTTAAGCACCCGACTGTTCACTGGCAGGAGACCATGTGAAAAACACCTCAACAAATCACATCCCAGCTATTTCTTCTTTACTAACATTTAATTTGCAGAATACAATCCAAATTGCACTTCCAAAAGTCACAAGGGTGTATCAGCCACTTCAGGCACTACCAAAAAAAAAAAAAAAACCTGCAACAAAATTTGGAGCTTGCTTTTCAGTGATGCTGAAAAACCCCTGTATGAAACAACTTTTATGAGTATACGCCAAGAGTAATTGCAGAATTTCGAGTTCCAGAGACTACGACATTGCAGGTTCCATTCCACTTCTTCTGGTAATGGTATTTGCATCAACAATGAGAGCATCCACTTGAGGAAAGACAGAGAGCATCGTGTTGGCACAACAGAACCCTTTCATTAAGAGGACATCTGGGCCATTAATAGCAGGCTGCACCTCGCTAGATTGGGTTTCAAACCAAGTTCTCCATGAGGTGTTGAGCAAAAGAGAATTGGCTGCAAGCAGGACAACACAGGCCTGGTGGGTTTTGTTTACTGTGCAGTTAAAGGACCATTAAATGATTAATGAAGGGCTGACAGCTTCTTTGTAGAGTAGCAGACAATATTTTGGGGCAAGACTTTGGCTTCTCAGGTTAAACATAAAAATGCTTACATAGAGCTCTCTTGGCTGAGCTCACTGCTCTTCAAATGACTTTTCTAACTTGCTTCCCAGGAGAACATAAATGTAATTGTAAATTCTATCTTGAGGAGAAAAAAAAGCACAACAAAATGTTAGTTTGCCAGAGCATCTGGCACATTCATAGGTGTGATAACACCAGCAGCACACATTCATTACCACCTTGTTAGCAGCTACAGGCAAATCTTCAGCATGATTCCCCTCAAAGCAAACCTAATTCCACTGAGAACAGCAGGATCAGTTGCTCTCCTCAGACAAACTCTGCCCTGCACTCTCCGGGCTCCTCCTAGGCACAGAGCTGCCATCACCATCAGGAATGGCAAGTGGCTCATAAGGAACTGAACATGCCTTCCTTTGGAGCATAAATAAGGTAAAAAATGATGCCATGCAAGCTTAAGGTTAATGGCTGAAAAGCCCTGAAGTCCAACATATGAAGAAAATTTTATATGTTATTTAAGCCTTGGATGCATGATTTAAATCAAGAGGATGGCCACCATTTGATGGCAAGACCATCTCACCTGTTTCTACACTTTAGATATGAATATTAATAGAATACAGGCAAAACGTCCCAAACATTAAAGAAGATTTGGCCTCTGGAGAGGCAGAGAACAGGAGAAGTTCCCTACAGGAGCCTTTCCAGTCTTCAGAGCAGTTACAAATTTTCTGGCAACTTAAAATCAAAAAACACACTTAAGAAAACATATACAGGAAATGTAAGATCCCGAACATGCAAAAAATATGTCCCCAGTTCAGGAATTCATGTAAAAGACAACACATTTCACAGCCAGCACCTTCCCATACAAGTACAACTACATTTTCAACCAAAATCAGTCCTTAAACATCAGTCAAGCACAAGCTCAGCTTTTCATGCAGGATCACTTGTGCCCACAAGATGCCCGAACAGCCTTTGTGCATCAACTCAGAGATTTCTCAAGAGGTGGATCTAACTTTAGCACTCAGGTCTCTTACCTCAGGTGGGAGGCAGGACAAGCAAGGCTGGCTGACCTTCTCTGTCACCCTTCCCTCTCCTTCCCTGTCGCACAACGCTCTAAACCTGGCAGGAATTCCTGCTGGATGGGATGTGCCACCACGCCACAGTGTGATGTGAAGTTAAAAAGTGCTGATCTTGTCAGGCTGTACCAGGTGTCTGCACCAGGTATTGTTGGGGGGCTGCAGGGAAGGGTGAGGGTCTGTCCCGGGCTGCTTCCACCCAGCTCCACCACAGACACACAGCAGCACCTGAGGCTGCCTCTCTCAAAAGGCAAAATCCAGCACGACAGGGAGGGAAAATGTGAGAGAAATAGCCACAGCTCCTGGAGAAAACAGGCTGGACCTGGTTCTCCTGACAGGGGGGAACTGTAGCCCGCACAGCCCAGACTGGAGCAAGGGAGAAGCGTGAGGAAGGAGTGGTGAAAAGGAAATGCACACTCAGACTGCAATCTCTCACTCCCCATCCCCCTGGGTGAGGTAGAGGAACTGGGAATATGGGAGCCAAGTTGAGCTTGGCAAAGGAGGTGGGCAGGACTCTTCTAGTTCTTGCCTTTGTTCTTCATCATCCAACGCTGCTGTAATTAGCAATAAATTAACATTCCCCAAGTTGAGTTTGTTTTGCCTGTGATGGGAACATAAAATCTTCCATTTCTCCAACTAACCATAGAGCAGCTGAGATTAAATCTTCCTAGTGAGAAACAGAACTGTGTCCCCATGGCCTGGAGTCTGCAGGACATGCCAGGGCCCCCCTGTAACATGAACACCTTCACCACAAAGCTGCTGGGCATGTTGTTTCCAACATTCACGTTGTTTGGTGCAGTACTCACTTCTCCATCCCAAATCTCTTAACACCACTGGAGTCCTAACACTGAATCACCACTTCTGTCATAGACATCTACTACAAACACTCTTCCTGAGCAACTTTTTGGGTTGGACTAAACCAGAAAGCCCTCAAGAAGCAAGAGTGCTGCTGCTGCAGCGTCAGCAGCTTGTTTCTTAAGGGAGAGAGACTGAAATCCTTCCTTCCCTCTCCCCTGGGACTGCAATGGCTCATGCTCCCCTTCACACCAAGCTGCTGGAAACGGCGAGTTAAAATTTTGTCACTGCAGCAAAAGGCAAAGTGAGGACACCACACCAGTCTCTGAACACTGGAGTAACTTTCTGTTGGGAAAAATGACTTGTCAAGACACTGATGTGGCAGAAATGCCACGCTCTCTGCTGAAAGGTTCGAGCTGCAGGTATTCTCTAGCAGTATTTTCATCCAAGTCTTGGGTTCAATTCATTTAACACCACGATAAAGAACAAAAGCCATCAGTAAGCAGAGCATGGCTTTTTTTTTAGCAATCCAGTTCCTCCTCCAACCATCACCAGGATGCAGAACGTGCAGCTGGGAGGAGCAAGTAGCGTCAGCCTGGGTATTATATATATATCTGCGTGTCAGAGCTCCTCCTCTGGAGCCCTATCGAGTGACTTTCCTCCTCAAACATGTCCTAATGAATTCCACTGAAGCCTGCAGGTAAAATCCTTCCCCAAGCATTTTGCCCTGATTGATAGCTTTAGAGCCCTCCTTCACACCACTTCAGGTGCTTTCCAGACCTTTATTTTTTCTTCTTTTTGTAACTGTCTCCAACAGGAAGTTGCACTTGGTTTTTTCACTGTACGTTTCTCTTAAAACTGACATCTCTGCATTGTAATGAAGGAACCCCTGGGTATTAGTGACAAATTAGTCACCAGCTAAAGAATATTTTCTTTTCATTTCTATACCAGGTGGAAGATATTAAAATCTCTAGAGAACCTTCACCTGCTCTGCTACAATAAATCATCACACAATTTTCTTTTAAAGTGACTTAATTTTACTGCCTCTAAAACTTCATCACCATTAAAACAGTCTTCTGAACTTGGTCAGGGAGACTAACATAAATAGTATGAATTTAATTATACTTTGAAAATTAATGCAATTTCACTTTCATACTTTAAATGATATTTTTAAAATACGGAATTACTTCTTTCAGAGAAGAAACTCCATGTACTATCATAGGTAGAAATTAACAGAAAATTATTTTCCTTCCTTTCTTTATTTAATTATCTAATAAGAACAGTATTAAAAAAATCTCCAGAAGACCCCACACAGTCTGTAAAAAAAAGGAGAAATACTGCACTCACTATTATTTGTTGAAGAACTTGTAAAGTAGCAGTCAAAAGAGAGGGGGGAAAAAAAACTGTAAAAACACTTAGGTAGATTACTGAAGCCACAGGCTACTGAAATACAGCAAAACACTCAGTGAAGGCAGAGATTTACCTTTTTCTTTTTCCTAGAAGGCTACTACTATTTTAGCAGTATTATATTATTTAAAAGTTAATAATCAAAATGTTAACTTTACAACCATGCAGATTTTGTGTCATTACAGGGGGGTTTTCTACTTTATAAGACAGATAAATTTATAATCAAAGCTAAATATTACACAAGTGGCTTACAGCTTCTGATTAAATACATTTATCATATACATTCACATACATTTATGTGCTTTTAATCATCAATTAATTAGTTTTTCAAATTATAATAGGTCCATTAAGTAAGACAGCAGCAAACCAGTTCATTTTACAACAGAAAGTAACACCAAGACTGAAATTTAAGAGTCCTGCCCCATCAGCAAAGAGAGGGCAGAAGTGTGTCTATCAATAAATACAGCACACCAAGTCTACACCCAATTCTTTCTTCCTCTATTTGCCAAGTACAGAGAAGAGAGAGAGCAGAAGATCAATTAAAAAGCAGAAATGTAAAACCAAAGCGTTAAACGCTACCAGATATTTAAGACCCCACAGTGTTTCTTACAAGTGCAGTGCATCACTCGCCCACTTCTCCAGGGGGAGTTCCAGCTCCAATAATTACCTTCTGTCTGCTCACAAAGTTCAAGTTCAAAACAATATTCATTTTCCGCTTCCCCTCCTAACCCAGGGCACAATGCTTCTGTGCATCACTCAGTAACCATCCTGCTCCACCACAGACATGGTTAAACCACTGCTGTGATTGAATAATCCTGATCTGTGGCAGGGGGCTGGGGGAAGGAGAAGCCCTGGGCTTGAGGAAGGAAAGCATCAAGCTGCAACATCAATGCATCTGCTTTTAGCAGCAGCATCCTTTATTACTCTCAATTAGAAACCAAGCATTTGTCTCCACACCCCACCCCTAATTTGCAGGGGGGCATAAGTGGTGTTTCAAAACTAATCTAGCCCAGAAGTTTTGCTGCATCTCAAATATTTTACAGCAGACTCACTTGGCTTCCTCAGCCCCCTCCCCATCAAGTTCTCTTCCTCAAATTATATTCATCTGCTGCAGTGAACAGGAAGGATGGTTGCCAAACAAACAATATGAAATCATATCTAATAGGCAGAATACGCCTTCCTTCAAACCACAACTTAAGAGTTTTCAGGTGAAGAAACACTGAAGAGGAAAAGACAGCACAGGTCTGTGAAAGTGGCTATACAGAACAAAATCTTACATTTCCTTGCACAGGGTTACACACATTTACAGCATTGCTGAATGATTATGTATTTCTGGTCAGAGAGCTAAGCTCGCTACTTATTCAGAGAGAAATGAATTTTATTAAAAACAAGATTCCTCTAACGTAGGTATTTACACAACAGGCCACCAAGGCTAAACAGAATAAGGATCTCATAAGTTTATTTCAATAAATACAAAGAAAAATGGTGTCTGCCATATTTTCCTGCTGCACACCTAACTCCACCCACACACTTAGGAGTACCAGGTTAGAGATGTGATACTATGGACAAAGTCATATCACTGCAAATTTTTGGTGCAAGAGGTTACAACCACTGGTACCAAAAGGGCTGTGGTACCTCCCTCTCTCCACCCAATTCAGATTTATCAGCTTTTTAAACTGCTGCTGGAATCTTTGCTGAGTTGCAAATAGGCATTTGAGCGTGGACAGCACAGAAAGATGTTGATTCTCACTCCAATTTTGCAAGGCTTAAGCACTGAAGAAGTCAGCTGGACTCACATTGGCAGCAGTTACGATGGGATTTAAAAAAAAGTAAAAAGTTTAAATATGCACTTTTGCAACAAGTACAGAAGGTTTAAAACTGCTTCCACTCAGTAAGGGTTCAACCCTTACTTGAGTGAAATGATTGGGAACTGCAGTGAGAGCACAACTGGATCTAATACATTTATGCATAGTTGAACACAAGGAAGGAGAAAATTTAGGTATTTTGCTACAAGCATTAAGGCTGACTTACTCCTAACTCTATCTCAGTGAAGAGAACTAGTATCAACACAGCACTTACCAAATGTAAGCTAGCAAAAACCATGGGTTTAAAAATTCAAAAATAAAGTCAGCCTACAAAAGAAGAATAAAAAGAAAAAGGAAAATTTGGATACAGTGAAAATAACATTCACATGTTTTACTTTAAAAAGTGTCTTTCAGAAAAAAATGGTGCTTCTCAGTTTGTTAAGGGGTGGAAAAAACAGTCTCTTTTTTCAAATAAAAAGTATTGCTCAATTTTAGACAAGATTTTGTCTTGTTTCATCCACAATAGTGGGGAAAAATAATAAATTTACATCGCTTACAAAAATGAAGTACACACTGTCAACATTTACTGAGGATGAAGTATTTTGTAAATACATTTTGACTTGTCTTAGAATCAAGGAATTTTCAAATAGTTGCAATTAAACTCTAAGGATGGTAACTGAGCACAAAAGAGCAGTCGCAAGGGGAATCAAAACCAGTGATACAGATCTATATTCAAAACTGATCAAAGTTATTTCCAAAGTAGCTGTAGGACAATTACACAGCAAAGAGCCAAATCAAATATGTCATCAAAAGACAGGATTTGCAATAGATGGAAAACTTGTCTTTAAGACAGCTGATGAGCCTCTCTGCGTGGTGCACAGACAGAGCTGTAAATAACTGGGGCCCCCAGACTGCTTTGCTTACTCAACCTATTTAAAAAACAAAACCATTTCAGATGCCTGCCCCACTTTCCCCACACTGTTTCTTGTGGGTGCCTGAGTAATCCTGGAGGCATGTCCAGTTTGTGAGGCATTTGCTGAGTTTAAGGAACATTTCCCCACGTCCCTCTGTCTTTGGAAGTACCTGGCTGTCCTGCTCTGGTTGAGTTTCTTTGGGAAGTCTGTTCTTTCCAGCACAGACAGAGGCATCAGCCCTCCATGGGCTGACCAGTTACTATCTGGGCTGACTAGTAATAAATAATATTCTTTATTTAGGATTATTTTTTTATTTAGCTGGGCTGCTTTCCTTCTCAAAAGCAGGGATGGCAAAGAAGAATTTCTGTGTGACGAGACTGAACGTCTAGAGTTAGGTGTTCAAGACAACAGCACCAACTTACCCATTTTCTCAAACCTCTCTGCACATCTAAGAAGGGGCAATTAAAACTGGAACTTCTTTGATTACTGCAACCCATAAAAGTAGGAGCCCACAGCCAGGAGCAGGCAGCAGAGAGAAATGGCTCTGGTCGAGCTTGAAGTCTGTAATGCTGCTTTATGTAAAAACATTCCTGAAGAAGTCTATTATAGTTGAAATAATAGCAGCATTTCCCTGAGTTATTAAGTGGTGTTGCAGCAAAGGCAAGCTGAGGTTCTACCGTGCATCAATTTCCTCTCCAAAAAGCAGAGGGGAGATGAATGACACCAGCATTTCATGCAGCACTCACGCAAAGACATGGACGTGAAGAAATCTCAGGTTCATAACCAAATACTTTAAACCTTCATTTCCTTAACAGGAAACCAGCTGGGAATAAGTTAGAAGTGGGCTATCATCAAGGAAGTTTCTAACATCTGAACAACAAACTTCAGTTCCACCAGTCTCTGTGCATCAATAACAAACCCTCACCTGCTTTTCAAATTGCTAAGGCCCAAATCATATCCAGCCTCTCACAGCCTCGAGCCCATTTTCACTCTTTGTATTCAAACCTGGCAGCAACAAGAACAAAAAAAAAAAACCCCAGCAGTCTTGCAAATAACAAAATCCCACACCCCAACAAAACACGCACCCTGCTTCTACTAAATAAATGTCAGTCAACAAATAGGCACAAATTTCACAATGGCTGAGGTCATTCCCTTTAAGTCATTACAGTTTGTGGGTGAGTTTTCCTGGTGGTTTTAACATTGGTTTCTGTGATTGCAGCTATGCTTATTTATGCATTTAAGGCGTATGATCTAATACACTTAGGTTTAACTACTTCATTCTTTTGACATTCTTTCCAAATTATAAAAAGGATTCTTGGTGTTTTCACTGCCTTGGTAAAGCAACAAAATTGCTGTCCACATAATTTCTTAAAAATACAGAACAGAGTAAGTACTTGTTGAAAATAATTCAAAGGAAAAAAACCCTACCCCAGACATTCCCTCCTCCAAGATAACACTTTTGTTCTCTCTCTCTCTCTCTCTCCCCTTCTAAGGGAACTTGCTATTTTTTTTTAGAAATAGATGTTTTGCTGGCTTTTTAAAAACAATATCCAGGCCTTAAGAGTGATTCAGCTACAACTTATAATCAACACAGTAGTTCATCTTATTTTTTTAAGCCCTTCTATTTTTACTGTTATGCTTTTAAAAAACTGCACATTTGTGGTTTGCTTCAGTCACATTGCATCTTCCACAGCACTTTGAATTCTACAATAATGCTCATTTTATTCAACACCTTTTGGTTATTATCTACCAGGGATCCTTGCTTGATAAAAATCAAAGAAAGCAATTTTCTACCTTTTTCTAATGGAAATTTAAATTATCTTCTCCCTCCAAGGCACAAAAAGCCCAAGGAGCCCCCATAATTGAAATGAGGATGGAGAAATTCACTGACTTGTAGGAAACATTCAGAAACATTTTCAAGAAGCTGAAATGAAAATTAAAATTGTGCATAGAGATGGGTGTGGAAATCTCTCTCCCAATACTGTGTGCAGTGCATGGCTATTACCTTGTATACAGAAGTCATGGTAAAACATTTTAATTGACCTTTTTAAACTTGAGGCCACAGGTACTTCTGTATTTCTGGAGTCCCTGATATGGTTTTATATGTCCAAGCATGTTTCTAATCAGCAGTAGAAGGAGTGGAGAACCCTCCACAAGCTCAGTGGAGAGAGAAGGGCCCCATCCTGCGCTGCCACCTCTTGCACCACCAGCAGGTACAGCTGTCCCGAGTCCAGCTCTGACCCAGCCACACCAACAAAACATTACTCACTGGCACACAAAACACTCAATTTCCTGAGCCACTGCCCACCCCCCATCTCCCCAAATCTGTAAAATCCCCCCATCCCAGCCACGCGCTCTGTGAGCACCACAACAACGTCCCAGCTCCATCCCCTCCCGCTCCATCCTTTCCAAGCTGCTTTTTCTAATCAAACCCCAACTAAAACAATCCCCCACAAATTACAACAAACCTCCCTTGAAATTCCCCATAAACCTTACCCCAACCCTGCAGCAGACTTCTGGCTTTCCCCAGAGCCTCTGCACCTAAACACCAGGGAAAATACCTCAGCACGGCACTAAGGAAGCGTTTTCCGGACACAGCAGAGGTGACAAACAGAATGAGAGCAAAGCCAAGATGCCATCTCGACTTCAGGCAAACAACCTCTTCTGACCTCTGGCAGCTCCCACACACTATTAAACAAAAAGTATTCTCTCCATGTTAATGAACCATGAACAATCTAACAGATAACGCTGATGTTAAATAAACATGTTTATATGTGACTCCTAATGCCAGGACTTAGGCAGCTGCAGACAAATAATTTTAAATGGGAAGGATTATGCCCTTGTAATCTTTCTCATCTCATTTCGCATCTTTGAAATAATTAAAATACAAAATGAAAGCACAAGCAGAAAGACTGAGTGAAAAGAGGTTTGACTATTTTAATTAAATATTCACTCTGTGACACGCTCACTTGAACCATCTCTGCAGTGAAGATGATTTTGGATCCCGTTTTCCTCTCACACTTCTTGCAGCAGTAAATCAAGATCAACTGAACAGCCTGACAAAGAAGGGAGCTGGATTGGGTTTTGAATGCCGCAGTAAAAAAATATTTTGCACGAGACCTAAATCCTTATTCCTGCTTTCTCCTCTCTCCTGCTTCAAACCTTGGGCAGCACCAAATCTACCTGCAAATGGCAGCACCTCCAGGCCCCAAATGACCCAACCAAGAGGAGCAATTATTTGCATCCTAATTGAAGGGCTTATCCTCACCTGATTAAAACAAGGTGTTTGTTAAACATCATTACTTGAGTTAAGATCTGCAAATAAAGATGAAGTATTGTTTTTAGAATTTGACTGCCAGGAAACAATTGTTTTCTGATGGGATCTCTTAATGAACAGTCCCAACCAGGATGGTCTTTCTGGCTTTTCAGCAGAAAAGGAAGGGAAAGAGATTTGACAAGTTCTCCCTATCCATATCAGAGTAGAGCAAAATGCCAAGAGGTTTGAGTATTTACATTTTTTTTCATAGACATATACTTTAAAAAAAAAAAATTATGTTTTTTACTAAATTAAGCCACCAAAAAGGAGGACGTATTTAAGCCTGAATGGCTTTACTTTAGTATATACCACTGTTTATAACTCTGAATATATTTTTTGTTCCTAACTATTTTTCTGTTCTGTGTAGTACAATGTGAAATTTAATGAAAATAACCTGATGGTTTATCCAGGAGACTCATCCATGCACTAACCAAAGCTATATACTACTACCTCTGTGAAAAATACACAGGTACAAGGAAACTAACGATAAACTGGGAATGGCAGCATGAGATTTCCTTCCCTACATGGTCTACCAAATGACCCCTCCATTTTACAGGATACATTTAAAATCTTCATATTAAAACTGTAGTGTTCCATGGCTTATGAAAAGGATTTGAATTTGCAACTTCACTTAACAGTTTGTCCCAAATAAGTTACCCCAGCCAGGCTAAATTAACTCAAAAAGATTTTCTTAGCATTCTAAGAACTTCTGCTAGTTTTCACAGATTTATAAAAGCATTTTTCACTGCATAAGTAATCTTAACAATCATTTCCACAGATTAGGTCTAACAACCTGTGAATTTATTGCAGAAGGAATTTACTGCATGGAATAATTAGTCTTCAGCACTGTTCATGCTTGTTCTCCGGCTGAAGACACCTCAAGACCATCTGGTTACTGCAAAATTTGGCACAGAAGAAACAAATCTTACTGAAGAGAATTATAGCTGATTTCAGAATAGCTGTTGTACTACTACACATCATAAATAACAGTTGGGAAGACAGCAGAAAATTAGTAACGTCTTTAATTGTTTTCTTTGTCAGCAGTGTGTACGCACAGGCACTGACACACAAACACAGCCACGCAGACTTCAGCCCGACACCTCACAGGCTTGCAGTTAAACATGCAACTAATATTTGCAGGATTAACAGCTAAATTATTAGCTTTTCAGGGAAAAAAAAAAAAAAAGAAAAGCACATTAACCAGCTACGCGTAACAACACGGCAATACAGGAGACTCTTTAAGTGATATTCTGAGATCAAGTTCTTTGTATGAATACCTGAGTTTAATTCCTTCTTATAATTCAAGGCATATCCGCACACACCGTGGAGTTGAATACGGGGCTTATTGTTGGAGGGGGAGTTATCAACAACATTTTTATTTCTCCCTAATGAAGCTTTTCTAATGGAACCTAAGGCTGCCAATGTTGTGAGGTATTTGAAACAGGAACCCGTTTCAGAAATTTCAACCAAATAATGGTGATAAGATTAGCGAGTCATGGGAATCAAGTCTCCACGTACTGTTTTAAAAGAAAATGAGCTGAGGGGAGTGGGCTAAGCGAAGTAAAGCAAAACAAATTGATGAGCGTAAAACTAAAAGCATATACCACTTGTTATTTAGCCAAATGTTTTAACCTGTTAGTGGGTGAGTACAAGAGGCACAAAAATTTTGTGGACAATTTGACTCTGTAATTTCACAATTCAATTTTACGCCATACCTTTAGATTTTTTTTTTTAATTAAGAGTTATAAATTGGAACAATTAAATCAAGTTATCAGCTGCTGTACCATTTCAAGTGAATTTTCAAAATATGCTTTAAAAGTGTCTGGAATGTCTCCAAAGATATGAGTACTGATTATTTTCAAGGCATTTGTGCTGCAAGTCTTTCCTACTTGCTTGTGTTACATCTGAGGTCACACAATGATACCTTCAATTTCAAAGCAGAAATAAACATAAAGCTTTATTAAGGAATGGAAACAGCTTCCCCACGTAAGAAAGGATCATGAGAAAAAATTAATCCTGTCTGAAGCAACAAGTAACAAAACGATGCAATGCTAAATGTATGAAACTATCTAAGAAGTATTAGTTTAGACACAGAACTACTAGTTTAAATGTGTGCCATCTTTTGTGGACTAGATTGCCCTAACATACACAGATGTGGACTAGCACGAAGAAATTTAAACATGCTTTCTCAATAAACTGGGGGAGAAGAAGGGGAGGGACCCTTCCACGGATGGCATTACAGAGAGAAGAAATTCTCAGTAAATTAATGAAGTCCACAGGAGAGACTGAACAATAAACCATTCCTGCCACTGCCTTTAACGGCACTCAGGGATGCGTGAATTTGATATTGCGCTGAAGAAAACTTCTGTTAATATTTGATACAGACCAATAAACTGTTTATTAGTTCACTACATGTATTTTAGCAATCACAACTTTATACAACAGAATACATAATTATTTGAAATGTCTGAACAACAGTAGCGGTATACCATGAATAATTTCCTTTAGAGGCCATTCGCTGGGCTCAAGCACAATTTAACACTCAGAAAAGTTTACTTAAACTGCATAAATCACATACAAGTTTTCCTCACAGAAGCAGCCGCGGCAAAGTGCAGCGGCTCGTTTTATTTAAACGCACGCTACAGCTTCTAAAATCATTAATAAGCGGGGCTCGCTTGACGGTAAAACCGAACCGCACGCTGCGCAGCAATTAACTCCCTGCGCTAATTCTCGCTCGCGGCTCCGCCGCACGCAGGACCCGCCGCCGCCCCGGAGCCGCCCCCGACGGGCTCGGGGCTCCGCGCCCCCCGCCCCGCACCCGCGGAGCCCTCCGGACAGCCCGCACCCGCGGAGCCCTCCGGACAGCGCGCACCCGCGGAGCCCTCCGGACAGCCCGCACCCGCGGAGCCCGCCGGACAGCCCGCACCCGCGGGCCCCTCCGCGGGCTGGCGGAACCCCTGCCC